>OZ005649.1:326131569-326476569 GCA_963930645.1 Salticus scenicus | reverse complement strand
AGTGCCTATCAACATTTGGTAAAAATCGTCTTACAGGTTGCGTTGCCATCCCGCTTTTTCTAAATTTTTAACAGGGTGATATAGGGCAAAAATTTTCAAGATGGGTATCTTTCGAAAGGTCTCGTCAGTACCTTTAAAACGAATGGTTGAACTATAAATCTGTGATAATTTAAAACAAAGTTATCGATTTTTTTTACTTTTTACGAAAAAAAACTTAGAAAAAAATCTTTTTTTTTTTTTCTCTCCCCTTAATTTTATCAAACTCCCACGGTTTCCGTGTCTTGACAAACTTTAACATATTTTTGCATTTTTCCCCTAATTTTGTCAAAGTCCCACGGTTTCCGTGTTTTGACAAACTTTAACAAATTTTCACATTTTACCCAAAATTTTGTCAAAGTCCCACTTTTTTTTTTCTCTCCCCTTAATTCTATCCTTTATTCCTTATTTCATATTTTTGCATTTTTCCCCTAATTTTGTCAAAGTCCCACGGTTTCCGTGTTCTGACAAACTTAAACAAATTTTTGCATTTTTCCCCCAATTTTGTCAAAGTCCCACGGTTTCCGTGTTTTGACAAACTTAGAATAATTTTCACATTTTACCCAAAATTTTGTCAAAGTTCCACTTTTTTTTTTTTTTTTTTTTTTTTAATCATTGTTACTGAGTGAATTTGTATAGGAAAATATAGAAGAAAGTCTCGTGGTGGCCACAACATACTAGTTTAAAAATGGTAAAATCGTACTCAGGACATCATTGTCAATGCATGTCCAGGGCATCCTGTGTAAATCCATGGAAAAGCGGAATATTTTATGAATAAACTATTTTTTAAAATTGTTATTTCTATCTTATACAGAGTTTAATTTAGGAAGAGAGGACTATTTAAAATTGTGCTTAATGAATGTATTGTAAATGTACAAAGGTGTAATATTTTTATTTCTTTTTATTATTATTTTCTCTGGTGATGCATTTAAATTCGGAATATTATTATTATTTTTATTATTATTGTGCTGATCTACCGTAACCGCAAGATGATGAAAAAATTTTTGCTGTATAAAATAAATAGTCTTCTCATCTTATAAAGAAAAAAATATATATTAATTATTAAATTAAAAACTAATGTCAAATTGTTGATAAATCGGCTGCCATATTGATGAAAAATTTTAAAATTGGAGGGGGAAAATTAGGATTAGGTAAGCACAGTTTTACTGTAATTTCAAAAATAGAGAGGGGATGGGGGGGGGGGCACTTCAATTAAAATTTTAAGATTTTTTTATGCTTATACTTTATTATTTGATTTGCAGGAATTTAAACATTAAATAATAATAATAATTTTTTTTTCTGTAAATATATGTTGTTTATTATAGCTAAAAAAATTTTTCTAAATGCTTACTTTTCTTTCATAACTCCAGAGCAAAATCAAATTAGAGAGGCGGAAGTTTTGTTTGAAGAAATTTGATATAATCTTCTCTCTTTTAGAGATTCTAATCCATAAAAACATCTGGCTTGGATACTTTCAGCGTAAACAACATCTAAAATTTAAAATATTAAAACTATAATTTAAAAAATAAAAATTCGTCGATGGTTTACTCTAAAGGAGACCACCAAAATTGGAACGTAAAATAAAAATTACTCAATCCAAAGTCCACCTTCACTTGCCACGAGAGGGCGCTTTTTCTCCAAGAAGCCACTGCCTATAGAGATCTTGGTAGACTCCCTTCGCTGTTAAAATTGTTTCACAGATATTTTGAGGAAGATAAGTTAAAATAATAACCTAACAATTACTGACAAAAATAAAAGAAACGTTTTGTAAGTGAATGTCATGAATTGCAAAAGCGCGCCAGATTTGTTTCGTAATGGAGAGTTTAAGTACAACACTTCCTCATGTGAAAAAAGGTATGGTCAAATGATGCATAAAAGCTGAAGCGCACTTTCCTTTTAAAAAAGGTTAAATCGGGTAAAAACTGTTGCTGACTTCATATTGAACACGAATCTACTTTATATGGTCTGATGATGAGTGATATTTAATAATTTCAGCGTGAAACAATTGTTACTTGCTTTTAAAATTTCTTATGTTATTTGCTTACGAAGATTTTTTTTTTTTTTTTAATTTTTTATTTATCATCATTAAACCTCGGTATATAATCATCAGTCAGAGTGTCATTTCAGATAATCTTCAAGAATAACTTAAATTTTTTTTTGTAAAATTTATGTAACTGAATAAAATTGAAAAATATAAAAGGAATAAATAGACATTTCATTTTTAATAGTGTTCTGAATAAAGATTTTGAGCACGCAATTTAAGCATAAAAATATTTCTCATGTAGCGTTACACTGATATAAATAAGGAAATAGCTAATATTGTCCTATTATTTTTGTATTAACATAAAATGCAATAAAAATTAGTAGCACACTAGCGTTAGAGTTAGGTTTAAGTAGTCTTTTTCTACCCATTAATAGCTGAAAAAAATATATATATATATGTACAAGTTGCACAGGAAGTTCGTATTAGCACTATTAGATCATCCAACGTTGCAAATATTAAATATCATTAAAATATGCATAAAATACCTTTTTAACTATATATTTTTAATATAATATCTACCAAAACAGAAATATTGTGCAACATAGAAAAGTTGTGAATGATTCTTCTCAAAGTTTGTTTGACGTCTCTCACTTTCCACGTAACTCATCTGCGTTACTATAATTTTTACTCTCTTCTATATGTATAAGAAGAAAGTAGGGGTAACCGGGATAATTTTTAGACAAAAAGTAAACTTTTGTTATAAAAAGGGTTTCTTTGGATATAGTTCAAATTTTATATTTTTATATTATTAATAGTATATGAATTATCTTATCAGAATACTCAATTAATGTCTTTGTAAATAAAGAAAAAAAAAAAAAAAAAAAAAAAAAAGGTGTCTAAGAATTACCCTGGCATTTGGGGTAATTCTTAGAAATGCACGGGGTAATTATGAGACACTGGATTTCTATGTTTTATGAATAGAAAAAAAAAATATTTTTACAAGCAGTACTAGTCAGTCAGTATTTGGTTATATTGTGTACTTCAAATAGGGTAAAATAATTGGCAATTTAATAAACACACACAAAAAAAGTTACATGTTTGATTTCACACTTTATAAGATTTTATAAAAATCAGGGAAAACATGTCAATAACTAAAAACATAGTTTAATTGTTAAATCTGGATGTACTAGATACTAGGTCAGTTGTGGCGATAAAGCAGAAAAATTAAAAAGTAAATTAATTAAAAAAAACAGACTTTATTAACATGAAGTTATTATCCATTTCAACTTGAAACACAAATAACTTCAATTAATATTTCTTAGTTCATTCACAAAAAACATCCGTATGTAGAGGTGCACAACCTGCGGTCCGGGGGCCACATGCGGCCCAGTAGCCATCAATTTGCGGTCCGCGGAAGGAGAGACATTTTAGATTGCATTAATCAACAGCAGAAGAGAAAAAAAGAGAGAGAGAGAGAGAGAGAGAGAGAGAGAAAGAAAAAGTATTTGTTGCATTCGCAAAACTAGCATTTCCAAAACTTTTTTTTTTTTTTTTTTTTTTTTTTTGGGGGGGGGGGGGGGGGGGGGAATGAAAATGTTAGGTTTAATATGAATTTCTGTTTAAGATAAAAATTTTGGATTCTATTTCTCAATAATGTAACCCACAGTATATTCCTTATTTTTTTATTGGAAAAATCATGAAATAATCTATTAGTAAGCGGTTATAGCTTTATCTATCTGAGAAGATTAAAAACTGAAAAATGTAACAATCAATAAGTAATTGCTCCTCCTTCCTCTCTTTTTTTAAAAGAAAAACACCTGTCCCCAAAATGTAATAACGTGTGTTAAAATTAATGATGAAGAAGCATAAATTTATAGTAGTAGTTAATTTCCATTAAAAAAAAAATAAAAAATACTTTAGATATACAGTCAGTCGAATTTATTTGTGTCTGGTGACATAAATAATGAAAAAAGACCGATTGATATGGTATTTTCATACTCACTTACCTACACTAAATTACTTATTTTTGTACTCTCTATCTGCCTTTACATTTGTGCTAGTTGTTCTTGAGACTCATAATACAAATTTTTTTCTCTCTCTTCAAAACATACTTTTATTTATTTTATTTATCCTTTTTGTACTATATACGATGCTTCAATTTAATTCGTTTGCTTACTATTCAATAATTTTATGATTATAAGCTTTGAGATTCACTTGACTTGCTAATTGAAAAATTATTATAAAAGGATATACTTATATTTATTATGTACATATCATACTTGCCAACTTTTCTGGTTTTCACGGAAGACTTCCGTTTTTTAAACCTATCTTCCGGTCTTTTGGACAGATGATGAAATCTTCTGTTTTTAATCATGTCTTATTTTTCAATTCAGAAATATTTAGGGAGGGGGGGGGGGAACTTGAAACAGCTAGTGGAAACTAAAAATACTTAATAGAAAATATTTGACAGCTGCTTAGTGAATGCATCTTTTTCTACTCTATTAGGTATCAATTCTCTTTCTTATTTAGTTTAGTTTTTTATTATATACTTTAACTTGACTTGAATTTTCTTTGTCTATTGTTAAATTAATTTTTTACAGATTCTGTTTTGTAGTTATTTTTACGTTGAAGAGGTATAATTTCATTTGAAACTTTTATGAATTAATTTAGTATAACCAATTTACAGTAAAACATTTTTATAGACTGCTTCAAAATATTAAAAGTGTAAAACTGTATTGTTTAATACATCGAAGAAATAATAATTTAAAAAAAAAAAAAAGAAAAAGAAAAAGAAAAATCTTTCCTTTTTTTATTAAAGTTGGTTGGCAAGTCTGATATATATTAAGTAACCAATGACACAAATTAAGGTTCTGCATACAGGCACTTGACAATGATAATGTGCCCCTTTATATATACAGTGCGTGTCGAAATGATAGGTCCACCAGTAAAAACGAAAGTTATGTTGTTAAAAAAGGTTTTATTGTGTACAAAGTATTATTTTATAAACTACATTACTTCATTCAATGTAAAATAATACATGAATAATATACAAATAATAGGAATAATAAGGAAAACAACAATTACACGAAGAAGCTGTTTCAAAAGGATAGGTCCACTGAACCAAGCATCAAATTAATGTTGAATTAATAAGAAATTTTTCCACCTTGTTTCAGAATAAGCTCATAAATCCTATTCGGCATGGTTTCTACAAGTTTTTGCAAACACTTTTTCTCGATTTTTAACCATTCAAAGGAAATAGCCTTTTTCAAGTCTGCAGTACTGTTGTACTGCCTTCCGCCTGCATACACCGCTCTTGCGAGTATACCCCACATGTTTTCTACCGGATTTAGGTTGGGGCTGCAAGGTGGCCAATCGATAACATGTACACCATTATCCAGAAACCATTCGAAAGTGGACTTTGCAGTGTGCACAGGAGCATTGTCCTGTTGGAACATGAAGAATGGGCCCCCAATGTGCTCTGCTTGTGGAAGAAAATATTGTTCAAGCAGCTGTTGATAGCCTGCAGCATTCAAACGATTGTCTACAAATGCTATATCAATTTTTCCTGCATCTCCGAATCCAGCCCATACCATAACGGAACCACTACCAGCTTGCCACTTCGAGAATATTTATCTAACGTTACGCAGATCGTGCCAGTAGTACTGCAAGCCATCTGGACCATCCAGGTTGAATTTCTTTTCATCACTGAATATCACACGATGCCAATCTTGTTTCCAGGACATCACTTCATGTGCGAATTTCAATCACTTTTCTTTGTGCTTTTTAGTCAATTTCGGAGCCGTTTTCCTCTTCACGTAAACTATATTGCCGAACATCTTTACCACTCTATGGACTGTAGATTTTGTTATTGGAGGGTTTTGTTGTCTGGCCACAGTGGATAAGCTCATACTTCCAGATTTTAACTCCTTTACGATAGTCCTTCTTTGTCGGGGTGTCAATTTGGTGGGCGGCCAGATGATTCTTTACTGCCATAAGCATTTCTAAGTCGCAAATAATTGTTTACAACATTATGTGATCTGTTTAAAAGTTTACCTATTTCTCTATTGCATTTTCCACATGTTTTAAATGCATCAATTTCCCCCTGCTCAACCAGTGAAAGACTGCAACGGCGACTCATTTCGTTTGATTACAACGTGATGTTCAAATCTGTTTAAATACTTCCACAGCAGCCAGCATAATCCCGCAGTAAGACTTATGAACGATATTTATGCAATTTGTTTGGAAATAAACGTGACTGGTGCAAAATTTCTGAAGGCGGAACTATCTTTTCGAAACGGTCTGAAAATGAAATTTTGCATAAAATAAAAAGGAATTATTTATTTTAAAGAAATTTCTTCATAAATAGTTATAACAATTACTGATTAATTATCTCTAGCAAAAAAGTTATTCTTATTCTCAATTAAGAGTCGAAATTTTGAAAAATGCGGGTGGCCCTATCATTTCGATACGCACTGTATGTATGTATGTATGTGTCCCATTCAACTACGACAGTGGCCCTCTAGCAAAAAAGGTTGTGTACCACTATCCTTATGGAACTTCTTAAGGGTTCTATAAACGTCAGCAATCTAATTTTGCTTGAAATTTTAAAGGGGTAAACAGAATCTGTCTGAATTGGACCATAAAATAGATTCAGAAACTTTTTCAAAATCTGGTACTGAAGGTTACCAAAATTTGTTGTCCTCATACCATTTCAAAAATTTCAATTCCGCATGCTCTTTTCATTTTCTTTAAAGAACTTCAACACTTTCCAAATATAATATGGAGTTTCATAATAAACAACAAAACATTTATCGCTAGTGATCTTATTTATTACATTTGTTAAGTGTAGCTTCAGTTGATGTGGACTGTTTGGTAAGACATATTTTTTAATATTAATGGTAGCATCAGAGTTGCCTATTAAACTGATGTCAGAGGATGCATCGCTGTGAAAACTTTCATCGTCTGAAGAACTTCCTGATTCTTCCGGTAAAACCTTTTTGTTTGAAGTGTTGTTCTTTTTCTTTAAGGAAACAATTTCCCCTTCTTTTTCTTTTATTTGTTCATATAATCATCATATGTTATAACAACTGCAACTGCATCCATATTTATTATCATCTTAAAATGTTTTAGTTACTTATACTTTACATTAAGGGTAAATAAATAATGTAGTTCAACCTTTAGAATCACTTTCAAGTTCTTTCACAAAAAGTAAATAAAGACATCAGATTATAGTTAACAAGCTATAATCTGTATATTCATTTTAATAATATAATATTTTTGACTGTAACTTAAAAAATTTGTTCATTTGAGTTTTACTTTATTATGAATTGTAAATATAATAGTTTAAGTAATGTGATATTTTTTAATAAATTACTTACAGTTACATAATATTTATTGATTTCTTTTTAAATTGTGTCTAATATAAGCAATAAATGGATAATAAATAGTAACTGGGCTATTTTTTACATTGTATTAAATTTACCTTCGATTAGATCATATAAAAAATAATTTAAACCTATTTTTCCATTGTCTAAGAATTACCCCAGGATGTCTAAACATTACCCCAAGGATTGTCTAAGAATTATCCCAGCATGAAACAATACAACAATGCCTTTTAGAAAGGCCTATACTCATCTCAGTTTATGAATTCTGCAATTTTCTGTTAATAAATTTGAAAGTAATGAATTTCTTCTTTAATACAATTTAAAATCTGCAACTAAACTAAATAAATATATGCAATAAGTAAATTTGAAAATATTGAAAGTAAAAGTTGATAGGTAATTTTTCAGAGACATTTTTCTAGTGAAATAGAAAACTTGCTAATATGTGGATAACTGCTTAGGAAATTTTTATACAATGAGAAAAAACATTTAAAAACTTAAATTAAAATACAAAATCAAATAAAAGTTAATAGCTTTTAAACACCAAGAGCGTCTAAGAATTACCCCAAAGTTATCGTGTCTAAAAATTACCCCGGTTGCCCATATTGGATGCATGAAAATTTTCGGTGGATTTACACATTTTGAAACATCATGAACACAATTTGACTGTCTTTTTCCGTCTGTGTGTGTGTGAGTTTGTGTGTGTATCACAAATTTTGTGGACGCTGTATTTCACGAACCAATGAACAAAATTTAACCAAATTTGGTATTTAGTTGCACTCTGACCTAAAATGATGCTGATTAAATTTTGCGATCAATCACTCAACAGGTGGCGCAGTGATCTCACTTTTTCTACTTTTTAAACATGGCAGTATAGGACAATATTTCGTATGAATGTACATAATGAGAGTCATTTTTAACGTGTGATTGTAGAATTGGCATGAATTATTGATAATTGTAATACTAAACTAGGAATAAAGTTTATGGAGCAACACTTCTCCCCTGGGGGGAGGACCGCCCCGTTGGTGTAAATTTTCTATATGGGTATCTGTCGAAAGAATTCGCCAATACCTTTAAAACAAATGGATGAAATCTGTGATCATCAAAATCTGTGATCAATTTTAACAAAAAAAAAAAAAAAAAAAAAAATTCTGGTGTTAGCACAAAATTTACTTTATTTCGGCATTTAGATTTATACTTTTTATACTTCTGAGAGATAAAAATCGTCTGCATTTACCGTGGAAAATAATTTTAATAAATAATTTGTACTGCTTAAATTTGTGTAAAATTATGTAGAAGAAAGTTTTGTGGTGGCCACAACATATTATTTCGTATTAAGTGATATTGTTGCTAGTCTGTTATCAGACATGATACAAAATAAGAGAGGATATATATATATATATATATATATATATATATATATATATATATATTTCATTTTAATTCATTTTAATTCATATATAGTCATAATATATTTTATTTATAATATCATTTAATTCATAATATATTTCATTTTAATTCATATATTTTAATTCATTTTGCTTTGACTTTATTCCATTTTTGGTTTGATTTGGGTGGTCTTTGTTTTTGATCATATTAATTGTTTGAATACTGATAATTATTTAATCACCTTTAAACTCCAACTGTACGTACTGATAATATTTAATAACCTTTATATTTCTACTGTACGTTCTAATTATCTCTCTCTCTCTGTATATATATATTTATTTATTTTATTATTATTATTATTATTATTATTATTTTTGGTTAAGAAAAATATTTCTGCGTTTGTTTTTAACACCAACGCAACACACAAGTGGTTTGTATATTTAATACAATTCTTTTATTTTATTTTAAAATTTTACATTTGTTAAGAAAATAAAGATGTTTGATAGCATAAAATTAGAAAGTGACACACATTTTTGTTTCTTTTCTTTGTGTGTGTGTGTGTGTGTTACAAACATTTAAACATAGTCTTTTTACCTTCTGTTACACGTATATGATAGAGAAAGTATTATTTTGGATCTAATCTTCGAAATTGAGTTTTTGGTATCTTTACAACTTTTAAGGTCTCTTGAATCCGAAATTCAGGTTTTAAGCGGTTGATCTGTATGTCTGTCTCTTATTGGCACAACATAAGAATATATATTAACAGGAATTCTCATCTGGATGCTCTAAATGTGTATCATAGAAGGATGCAACACGAAACATTTCGATGAGATTAAAAAAAATGGCTTGTATACAGGAACAAACAAAAAAATTCAAATACGTTATGTTTAGGAGAGTAACTTGGGGTAGGTACAGTTTAACATCTTTAGACTGCATTAAACTAAATTGATACGTATGTTTTACATGAATAAAAGTTATTTTATATAGAATATGCCATGAAATCATTTATCGTTCGTTTACAGGGCTACACAAATTTTTCTGATATTTCTGTGCTTGGTTTGGAAGTCGTTTGAAGTGCATTACAAGTTATGTCACGATTTTTATCTTCTTGCTATGCTAAACTTAAATATTCTGTTTGGTGTATATATAACTTATAGATAATATATAGAATTATTCAAAATTATATAAATAATTTTCAGAGAGAGGAATGAATAACAGTTCTCTGAAAAAATATATTATATAAAAATTTTTCAAATAAAAGTCCTCTGAAAAATTTATATATATAACTTTATCATGAATAATAATAATTAAACTAATAATTATTCAATTTTTCTCAAAACTGAGTTTTGGAAAAAAAAGGAAAATTTTCGACAATTTTAGAAAAGAAAACATAATGAAAAATGGTGTTAAGGATGCGTTACAGATAGATGAAGACGCACATGCCTTCAAATGTCAAACTAAATCCCGATTTTAATTTCTGTATTCACTTTTCTTTTACTATCATAACGGGCTTTTTGAACAATTATAATTACTAATTTATAAACTACGTGCATCACCAGAATGATAAAAATGTTGATAAAAAAATTTATACTGAATGTATCATCCAATTTTCATGTTTATATATATATATATTTTTATAAAAGTTATTCACATGCGAAAAAAAGAAGATACAGAAACGTGAATGCAAGAAGAAAAATCTGGTTTTAATCTAACACAGGGATGCATGTGCATTGCATCTTCGACTATCTGTAATGCATCCATATAATCATTTTTCATTAAGTTATCTTTTATAAATTTGTTGAAATTTCTTACTTTTTCTAAAGCATACTTCTGAGAAAAATATAATTATTATTAATTTAAAAATTGTTATTTATACTTATGATAACGTACATGCTATCAAAATTTTATGTTGATATATTTATTCGTTTAAAAGTTATGCGTAAAAGAAGAAAACGAGAAAACAGGTTGCTGCTTTAATTTTGAACACCAGTGTGAGTGTGCATATATCTATACACATACATATATATGTGAATATATATATATGTAGGAAGTTATGTGGAAAGCTTTGTGGGATGCATTCCATGTACAGACAACAGATGGCGCTGCCTCTGATGCTCATCTTTCAACGACAAGACGAACGAAAGTCAGTTGAGATCTGCCTGTAATGAAGAGATGTTGAGACCGTCAGCGCGAAGGCTGATATGGTCATTTTCGTTTAATTAGAGCTTGTAGTGCTCTTAATAGTTGTGTAGAGCCATGGAGAGCTCTATACCACAATCTCACATATTTAAAATAGTACGTGTAGGTACTAATGTGAATTATAGTAGCGAGAAAGTGCTCATATGTTACATTGTGTTAGTTCTAATGATGAAGAGAGCTTGTATTGTGTGCTAAGCCTCGAAACCAGCAAATGGTTAATGATCGAAAGTCTGCTATTATATTAATCCTTATATTTAATCTGTGTTGTGTATGTTACGTAATAAATGTCTTCGTTATCTAAGTCGCATCTCATCATTGCCCCACCCCTAGACGCCCAGCCAAGATTCTACAAGTGGGGTCTCTGCCGCGATATTATGGCAACACCAACAAGTTATAAAAGGTAACTGTTATATATTTATCATTCTGTTTGATAATAAACAATAATGAGTAATGCATAAATTGAGCAAAAAGAATTTAGTACAGTTTTGAATTAGAAATTAATGGAGAAATATTTTTAAGAACATCAGTTCTGGTTTCGATTTGTATGTTTAAGATAAAATAAATATATCACTTGAGAAGAATGAATAGAAATAAGAATTATGATTGAAAAAATATTCTGAATAATCTTTTAGTATTTTGCTTATTATTGTTTGCAATATTATTTTAACAATATTATTTTAAAACGAAAGTGAAAACAATAATTAAAGAAAGAATAATGATAATGGTGATATTATATGAAATATGTGTATATAATAATAACTGAGAAATATATAAATTGTTCTAAATATTCTATTGAGTAAAATAAATTGTTCTGAATGTGGTTATTTAAAAATCATGATAATTTTGGTTTGAGAACAAAAACCACAGAAGCACTTTTAAGAAAAATGTTCTCATATTATTTTGTTTCTATTTAAGTATGATATTAATTTGGTAGAAATATTGAAATATCTTTTGGTATAAGCAATTATTTAGAATTATAATGGCCCAAAACGTGTTACAAGGTATTAGAAAAGCCGATTTAAAAACAATTGCTGAAGAATTAGGCCTAGCTGTTCCGGCAGAAGCTAAGGTAGTTGAAATCAAAACTTTGATCGAGAGTTCTGATATTTACAAAAATGATTCAGAATTTGTTAGAGGCGTTATTAAAATGTTAGTAGAAGAGCAAAAGTTGAAATCTGTAGAAGAACAAACCAAAATTGAGATAGAAAGAATTAAATTATCCCAGTTAGAAAAAGAAATCGAGCTTCAAAATTTAAAGTTACAAGCTGCAACAAATAATTCTAGTAATAATGTGGAGCAATCAAATTCGGAAACTACTTCACAATCATTAGAAAATTTAATTAGAAGTATTCGAACTTTAACCATTTCAGTACCTGAGAAACCGGAAGCTTTGCACTTATTTTTTCAATCCCTTGAAAAAGCATTCATTTCTAAAAATGTACCGTCTAAATTTAAATCGGAAATATTGATTAATTTATTGGGAGATAAATGTAATCAGGTTCTTGCGTACGTAACCACCGAAGAAATTAACTATTATGAAAAAGTTAAGGAATTAATTTTAAGACAATTTCAACCAACGCCGCGTGAATGTTTAAGTAATTTTAAAAATGCGCTGCGTAATCCGTCAGAATCTCATGTCCAGTTCGCTTCCCGTTTAAGCGCTTCTTTTGATTACTATTGTAGATTGAGAGGGGTTAACGATGTTAAACAATTGTGTGATCTTATAGTTTCTGATAAATTATATGAAACGTTGGATTCTAGAACTAGGGAACATATTAGTGTTCGAGAAGGTCAAAATTGGTTTAAACCCAACGAATTAGGTCGGGAGTGTGATTTATTCTACTCTTCTAGAGGTAAATCGTTAATTGAAACTAATAATAATACGCGAAACGAAAGTTCAGAGAATAAGCGGTTTGTAAACAAAACTCCTTTTAGAAAGACACATTATAATAATAAAGATCCCATAATACGTAATTCGGTATCTAATCAAGCTCACGAAAAGCATGAAAGAATGTGTTACATTTCTGGTGCAAAAGGGAAAACATTTCATTTCGCTAGAGTCTGTCCTAAACGTATTCCAGAGAAAAAAGAATTCCGTGAAAATCTTCCAACGAATTCAGTAGTTCAATCCGAAACAAGTCCGATTAACCTAATTGTTAATGAGCTCGAATATGTTGATATTTTAGTGGATAATATTCCACTTAAAGGGTTAAAAGATACAGGTTCTTCGATTCTAGTTGTAAATAAAAACAGCATTCCACTGACTAAAAATGTTATTTCTTCAACCACTCTAGTTAGCTGTTTTAATGAAAAGAAAGATGCAATTCTAATTGAATTTAAAATATCTTTGCCTAATCATGATTCAGTAAACATAATCGGAGCTTTATGCAACAATTTGACATGCGACGTAATTCTGCCTGGTAATACCTTTCATATTCTGAAACCACAAAATAAGGAGGAAACAGATGTTTCGAATTCCACCGACATAGGGGGGAAAATTTTTCTGAGTTCGGGGGAAAGTGATTTCGATGAAGCAAGTGAGTGTTCTTTTTCTTTATTTGATCGAAGGGAAAATGAAATAGATTCTGTTTTTTCAAATATGTGCAATTTTTCAGAAGAAACAAAATTCGATGTCACTCACATTTTAGATAAATCGTTAAAAGAGAGATTAAGCGAGTTAATAAAAAGTTATAAGCCAGTTAAAACAAAAAGTACTGATTTAAAAATGTCCATTATTTTTTCTGATGATACACCAGTATGTTTACGTTCTCGCAGATTATCATTTGTAGAGAAATCAGAGGTGGATAAACAAATTTACCAGTTTTTAAAAGATGGTATAATTAGAGAAAGTACGTCAAATTACGCTTCGCCAATAGTGGTGTGTAGGAAAAAAGATGGAGGAATAAGGTTATGCTGTGATTATCGTGCTTTAAATAAGAAAATTATTAAAGATAAATACCCGTTGCCAAATATTGAGGATTTATTTGATAGATTAGGGGAGGGTAAAGTTTTTTCGACACTAGATTTAAAGAATGCGTTTTTACAAGTTGATGTAGAGGAAAAAAGTAGGAAATATACAGCTTTTGTGACCGATAATGCCCAGTATGAGTTTCTAAAAGTTCCCTATGGATTATGTAATAGTCCCTTAGTATTTCAAAGACATGTAAATTATGTGTTTAAAGATCTATTAAAAGATGGTACAGTAATTATTTATTTAGATGATATAATTATTCCATCTAAGGATGAGAATGAAGGGTTAGATAAATTAAAACGTGTGTTAGAAACGGCATCAAAATTTAGTCTAGAGTTAAATTTAAAGAAATGTCAGTTTTTGAAACGAAATATCGATTTCTTAGGTCACATAATTGAGAATGGCACGATTAAACCCTCAGTAGAAAAAACTCTTGCAGTCCAAAATTTCCCAGAACCCCGTAATGCTAGGGAAGTGCAGAGTTTCTTAGGTTTAATGGGTTACTTTAGAAAATTTATTCGTTCATATGCCAACATAGCAAGACCACTTACTAACTTATTACGTGCTTCCAATCCATTTAAATTCGAGCAAGAGCAGAAATTAGCTTTTCAAAAGCTGAAAGACATTTTATCGAATACACCTGTGTTATATCTTTTGAAACAAGGCTATAAATTAGAAGTCCATACAGATGCATCTAAATTAGGATTCGGTGCAATCTTATTATAACAAGATGACGATGGACAGTATTATCCTATTCATTATATGAGTAAAAAGACCTTGGTACTAGAAGAAAAATACTGCAGTTATGAGTTAGAAATGTTAGCGATAGTAGAAGCCCTTAAAAAATTTAGGAACTATTTATTAGGTAGTAAATTTAAAATCTATACTGACTGTCAAGCGTTCACTAAAACTTTAGATAAACGTGAATTGACACCTAAGGTAGCCAGGTGATCTTTCCTGCTACAGGAATTCGATTACGAAGTAGAACATCGTCCTGGTTAACAAATGCAGCATGTTGACGCTCTTAGCAGACACCCTGTAATGGCTGTAAATACTGATACCCTCACTCATCGTATTGCTACTGCTCAAGAAAACGACGAGTTTATCAACACTATGAAATCTCTTTTACAACAGAACCAAAATGACGAATAAGTGTTAAAAAATAATATTTTATATAAAGTGTTAAATGATAGGGTTGTACTAATTGTCCCAGAGACCATGCAAATTGAGGTCGTAAAGAAATGTCATGCCTTAGGACATTTTTCGGCTAATAAAACTGAAGAGTTAGTCAAACGCGACTATTAGTTTTCTAATATGAAAAAATGCGTAGATAATGTCGTAAAAAGTTGTGTAGAATTTATACTCGTAAATAAGAAACAGGGAAAAGGAGAAGGTTTTTTGAACCCTATCCCTAAAGGAGATATACCATTATCTACTTATCACATCGATTTTGTGGGTCCATTACCGACTACTAATAAAAACTATAATCACATTTTTACCGTTATAGACGGTTTTAGCAAATTTTCATGGCTATATCCTGTAAAATCAACTTCTTCAGCAGACGCCTTGCAAAAATTAAAACAGCAAGCTGCTATTTTTGGTAACCCCGCAAGAATAATATCTGATCGTGGACCTGCGTTCATATCGAAGGAATTTGCAGATTACTGTGAATCAGAGGGAATCGAACATGACACCATCACAACTGGAATCCCAAGAGGAAACAGTCAAATAGAGAGACTCCACCGAACAATCATTCCTGTATTATCCAAGTTATGTATAAATGACCCGAACAGGTGGTACAAGTTTGTTGAGGCTGTCCAGAGAACTATTAATTCCACCGTATCAAGAAGTACCAAAAGAACTCCGCTTGAATTACTCACTGGAGTAACAATGAGAAGGAAAGAAGATAAGAGAATACTAGAACTCCTCGAAGAGGAAAGGATAAATTCCATGCTTGATAATCTTAACACCATTCGTGAAGAAGCAAGAAAAAACATTCTTAATAAGATTCAAGAAGAAAATCGCCGATGTTACAACAAGAAGAGAAAGAAAGCCCATGTGTATAAAATTAATGATCTAGTTGCCATCCAGCGAACTCAGTTTGGAACCGGCATGAAACTCAGACCAAAATTCTTAGGTCCTTATAAAGTTGTGCGAGTAAAGACCAAAGACAGATATGAAGTCGAGAAGATAGGTGATCACGAAGGACCTATACATACTAGTACTTCTGCAGACCATATGAAATTATGGTCCACAAACTAAACTAAAATCCAATAATATAGACTAATGAACTTTAAAGAAAAAGTTAACTGTAAATTTTAATGTACGTAGTTTTTTTAATGTCTGTTTCTCTTTTTAGTTTTTTTTTTTTTATTGTATTTTGCAGATATCCTTTAGTATCCCAGGCTGATTCGACGGTGAGGACACCGTACATCAGGATAGCAGAGCGTTGTAGGAAGTTATGTGGAAAGCTTTGTGGGATGCATTCCATGTACAGACAACAGATGGCGCTGCCTCTGATGCTCATCTTTCAACGACATGACGAACGAAAGTCAGTTGAGATCTGCCTGTAATGAAGAGATGTTGAGACCGTCAGCGCGAAGGCTGATATGGTCATTTTCGTCTAATTAGAGCTTGTAGTGCTCTTAATAGTTGTGTAGAGCCATAGCTCTATACCACAATCTCACATATTTAAAATAGTACGTGTAGGTACTAATGTGAATTATAGTAGCGAGAAAGTGCTCATATGTTACCTTGTGTTAGTTCTAATGATGAAGAGAGCTTGTATTGTGTGCTAAGCCTCGAAACCAGCAAATGGTTAATGATAGAAAGTCTGCTATTATATTAATCCTTATATTTAATCTGTGTTGTGTATGTTACGTAATAAATGTCTTCGTTATCTAAGTCGCATCTCATCATTGCCCCACCCCTAGATGCCCAGCCAAGATTCTACATATATATATATGTATATATATGTGTATATATATATATATATATATGTGTATATATATATATATATATATGAATGATAGTAATAAAAAAGGACCATTAAACTTAATGACAGAGAAAATAACTAAAGGACCACAGAAATAATAACTGGATAAAAATGCTTAAAATTAGAAGTAAAAACTCGTCAGTATATAGGTTACATTTCTCACACAGAAGTGTATTTCAAATAAAACTGTTTCTAAAACTGTTTTTGAATTGTTATTTAAAATACGTTCTAAACGCTCAAATGCACTACCATTTACCTACCTACCGTAAATTGTAATATGTGTTTATAGGAATGTAGGGTAGGAGAAGGTAAGGTGAGTGCCACACCCAAGATTATTATTTGTTAATGCACAGCTGAAATTCAACTTTTAATGTACGCTGGAAATTTTTATTTTTTGGCACATTATGTGAGCAAAATTTAAAAATGACTCTGAAACAATTTCCAATAATGCGAGATAAAATTATAAAGTATAAGAAATATACAGTGGTGAAAGCCAACATAGCCGGACAATTATATCTATCAGATCTAAATTACATCCAGTGATCCATGAAAGGCACAAAATATCATAAGAATGTCCATTAAAAGTCCTAGATATCCTGTACTAAATATAGATATCTATTAGATCTTTAAACGTAGACGAAATTTAGACGTGCCTCTTTCAATGTCTCTAATAAATGTAACATGTTAGATCAATGCAAGATTTAGATATTTTCAGTATCTATTAGATTTAACAAGTCCAGTTATTGGATATTTGGAGATTTATCAGATATTCAACAGATATCTAATGGATGTAAAAATTAGTGACATTTGTTGTGCTAATAGACATCTGTAAGGATATTTATAGAAGTTTAATGGATCCTTTTTAAACTTTTATAGATGTCTTATGGACATAAGTGACTGTGTGGAAGGCACTTTATTTGGAGAAGCTCGAATAAAACGCATTATTCGAATATTATGCAGTCACAAGATTAAAATTAATCATTTTAATGTTTACACCTGATACTCATTATTTAAAAATACTGTTTAAGTAATATTTTAACAACAAATGTATGGGTGCAGGAATAGTAATATTTTGGGGGTTTGTATCACAAATTAAACTTTGTTTGCTTAGAACATGTACAAACTATCTATGAAATATTTCATGCAATGAAAGCTAATCAATCATCCAGATAAAATACACGATTTTTATTCCGAAAGCATACGAAAAAGTTCATCTAAAAACTGTACATAACATAAATGAATACAGTTTTTCACACTAATGACATCCAAAAGAGGGTGATGTATTCGAAATTTTTTGGGCTACCCTGCATACAATCTGACATCTCTATATATTAATAGGCAAGCATAAAATTTGTTGTCCCTTTTTAACATATTAATTATGGGAGTAGAGGGTTGAAAATGGTATCATTCGAAAGGTATGGTTAGCCGGAAGGTGCGAATACAAATATTATTTTCTTACGATGTCAAGAAGATATTTAAAAATACATTTATTTTTTATGCATTTTCCCCCATTTTTCCCTTTTATACACGTATTCCTTCACATTAAAAAATACCTAAAAGTAGAAAGTTGTTAAATCTGGCAATTTCATAAAGCTCAAATAAAACCATAGACACAGTAATTTGTATAATGTGGCATCACTATGCGCAAGCGAAATGATGACGTCACTGTCTGTCCATGGAGCCTTGTAAAAGATTTTCTATGTTAATTGTCCATTGAGTTTTTGTAAAAAATTATTAAAAAATAACGAAAATTATCTGCCGATTTTAATTCCGATATTTGGGTATAGTTATACATAAGTTACTGTCTACATGTGTTTGATTGAGTTATTTTTTCTGTAAAATTGATAAAATTTTAATTTAAAATCACAAAACTCCAGAAAAAAAATGGCAAACTTCCAGTTTCGAATGTAAACATAAACATTTCATTCATTTGAATGGGTGATATTTAAACAATAAATATTCAACTAATATACTAAATAAAAGGAAAATGGTAAATATTCTATCATAATTTGAAGTTAAATTTGTTTTTAAATGTCTAAATAAAGTATCTGATATAAGATACTAATATGTTGCAACGGAAGAGGTTTTTTGCTGAATTTACATGTTTTGAGCTTTCTTTGCGTTTCAATTAACTGAAATTGGCTACTTATTTTTAAAAAAAGTGTCTTTATTGCTAGCTTTTGTGGGTATAAGAAGCAAGTAGAAGATACGTAAAAACTTTTGATTTCCGGTTTTCGATGAATTTACACGCTTTGAGATTTCCTTGCATTTTAATTAAGTGAAATTGACTGCTTATTTTTATTTTTTAAGAAGTGGAGTTATTATTCTTTCCTCTGCATATATAAGTAGAAAATATAAGATTCAGAAATGTTTTAGATTTTCGGTTTTCGATAAAGTTACACGTTTTGAAATTTCCCGAACTTAATTCGACCATTTTTGAAAAATATTTTTTTTTTTTTTTTTTTTTTTTTTTTGTTCAAACACTGTACTTTATGAACCAATCGAATTTATTTAACAGAATTTGGCACTTGGTTGGACCTTGGTTTGACATGGTACCGATTAGCTTTTGGCCTGTATCACCCAACGAGGGGCGTTTTCACGTTGCGATTTTCTCTCCTTTCACGAAAGGCTAACATGTACAGAGAGAAATAGTTATATTAAGTAAAACTCTGCTGATTCAGTTAGAGTGAATATCGGCAAACAATTGCCGCAGCTGTGTTGCATTTGCATTCCGTTTAGGACAAGGCAATAAATTTGCTTTGCCTCGCTTTGCAAAAAAAATGGTCGAGTTTCGACCACTGGGCGATACTAGTACTTATTATTAAACAATATAAATCATGTATATCACATATAATATATATATACACGATCTAAATTTTTTTTTTTTTTTTTTTTTTATGAAACTTACCATATTAAATATTATCTCAGTTAAAAATACATGCTACAACTGAAAATTGTTATACTTTTTAAGTTATATTACGGTTATAATTTTTAAGACTTTTTAAAACCTAATTTTTAAAGCTTTAATTTTTAATCTTTTTACTTTCACTTACATATAAGGTAGAGAAAGTAGTGTTTTAGGGTCAAATTTTCGAATGTGAGTTTTTGCTATATTTACACGTTTTGAGTTCCCTTGAATGCAAAAATCGTGTTTTTAGCGCGTTGATCTGTTTGTGTGTGTGTCTGTCTGTCTGTCTGCCTGTTATCAGCATATCTCAAAAACAAATAGCAGCAGAGATTCCAATCTTGGTATTATAAATATGTATCATATATTAATGCTACACTAAGCTTTTTGTTGAGATGAAGGAAATGGTTCGTGTACAGGGACAATCAAGAGTATTCAAATACATTACGTCTATGGGGGAAATTGCAGATAAGTAGAGTTTAACATCTATAGACTGCACTAAACGAAATGAAATGAATATATATTTTTTATATCCATAAAAACATGCCTCGTGTAGAATATGGTAGGGAAATCCTTCACTGTTCCTTTCAGGACTACACAAAAGAACTAAATTATAGTGCGACAATAGCTGAAAATTGATGGAAATGTAATTCAGGTTGTGCCGTGTATTATTGCTATACGATTATATTTAGGTACACCATGTGGTCTGTACATAATCTTCAAATGATATACAGGGCTGCAAATATTTAAGCGATAACATTCTTTTTTATTGTTAGTGAAAGTTCTTTACTACAATATTTCACCATTTCCATCAAAGCTGCTTAGGAATTGAAATGAATTCCTCATGACATATGGTAAATAATATATGTTTTTAAGTTAAATATTCATCGCTTGTTTTTTGTATATTTACACGTTTTGAGGCTTTCCGATTACCGAAGTCAAGTTTTTTAACGTTTGATCTTTGTCTGTACTTCTTAGAGTAACCTAAAAACGAACAATTTCAAGAGATCCAAAAGTTGCATTATCAAGTTAATATAAGTTTGTTGCTGGAAAAGTTTGATCAAGACTAAAAAGTATCAAGGAATGTTACGTGTGAAAGTTGTCTATATCATTTTATGTGAACTTTTAATTTTAATAACGCATTTAAATTCTATATAAATGTAGGTGCAGCAGGGAGGCGGTAGCCCCCTTCACACAGAACTAATTATCATATAAAACTCTTCCGAAGCCTAATTTAAATTGTTTTAACATAGGTTTACATAACAGTATTCGTTGTTTTACCTCTTAATCTCCAACCTGTATTTATGGTATTAAATTTTAGGGTAAGAGAAAGTCGTGTGAGTGACACACCAGATTATTTCTTTTAAAAAATGAAAAAATCTCGAGAGACTTTTCTTGACTTTCCGAACATTAAGTAATTAACGTATGTTTAAATAAATTAAAGTAAGTAAAATCGGTAAATAAACAAAAGAGAAATTTGTAATAGGGGTGTCTTGAGTATTTTTTCCAAACAGTATTATATCGTTTAATTTAACGCTATGACACTTCAAATAATTTGAGCACATAAGAGCTAATGATAAAGAATTTTTTATTGTGTCACTGTAAATATATATAAGTGAAATCTATAAGTGAATCTATACGTAAAACTCTATTCACCAAAATCTATACAGTTCGTCCGACAGTGACTAGTAATAACATGTACATAAATTTAAAGCTCAATTGTAACGCTATTGCCCTTCGAATAATTTCAGCTCATAGACCATAATGATAAAGAATTTTTCTTTGCATCTTTATTTTTATTATTTTTATTTATTTATTTATTTAAGAGAGAAAAGAAACTGTAAGTGCTAGATTCACCAAAATCGATAAAGTTCGTTTCTATAGTGACCTATAATATACGAACCAAATTTCAGCTCAATCGATCAAAGCGTTTAGATAATATCGTGTTCACTGACATAGATACACACGCATACATACATCAAGGTAAAAATAGCAAAGATGAACTCAGGGGATCTGAATACGTAGATACACCAAAATATCAAAGTCGAATTTTTCTAACGATTTCAATACTTTCCTTACATATGTATGTTCGGTAAATAAAAATCGAAATATTTTTGTAAAAATTGCGTTTATTCTTAGGAAGAAAGAATAATCTATTGTGGCATAATATTCACAGAACGTTCTCAAAATCTCATACTGAGCATTGACATTTTTATTAACAACCCTTTATTCTTATTTAAACCGCTTAGAAACTTTACTTTCTCTTACCCATAAGGTAAAGAAAGTATTGTTTCTGGGTCAAATTTTCGAACGCGAGATTTTGTTATATTTACACGTTTTGAGGTCCCCTGAATACGAAAATCATGTTTTTAGCAAATAGTCTGTGTGTATGTCTGTGTGTCTGTGTGTGTGTCTGTCTGTTATCAGCATATCTCAAAAACAAATTTTGACAGAAAGTTCAAACTTGGTATTCTAAATGTGTATCATATAGGGATGCTACAGTAAGCTTTTCGTTAAGATCAAGCAAATGGTTCGTGTACAGGGACAATCAAGAGAATTCTAATACATTACGTCTATGGGGGAAATTGCAGGAAAGTAGAGTTTAACGTCTATAGACTGCACTAAACCAAATGAAACGAATATGTATTTTTTTGCAATAGAGATAGTGAACTGGGATTTTTTTTTTGTGTGTGTGTGTGTGTGTGTGCGTGTGCATGTAGGAGCCTCGCCTCCTCGAGGGGAGTAAATTTTCATGATGGGTATCTTTCAAAAGAGCTCGCCAATTCCTTTAAAACGAATGGTTGAACCATCGATCTGCGATAATTTAAAACAAAGTTATCGATTTCTTTTACTTTTAACGAAAAAAAAAAAAAAAAAAAAAATCCGTACTTTTTTTTTTTTTTTTAATATTGAGAATAAAATAGACTTTTTTTTTTGATATTTCGTATTATACTACTTCTCTAATATGGAAATCGTGTGCCTTATCATAAAAGATAATTTTTTTAAATAATAATTTTAATAAATTATTTTTTAAAAAGAGAATTATTTTTTAATAACCGAATTAAATTCTATATAAATTTAGGTGCGTTAATGGAACGGGGGGTTGAGGGGGCGGTAGCCCCCCTTACACAGAACTAATTATCATATAAAACTCTTCAGAAGCCTAATATGAATTGTTTAAACAACAAAACAACAAAAATCCCATAGAATTACATAGGGAGGAGCAAGACAGGAGGGAGCTGACTGTTGTACAGCCATAAAACATGTAATAGTAGCTAAATTTCAGTTTCGAAATTCGACACTAAAGCAATATATATATTTTTTTAAACATTTATATGGGAAAAGAGAAAGTAAAAAGAACCATGAAAACATTTTAATTCTAGCAGTGAGTATATTGTATGTCTAACATTAGACTACGTTTGTTAGTAAGGCTGATTGACTACATGCGGATCCTAGGGCTAAGTTTGTGTGCCCTCCGTGGGTCCTCTTTCAAATGGGTCCAAGCAAAGCTTCCTAGATATTTACTATCAAGCCTGAAGATTCCCTTCGTGACATCATAACGGAGATCATTCCTCGTCGTTAATTTTTGCTTGGAACCTTTTAAGATCTTCTCTGAATGCTAACTTCTTTCTCGTAAAAATTAATTTATCTTTAACAAATCTGTTAAAAAAATATCAATTGCTCTTTATATACTCTCTCTCTCTCTCTCTCTCTCTCTCTCTCTCTCTCTATATATATATATATATATATATATATATATATATATATATTCTCCCCAGCTTCAGACAACTTATTACAGCTGAAATACATATACATATTTTCCATTTTATTTATATATATTTACAGAATTAAGCATTTTTTATGCTATGAAACTGGCTATATGTACACAGTGTTTTAATAAAAGGGTGAAATACACAGAATTCCAATGGAATAAATTATTTTATGATTATTGCACTAAGGAAATTAAATTAAAATATTTCATAAAACGAAAATAATAGGGATAATTCATATTATAAGGCCAAGAAAATTAAAATATTAAAAAATATATATATTAATAATTTTTTGACACGTGTGCGACTATTTTAAGATTTTAAAATTTTGACAGATAAAAATTGAAACTGGAGTGAAATATTACTAATTTATATATTTTTTATATTAATGAAATTATATTTAAAAACCTCTTTTTTTTTTTTTTTTATTAAGTAACAGAAATAAAAAGTTTTACATATACATTTTCCAAAATTTCTATACATGGTTTAAAAAGCCTTAAAAGAAAAAAAAAAAAAAAAACCTAGATCCATCTACTGAGTTATTAATGTGAATTTATAAATATTTACTGACATTGACAAATAAAATTACATTTATAAATAAACATATTTATGTTTAAATTATTTCAGGTTTATATAATCAGCATAATCGGGATAGTTCATTTTATAAGTATTTCTCCAAGAAAATTAAAATGATACTTAAAAAAAAAAAATAATAATAATAATAAGTTTTTGACATGCGTGTGATTATTATTTAAAAAATTTTATATGAGTAAAAACATTTTTTTGTGTAGATTATTGTATGGAAATCATTCATTTTTCGTTTACAGGGCTACACAAAGCATTTAGATACACTGAGATTATACATGGAAATTGCTGGCAGTGTACTTCATTTTATGTTTTTCATATAAACGAAATTTAAGTACACAGTGTGATGTGCATATAGTTTACGGACAATATACAGAGCTACTCAAAATTAATTTAAACTATCTTTTTTATTGAATGTAATTCAATTGATGGTATTCAGCTTTGCTACATTTTACTATGTCGACGAACACAGCCCAGGAAATAAATTTTCCATATACCTATATTGTAAAAAAAGTATTTTTTTAAAATTCTATTTCCAACACTGTTTATTTATTTATTTATTTATTTTTTTGTATAATATCACGTTTTGAGTGGTCCTGCTTACGAAAGACAAATTTATAGCGGTTGATCTGTATGTACATTTCTGTACTGATAAGTATAAAGGGTTTAAGTCAAAAAATGTCGATTTTGAGTTAAATACATATAGTCAGACTCAGAAAAAAATTCTCAATCGATTGGTATTGTAGTGATCGTATAAAGAATTAAAGTCTATGTCGTTTAGCCTTTGAGAAAATCCATTGGTAAAAAAAGGTTCATATCAAAATTTTACCATTCATGTATGGTATAAAATATTTAATTCAATTTTTTCCCGTTATGAAATGAAGGTTGTCAACCACTGAATGGTATAAAGGGTATAAGTCAATGAAACCCCTTTTTCCTAATCGATTCTTCTGCTTTGTTTTTAGTTAGTTTAACTTTATTTTTCGTCTCCTGAAGAATCAAGAATATGGACTTAAATCCTTTATACAGTAAAACCTCTCTAAGTTGGACACCTACGGTTCCAAGAAAAAGTGTCCAACTTAGAGAGGTGTCCAACTTATAGGGGTTAGACATAATGTTAATGGATAATTTCGTTCCAAGAAAAAGCGTCAAACTTATAGGGGTGTCCAACTTATAGGGGTGTCCAACTTCAGAGGTTTCACTGTACTTATCAGTACAGATTTATTATCAGCGTAACATAAAAACAAATAACTGCAAATGTTTCAAATTTGGTATTTTGAAATTTGTATTAAGTTGAAATTTTGTTCAAGATTGACAAGTTTGAAAGCAATTAATAACAGCCTTGATATATTTTTTAAATAAATGTAGGCATTATCATTTCATTGGGGGGGGGGGGGGTAGTTAAGGGGGCGGTAGCTCCCCTTCCACAGAATTATAAATCAAATAAAACTGTACCAAAACCTACTGTTTTTTTTTTTTTTTTTTGTGAAACTTTCAAATATGTCTTATTTTTAATAACGCATAGCAAAATTGAAAATCCACTTCCCAGCAATTTCTTACTTACATTAGGTTCAATAAGAAATTCGAATATTTTTGTGTTTTTCTGTAGCCAATCATTAATATAAATATCCTAATTTTCATTTATTTTTTATCTTATATTACTTAATTTTAATACATAGTTATAAAAGTAATTTTTCATACATTAAATGTCAAAATTTGCATATAAAAACTAATTAAAAACTACAATACTTTTAATTCTACAATTTGAATTGCCCATGGAATCCTTTAACTTATACATAGTTTATGATATTTTGATTATTTTTTCATAAATCTCTTGCAATTATACACGCCGAAACAACATACATATATATATATATATGTATATATTGTCTATTTGCCTACAAAAATTTATTTTAAAGTACGTTAAGCACAGATAACTGCTTTTTAATCTGTTTCTGCTATGCCTAAATCAGAGAATATTAAGTTCGGAAAACTGTATGTCAAATAACTGACATTCAATAACATTGTTTGGTGTTATAATTGCAGTTATCATTTTGAATAGTGATAATTATAGCTCAATACATCTTGAACATTTTTTTTTTTTTCAAAAATAAAAAATAAAATAAAATAATCAACTCTCTTAACATTTATTTTCTTTATTTTTAACTTTCTGTAACAACAACAACAACAAACTAGTATGTTGTGGCCACCACAAGACTTTCTTCTATATTTTCCTATGCAAATTCACTAAGTAACAATATAAAAAAAAAAAAAAAAAAAAAAAAAAAAAAAGATTTTTTTTTTCAGTTTTTTTTTTCGTTAAAAGTAAAAAAAAAAAAAATCGATAACTTTGTTTTAAATTATCACCTATCTATAGTTCAACCATTTGTTTTAAAGGTATTGACGAGACCTTCCGAAAGATACACATCTTGAAAATTTACTTGGGGGGGGGAGAAGCGATGCCCTCATATGCACAAAATTTTTTTCCTAATTAACTACTACTATTATCAATAATTCATATTAATTTTACAATCACAGGTATTTATACGAAATTTTGTCCTATACTGCCATGTTAAAAATTTAGAATAAATACGATCACAGCGCCACCTATAGAGCGATTGATCCCCAAATCTAATCAGCACCAGTTTATGTCAGGGGCCAACTAAATACCAAGTTTGATTAAATTTCGTTAAAAAAAAATTACGATTTTTTTTTTTTCAAAGTTCTTTTTCGTTAAAAGTAAAAAAAAAAAAAAAAAAATCAATAACTTTGTTTTAAATTATCACAGATTTGTAGTTTAACCATTCGTTTTAACGGTATTGACGAGGCCTTTCGAAAGATACCCATCTTGAAAATTTACTCCCCCCGAGGGGGGGACTTCCTCCCCAGGGGGGGGGGGTGGCGAGGCTCCTACATTTGTTTTGCTTCAGTTTAGGAGCGGACACTTCCTTTTTGATCATAAGACATGTAAAAGGCTCAAGAGCGATTCGGGCCTAGGGCCCGGCCTGATTCTCGCGATTGTTACCCCACTCCATGCTGTAAGCTTTGTACTGTTATTCCAACTATGGTCACGCTCCAAATTAGATGCTTTGGAATATTTAATAAATTTACTTTAACCGATATACTGCCTCTTGGATGCGTTCTTGGGTAATCAGTTATCATCTTTAATTAATTAAACTTAACTTTTTTTTTCAGCTCAATCTGAAGTGCCAAAATCAACATTAATAATTCGTGAACTGCAACTATTCATCGTCAGATAACAATTATCAATACAACAAATGATTAATAAAAAATAATTATCTTTATGCACATTTATACAAAATTTTGTCCTGTATCACCATGTTAAAAATTTAGAAAAAGCGGGATGGCAACGCAACCTGTAAGACAATTTTTACCAAAAGTTGATAGGCACTAATTTATGTCAAGGTGCAACTACATACCAATTTTATATGAAATTCTGTGCAGTAGTTCCTCAGATACAGTTGCCACAAAATTTTGTCACACACACACAGACAGACAGACAGACAGACATTTTCTAAAAATGGTCAAATCATGTTCTACAGCTCTCAAAACGTGTAAATCCATCAAAAACCCGAGATCGAAAATTTTTACGAATCCAATACTTTCTTCTATTGAATACAGAAGAAAGTAAAAAACTATATGTGTAATGACAAATAGAATTTTTATGAGTAAATTTAATTGTTTAGTATATGAATAAATATATGAACATATTATATTCATTACAGCATTTAAAAAATACAGATCAAGAAAGAAAAAAAAAATGTATTTTTTTAATTACTTTGAATTAAAAACTTAAAAAAAAAAAAAAAAAAAAAAAAACTGTATGTGTAATGACAAATAGAACTTTTATGAGTAAATTTAATTGTTAATATATGAATAAATATATGAACATATTATGTTCATTACAGCATTTTAAAAAATATAGATCAAGAAAGAAGAAAAAAAAATCTAATTTTTTAATTACTTTGAATTAAAAACTGAAAAATAAAACAGTTGGTTCAACATAAATTAGTTAGTTATTTTTTACTAAAAATATTTTTATGGATGCATCATTATAATTATTTTCAAACCTGACATTGGATTTTATGTAAAAAATGCCAAGTTATCTACTCAAATACGTTTTCTTGTACACTGAAACGTTTATTTCATTTTATTTTTAGTTACATATATAGATATATAACTAATATATATATATATATATATATATATATATATAAGCTAATAATAAAGTATTCAATTGTTAATTTCTACTACACATTATTTTATTTTATTTACACCTTTTACAAAATTTGAAATAATATATGTAAAATAAAATCTAATAAATATATAATAAATGGTGTATGGTATTCTTTTTTACATGATTCAACGAGAAAAAATTTCAGGAGTAACTCGATGTTCATATCAACATGTCAACAAGTACAAATAATAACCATGATAAATAGCTGTTATAATAAACATATGCCGGTACCGGCAAACACTAAACTTTTTCTTTCTTTTTTGACATAATTAAATAACAGACATTTGTTAAAATGACTTGATTTTTACAAAAAAGGAGAAAATATAATAAAATTAATTCCGTTAAGAAAGAAAGAATGATTAATATTTAATGGGTTACTGTATTAATTGCACGATGCATAAATTCGTGCATGCCTTGGATTTCTCTATGGAAATGGTCAGATTCCGTTTTAAATAAATAATAAAGCGGATGTTTATGATTATTTTTTACAAACTTATAGTACTCATATATTTTGCTACAATCGTAATAATAAATAAAAATTACAAATACCTGTTTTCTAAAAGTGGGTTTTCCTTAAAAAATTTGTTTACATTTAGTTCTTGTTTCTCTTTCTGCATCTGCAGTGGCAGCAGTGATGCCAGATGGTCGAAAATTATTTCCCCAAACAGGTCTTAAAATTTCCCCAAAGCAGGGTTTTTTTTTTTTTTTTTTTTTTTTTTTCGAAAAAATCCCCAACTTGATTTCTACTAAAAAGGGAAAATAAAAAATTTGTCAAAGAAAAATATCAAGCAGATTTTTTTATGATTTAAGCTCAGATTTTTCCCCAAATGAAGACACTTTTTGAAAAGAATCCCCAAATAACAATAAAGCTATTGAAAGTCTCTTGTCGTAGGGATAAATCATTACATTGTCAACATCAAGACCCCCGAAGGGGGTCTTGGTCAACATTAACAGAAAATTGAAGAACTCCCCAGATTTGTCCCCTAAAATTTTAGAATTCCCCCAAAAAGTCCCCACAAACATTTGGTCCCCAAAACTGTCCCCAGAAGCCTCTAAAATCCCCAAAATGGGGACAAACTTCCCAATCTGGCATCACTGAGTGGCAGGGCCTTTCAAGAGCACCTTCATTTTCAAGGATGTGCTGCCGCCTATTATGTAAAAATGTAACCATACCTTTCGTACATGGAAATAAACAAAAATCACTCTTTAATTCTTCTTCTTTTTTTTTTTTTTTTTTTAATTTACAACTAATTTTCGGTATGTTTGATAAATAAATAAATAAATAGACCACTCAACATGTAGTATTCTTATGCAAAAATGCAGAATGAAGAGCTGATTGTTCGATTCATTTCAATTAGTTTCTTTCTTTCTTTCGTTTTTTAAAATAAAATTAAAGAGAAATTGTCATCATTCGATTTTTTCTTTTTTTATTTCAATTTTATTATTATTATTAATAAAATATTTGTTATTATTATTATTTATCTTTTATTATATTTTATTATACATAATTATTACACGCACACACATATATATAAGCGCATGACTTACAGGACTTAAAAGATGATGGATTTCGTGGATACGAATGTTATTTTTGAGGCTTCTGGCATGATATCTTTTGAAATCGCAATTACTTTCAAAGTAAAAAAATAAAATCACGAAGCCTTATTTCGCAGTTTATCACATCTTGCCGTAGTTCCGTTGTTTCCTATCGCTTTCTGTTGAAACAATGGAGATTTTGTAGTCATTGGTAAGTTATGGCATTTTATTCCATACTTATGATTTTTTCTTAGTAAATAAACTAGAACATGATCACCACTGCTGGTGACTAGGGTTTAATTTTTGGTATACAATTTCAATGTAATGATAGCTCATTGGCGACTGGCGACCGCTAATCCTAGCGCTCTAAAATGATGTTTGATGGACTTGTTGATGGTATAGAAGTATTTTGGTGCTGCCATCTATTGTTATCCATTAACAATAGCTATAAAATTTTTGAAATATTTTCTGAAGTAAGTAAGTCGAACAATTTCTAAGCATGGTTTCTTATTCCTTTTTATGCCTTTTTTCATTGAAACTGGCTTTCTTAAGAGATTAACCCCATTTTATTTTTTTGCAGCTGTTTATTTCTTTTGGCTCCCCCCCCCCTAAAAAAAAAATGGTTATATGCAAAGTTTTAGAATGCAAAAGCGTATTTACTTTTGAAAATGTTTTCAAAGGAAACACAATAATATAAATATAAAAATGCTATTACAGGTTCCCCCCAAAAATTATCTAAAAAATCCTCAAAAACTTCAAAGCTCGTAGACGGAAGATACTGGATTCAAACTCAATTTGTGTTCCTAGCCCTAGCCGTTCAGAATTTCCCATGGTTATTTCTGAAACTTGATGGAATATGTGTAGTTTTCTACTCCTTAAAAAGAACTTCTACGGAGGGCCTTCCTGCAAAGCCTAAGACTTTTGTGTTGTCAGTCAGCCTTAAAGTTCTTTATTAGTGATCAGTCATCCAAATCCTATGTTAACCTATGGAGAAAAGAATCCCTATTATTATTCATTAAATAATGCATATTTTTAAATTTTGTTTTCTCATTCAGAAAATTTATGACTGTTAAATTATGTCGCGATTTTCAAAAAATTGATTTTTTTTTTTTTTTTTTTTTTTGAGATTGCAAAATGCAAAATTTCAGTTTGTGAAAATTTTAAAAATTGATTTCTTTTTAAACTTTTAATATTTTATTTTGAAGCAATAATATGCGAAATTTTCATAAACTGAAATTTTGCATTTTACAACTTCAAAATAAATTTGAAGAATTAGATTAAAAAAAAAAAAAAAATCAGTTTCTGGAAAAGTTGATATACTTTAAGTCATGAATTTTCTCAATGAGAAAACAAAATTTAAAAATGGACTCTATTTAACGAATAATAATAGGGATTATTTTCTCCTTAGATTAACATGGGATTTGGATGGTTTTCAAGTTCACTGAGAGAGAGCCTTAACCCAAGATTACCCTATTTACTCTAGATTACTCCTTAACCACTTCTATTTTCATGTTGGTAGGCGGAAGGTGCCAGGTTCGAACCCAGTTTGCCCTCGTTACTTTGTAAAGGCGTTTTGTAATATTTTCCAGAAAGAAATGTATAACCTTCCTCACAAACATCAATGGCAGTTATTAATATAAGGTGAGTAAGACAAACAATTGAGCTTGCTTGAATACGTAATTAAAACAATGAGTCAAAGAAAGACAAATCCATTTGGGTTAATATCTGGCCCGCCCTTCTATAAGTTATGGCATGATGGTATATCCTCCATTTTTTTCAACATGCAACGAATTATTTCGATATTAGCAACGACTGGCTGTGGCCAAGGATTATTACAAAGATTACACAGGTCTGTTTTTTTTTTTTTTTTTTTCTTCAAGTTGGTGTGTTTTTTTTTTTTTTTTGGCGTGTTTTTGAATGCTGATTAAGAAAAAGCTATTCAAAATTTTCCATTACGTACAGTTTTGCCAAAAAAATGAAATTTTTTGAGCTTAAAGCTGCACTTTTTAAACTCCCATCTAAGTCATTTTCTGGAAAATGTGGGTGATGTGAGAGAAGAACAAGGAAAGTTATTTCATCAAGATATCAAAAAAATGTAGGTAATGTGTTAGAGACGATTGAGTGTTTATATGTTAGCAGATTACTGTTGGATGCTGCATAGAGAAATCCCCCAATCCCAAGGCCTTCAAGCTGTGCACAAGAGAAAAATCTCTAAAGGGAACTTCTATGTAAAGAAACCATTTAAAAGGCAATAAAATAAGTAAAAGCCTATTTTAATGTATTTTATATGTAAATAGTTTCGAATTTTTTATAGTCTTTGTGGGAATTTTTCCGATCTTCATCCTTATTTTGTGAAAAACCCTTTTGTGATAGAAAAAAAAAAAAAAAAAAAAAAAAAAAACAAGAATTTCTGAATGCAGCTCATCAAAACACATTATGGACACCCAACGCCGTGAAAAGAAAGAAAAATAAATAAAAAGTACAATTTTCAAGGCTTGTATATATGCCAAGCATTGTCACAGGGATTATTAACATACAACCATTTATTTATAGAAAATTTCCTGAAGAAGTTAGGGGTCGACTTACATGTGAATTTGATAGTTCGAAATTTTATCCTCAATGTAGAAGAGGGGAGGTTGCATAATTGCTAACTTTTACCCATTTTGAATACCACTATTTTAAAATCGTTTCCTTTATTTTATTTAATTGAAGAATTTTAATTATTAAATGAAGCAAAAAAAATGCTGCAAAAATAGTGTAATTCAACATGCAGAAAAATTGCCAACTAATGGAGTCGATTATACGCGAGTACACACGGTAGCTTAAAATAATTTTTTTTTTTTAAAGCGAAAATATTACAAAAAAAAAAAAAAAAAAAAAAAAAAGAAGAAGAAAAGAAAAGAGTCAATGTTTATTTTCATCATGTCTTAATAATTTCAGAAGAATTTATCATTAAAAACTCTTTATTACAGTTTACAATAGTAACTGTTAACAAAATATCATGCATTAGTTGGTATTTCTTCTATTTCAATTGCAACTTCTTGAAAGCTTTTATCTTCGACTGACTTTTTAAATATGTATGATGCCAATAAAAACAACAAAAAACACGCAAAGCTCAGCATACTTCCTGAAAGAAACGTCTGTCTAGACCCAACTTTGTCGAGTCCTAAACCACCTAAGAAGCTTCCTAGACCATACCCTGAAAAAGAAAGAAATTAAGAATAAAAATAAGTAGGAGCAATACTCATGGGTCCCACTTAGGTGAAACTTGGCCACCGCTATTAAGGAATAATAATTCCTCTTTTATTTAATCACAGAAAATCATTGTTAAAGATTAATTATTATAGATTAACCCGATCAGTTTATCGCTTTTTTCGGCACCTTGTCAGATTATCATGGGAGATATATCTGAAGACCCGAGGCATGTTAGAATCCGTAATTTTCATTGAAAAAAAATCCGATAAAATTCTTGAACACAATTGAATACTTTAACGACATACAATGAATATTGCAAAAAAAATTTAAACAAATATTTTATTTTTCATCAAAACTACACTCACTTCCGAAAAATGCAGACATTGACTAAAACATTCATAACTTTTGAAAAAAATGAGATACTTGTAAAATTCAAACTGCATAATAAAGTTTTAGAATTGTATTTTTACAGAAAAATTCACGGACTCGATGGATCGTCATTTCTTCTATATGTGAATTCTGAGGTATGAGACAAAAGAAAAATGGCTCGGGTCTCCAACGACCGAAGATAACTTGATCGGGTTAATTATTATATAGGAAAATAGTGATGCAAAAGCAACGCCAAAGTGCGACCTTGGACTACTATATAATAAATATCTGCATAATACACGACTAAACTTTCTTAAGGGGACAAAGGATGATGAAAATTGTCATAATCGATGCAATTTAAAATATCCAGATAGTTAATATAAAATGTATGAAGTCAAAATCGATGCAATTAAAAATATCCAGATAGTTATTATAAAATGTATGAAGTCAAAATCGATGCAATTAAAAATATCCAGATAGTTAATATAAAATGCATGAAGTCAAAATCGACGCAATTAAAAATTTCCAGATAGTTATAAAGTGTATGAAGTCAAAACCCATGCAATTAAAAATATCGAGATAGTTATTATAAAATGTATGAAGTCAAAATCGATGCAATTAAAAATATCCAGATGGTTATTATAGAATGTATGAAGTCATACAATATTTTAAAATAATATCATTCTGCAGTCCCTCAAACATTAATAAGTTTTTTCAAAATGTTAAACTTTAATGGGACGTGGCATCTTTGACGGCACCATTGAAGTAAGTTTCATATAAAAGCTTATATTTCTATTAATTATTTATAAATTGAATTAGGTTTGCTTAATTAATATATTCAGGTAACAATTATTATGGTTTTTGATGGATTAGAAATCTTTGGGTTTTCTTAGTTTGCATTCTTTCATAATCTTCATTGTTTCATGATATTTGTAGAAGTTTTCACATTCTAAAGATCATGGTTGGTTGGTTGAGTGTTCTACAAATATTTAAGAAAAGACTTAATATTTTTTTGTGAATACTTAATAGAACCTGCTTAAAAGAATTAGGGATGATTTTGCAATATCTTTAAAAGAAAAAATATTAAAAATAAACAAATACCAAAAATCATGTTTTCCCTCCCTCCCCCTAAATTTTTACTTAGACATACATTTTCTCGAAAACTAATTAATAAATTTAAAAATCCATCCCTGTTTTCTTTTAAGTAGGTTCCATTAAACGTTCAAAAAAATGTTAAGTTTTTCTTAAATATTTATAGAAGTTAGCGTTTTGAAGATCATGAATTCATGAAAAAATGCAAACTGAGAAAACGCAATTTAAAGATTTCAAATCTGTGGAAAATATATGTAAAAAAAAAAAAAAAAAAAAAAAAAAAAACTTAAGAATTGTTGCCTGAATATATATATATATATATGTATATATATATATATATATATATATATATTATTGAAAAAAAAAAAAAACTAATATAGTTCAACTTATAAATATTGAATGGAAATATAAGTTTATGCATATCAAATCTACTTCAGTGTATACGCGTACACTTTTTATATGCTATTTTCGACAAAAAAACACATTTTTCAATTTTCATCTAGGAATAAAAGCGAAGAAGGTGTTACATATAAAGTAGGTGGATTTCAAATTCTGGTAAGTAAAATTTTTACGTACTTAGATTTCAAATTATGTTTTTTCATTTTTCTCTATCTCGCATTTTTTTATACATACGACTTACCGCAAAACATATCACCGACACTCTTACTTTAAAAGTTATATAAAATTTGGCATACATGTTTACAGTGTTTTTATCCAAGTTTTGAAGTACTTTTATGAAGTGATTTTATATCGCTAACAAATATTCACAAGCCATTATCAAAACTTATTCAGAAGCCATCCTATTTATGAAAGGTCTCGGATACCGAAATCGGCTATTGATTTTTACATACAATCAAGCATGAATGAATTCCTCACTTACCAGTAGGTTTTGAAAAATGTAAAAGTTTCTACAGGTTTGGCATAATATTTTAAGATAATTTAAGAAATAAAATGGTAAAATTGTTTATTGGTGAGTATTTTGGGAAATTAAAGATGTAATACAATAAATGGCGACAACGCGATATCGCTGTCTAAAAGAAATAGTTCTATCATACTAAAAAATAAATAAATAAATAAATAAAAAGGTTAAGTTGCACACATCTTAATAGAAATAATTTTGTTTTCAGTCCATATCTAAGAAAGTTTCTTTTGTACCCACATCGAGTTAGCTATAAAAGCTTAGGTGGAAAAAGTTACGTATATTCTCATCTTTGAGCCCAAAAAACAAGCTTTCGTAGAAATGCTTTCTTTGCCCTCTTAGGTTAATAATAATAATAAATAAACAAATAAATGCACGATGAAATAGGTTGAAACTTATTAACACTCTAAAAGATTTCAATTTCCGAAAATTTCTTTATATTTTTTTACTTATACACGTTAGTTCAAAAACATTAATAAGTAGTTGATCTTTCAATATTTTTATATATTTGAATAAACTATTCTTCAGAAAACTTTCTGAGATCTTTCATTCCTATGATTCGTCAAAATGCAAATACAGTTATATTTGTTTTTTAAATACGTTAGAAATCTTTTATTAAATAAAAAAGAATATCAATGGTCGCAATTAATCGCTATGTTCAGTTATGAACAAAAGAAAAAATAATTTAAAAAAGAGACTTATTTCTCTTTTAGAATTCTTGTATATATTCATGGAAAAATATGAATTATGTCTTACGCAAATACGCTTATGTTGGAATGAAATAAATTAGAGTGTAGAAGTTTAGTTTAAGACCAATTAACTTACGCTAGGTTTTTAGTCCTAAGTGAAAAGTCTTCTGTGGGGATTTTTCTAAGAGGTCCTAACAATGCCTTCGAGCTGAGCTTTACGTCATGGAAGATCGGCCGATTTTATCCAATCAACACTTCCTATGATACATGTTGGATCGTGGGGATTGGATGAAATCGGCCGATCTTCCGTGACGTAGAGTTCAGCTCGGAGGAATTATTACAGGGGGTGCTGTCCTAACCCGCATTTCTGCAAGTTTCTGAGAAAAACGTCGGAAAACTCTGAACTCTATAAGGAAAAGTATCGATTTTGTATAAGAAATTATTATATATGCATGAAAATGTGTTCTATTTTCATACGAATAAATAGAGACAAATCGAACATTGCAATCATGTCCTACAGCTGCAATGCCTTTTTTTTATTTTTTTTTATTGTACATTGAGAAAAAATTTTGTAACTGACATCTAGAATCTAAATTGCGGTTCTATAAAAAATAGTTCCATGTCATCCTTATACATTCTAGTCCCCTTTGAAAGCGAGCTCTAGAAACCGCTATTAGAATTCTAGAGCGTTTGTCTATATTATCGAGGGTAAAGTTATTTAAAAATCTCTGCAAATAAATGCGAATACAAGAGGCGATCTTGGTTTAATACCTAATTCTAGAAAATCAAGCGAGAATTTCTCGCAATGCGAAAGATTCAGAATATTCAGAATATTGTTTGACCATGTAGACTAGAAATCCTCGATCATTTTGTCTATTCAGTTTATTGGTATGCCTATGCGCATAACTCGGAAATCTATATTTCCGTTTAGAGATTTAGAAAATGACCACTTACTCATTCTAGATGAATGCAGTATATTTTTTTTTCTCGGTGTATGATCCCAGACATTATTATTATTATTATTATTTATTTATTTACTGGTTCTCTTTTTATCCTTGTAGAATTTTTTATTTTTCAGGATCTTGCGTCATGTATTTTTGAAGATAACCAAGAAAAATGTGTAAAATGCAAAGTGTTTCAATTATTTTGATCAGCTAGTGTACATATGTAATAATAAAGGTGAAACGTTTAAAAATATTTTTAAACAACTCGGTGATTTGTTTTCCGATAATAATAATAATAATAATAATAATAATAATAAATTGGGTATGGGGCTTTCTTAACCCGGAGAGGAGAAATAATAATAATTACATACCTAATCCATTATACAGTCCTCCAAAGAATCCAAGTAGCGTTGCTTCCATTCCTTTTGGAGCTTTTTCATTGGCGAATGAGGCCATTGCACCATGAAACAAACCATACGTTAGGCCATGTAGAGTGTCTACTGGAAGCACTAACCACGGGTCTTTGAGAAAATAGTAGAAAACCAGACGTAGTAGAAATCCAGCAAATACCCATGTAAAGCATAAAAAGTGTCCGAGTTTGTTTACAAACCATCCGGCGAAGAATAAAAATGGAACTTCACCCACAAGGCACTGCATTAGTATTGACAAACCAAGTAAGGTTCGACTAGCACCCATCTCTTCTAAAAACCAGAATTCAAATACATAAATGATGGCACTCAGAAAACCAATAATTGCAACTCCAGCAGAAAACATTATAATTTCTTTAGATGTGAAAATGGTACGAAGATCTCTTCTCATATCGGATGACACATGAGATTTAGGAAGTGGAATAATGCACAAAATGATTATGTCTGCAGTTCGAAAAAATGTTATGAGGTAAATAACAGAAATGAAACTTCTTTCAAGGTGATCGTTTAAAAATCCGGACAAAGCACATACGATTCCCCAGCTGATTGTTCCGAAAAGTCTCTGCCGCCCGTATGCCTTTGCATTTGTTCCTAAAAGCTCGAAGCAAGCCACGCTGCTCAGTGAGTTTCCAGACGTATTTGTTACGAAGGCAAATACAGCTAAAGCGAAAAACAACCAAAATTGAAATGTAGTAAAAATGTCATGAGACTCATTGAAGGAACACTGATGAATCGGTGGTAAACACTGGACACTTACAGAGGGAACCTCTTCTTCACTTTTGGGTGAAAATAAATCTTTGATATAAAAAGTAATCCAGTTTATGTTTTCTTTTGTTTCATTCATAACTTCAATTTGCTTGTTCGTTATGTTTATTATATTACCAAAATCACTTGTTTCATTGCTAAGAATTCTTTCATTTTCATCGGAAAATGTTAATTTGCATTGCGTATAATTTTGCAAGTTGTCCGCTAGGCATGATCTTTTAAATGGTTTTGTTATATTAAAAAATGCCTCTGATTCGTTAAAGTGTGAAATTCGTATATAAGTAACATTTACAATTTCGTAACTTATGGTTGGCAAACATAATACAGAAGCAAATCCAACTGAGCTTGCAACGAGCAGAACAATGAGAAATATTTTGATGTTTTGTAAAAAATCCACAAAAAATCCTATGATTGGATTAAGAAGGAACGTGAAAATAGGTATCGTAGAATAGCCAATGCCTAGAGCTGTCGCACTGATTCCGATTTCTTTGGCGGCTATTGGCAGAAAAGGTATCACTGCAGCAGAAGCTGAAAAAAAAAATATTATAGAATGTTAATTATAAAAATTTTATATAAAAACAGAAAGATGTTATTACATGGTAAAACTATAACTCATTATACAGTAGAGTCGCGGTTATCAGAGTTAATGTGGACCAAGCTCACCTCGGATAAACGAAAAACTTGGTTAAACAGGATTTGCATGAATGGTCACCAATTAAATGGATTATATATAAAATTACACACAATTTATTAATTTGTGTAGTATACTTATAGTCTACATGACACTGGCAATGTTGGTAATATAAAAACAGGGAATGAAATTGTTCATTTGAAAAAGTCCTTTATATTCTTTTGTTTATGGAATGATAAACGCTTTTTTGCTGCAATTTTATGTCATTTTGTTGATGCCATCAGAATTATAGGTATAGCCTCATCTTGCTGCTCAATGTATTCAATCATTTTCTCAATCGATCCCTTTAGAATGAGTAATTTTCTTTTGGGTAACATAGTTTTCATCATTGTTACTGCTCTCTTCCCAACTTTAAAAAATATCTGCAATCGTGTCATTTGTAATTTCTTGCTATATATTTTTAAATTGAATTGAAAAATAGATATAATCATTTATCTACACCACGCTCGAGTTTTCTAGGATAAGAAATTATTGTTGTCAATGAAATTTAAAACGAAGGTGAAAAAAAAAAGACCTAAAACTCAAATTTTCTGGTTAAAATAAATAAATAAATAAGAAAATAAATGGTGACTCGGTTAAAGCGAAACTCGGTTAACCAGAATTCAGATAATCGAGACTCTACTGTATTTATTAACTCTAACTTCTAACGTTTGTATAGGTAACACACGGAAGGTTACGTGTGCGGAATGAAATAATGGCTGAAGCAGATATTTTCACTTAAAGGGAAAAAAAATAAGGGCAAATTCTAATTAAAAAATAATAATAAAGAATGGTATAATCTTCTTAGAGAAAAATTCGGAAGGGAGGAAAATATAAAGAATATGGTAAAATAAGATAATATAATAAGAAATAGCACCATTTTAATGATAAGAAAATTGATATATATCCAGGATGGCTAGCATTAGAATCCCCTCACGTCCTTCCAGTCACCTCACCGTGGCGAGGGGTGTTCTTGGGCGGAATAAGTGAAGTATGTCGAGAGTTTTACTTTTGATAGGATTCCCCTAGGCGTGAAGGCTATCCCACTAGTCTCGCTGAGGCCTGTAGGCATTGGAACTGAATCAGACTTCTATTTTTGGTGCTCCAGTCTTTGACCACAGAAGCTGCCCTTTTTCCCTATCCATGAATAAGTCACCCAATGATTTTCATGCTGTATCGATCATCACGCAATCCCAAACCACGGATACCAGAATAACCAGTCTGGTGCCTCTCTGGCACTTGATTGTAATAAGCAAAATCAAACCACCTTCACTAGCTTTCTCAGTCGTCACCTTAAGATCTTTGACATATTTAGGTGGCTCCAAGCGTTTTGAAGTCTGTGCCAAGTGTTCTATTGAGCATACTTCCACTGATTATAATATTGTCGTTTGCCTGGGGCTCACTAGGCAGGACCTTTCTGACAGTCATTTATTGGTTCCCGATTTCTTTAGGGTGCACAAAGATTATGGACCTGATTTAGCCCTGCTAGTCTTTGGGGATAAGCAACGACAACAGCATTAGAATTATTTCAAATTCACTGACCAGTTTTCGTCATTTTTTCCCCCTTGATTTATGCTGCTTATTTCTCACAAAATTAAAAAAACAATTTAGCGATTTACAATAACGAGTTTTCAAAAATGGCTTATTTCTACGAAATTTTTCGAAATTCCCTGACTAAATGAAATTCCCTGGCTATTCCTGACCAGTGGCCATTCTGATGTCTTTTAATTGCATTTCAAAATATTTTTATTACAATGAAACGCGTTTTGTATCTCGCATAGATTTAAAAAATGTCCACAGAATGTCGTAAATTCATATTTGTGACTGTTATCACATTTATTTGTACAATCTCCAATTTACGTCTAGATGTGATCCTCCATTTTAGCGATGCATTATTTTAAAATATTTTTCGTGAGGTCTGTATATACGAGTTCACGAATAGCTCAAAAACAGTTGGAAGTAGAACCTGCAAATTCATATGTAGGTTTGTTATAACATCTAGTTGTGCACATATCTTTTTGATCTTAATATTAATTTCTATTTTGGAGATATCCATGAAAATTATACTCATAATGACCCAAGAACAAATTTTTTTTATCTTTATATGACTTACTGACATAGATATTTTGACAGGACCTAAGCACAAAGCACGTAATGATATTATTACAAACATTATCGATATTATTGCCTGTAAAAAGTAGTTTAAAAAGGAATAGGCAGTTTTTAGTCGACTGATGCACTTCATTTAACTAATATTGTCGAAAAAGCGCAACAAATCTATTACTCGTACCAGAGCAGTCTATATTGAATGTACATTTTCGAAAAGTCTAATAAAGCAGTCATTCCTATTACAAAAATCAATTTAACAGCGTTAAATATATACTACAGAGCAGCAATTTTGTTAATTCAGAAACAATGATCAATCACTTCACTTAAAGTACAATATCTTAGAGACGACTGCTCAGCTCAAAGTCAGAACACAAACTGAAATCTTCGCGAGAGAGTCTCTTTCTTTTTGGCAGTCTTTTTGGTGGTTTGAGAAACTTTCGCAGTACTTCTGCGCTAGAAGCCAGTGGATAAATCCGGAAAAATCACAGTTCTTGGCTCATAATGAAGTTAGAGCTACCAAACTTTAGAAACCGTAACTAAATTGTAAAGCCAAATTAGCCGCCAAGTATGACTTTTATGGAAGTAGAAAAACTGTTACCTGTTTTCATTTAAGTAAATGTACTTTTTCCGAAACAGCAATTCTGATGCAAGGAAAAAATTTAATCATTTTTAACAACACATTGTTACAAAGGATAACTCCTGAGCATTATTAGATCTGTTGTTAGAGTGAAAATGCATGTTAAGAGTAGACATGAAGGGCTTAATTGTATTTTATTAACTCCAACAAAGGTTGGATTTGGCGAGGAACCTTGTGATTTAGCGAGGTTGGCAACAAATTCGGAGGGAAATAGCAGTTTACTTTTCCCAGGATCTAAAGGTCTTTTGCCAATTTAAAACTGAGTTAAATTTTTCGGTACAGTGTATTATTTCCAGTTAATTAATAATATAAATTTCGCGAAAATGTATAAAAGGTCATCTACATTCGAGGCCATCTGAATTCCATTGAATACTGTGGAATACTGTTTCTTAAAAAGCGATATTTGTGCACTGCAGTGTATATAATCCGATTATCGTGAAAACTGGGAATTAGTAATTGTTTCATTGGCTTGTTTCTAGAATATACATAGGCTGAAACCTGCATCTTTATTTTAGAAGTACTTAGGACGCACGGAAATGTTAATGTTTTCGTATCAATATGTATACTTCACTGGGATATAAGGAAGACATGTAATGTTCACATCAGAATTTTATTTTATTTTATTATTTTATTTATTTTATACAAGAAAAAGGGGGGATTTTAAAGCTAAATATAGCTTATAAGAGGATTATACTGCAGATTTTACCAAAAATTTTAGTAAAACTATATATTTTAAAACACAATAAATTATATATATATATATATATATATATATATAGGGGAGAGTAGGGAGGGATGAGTAAGTTTTGACAAAAATATTTTTTACAAATTTACTTTTACTGGTACAACACTGTAAGTTTCATCGAAATAAACTGAAACATTTTAACATCTTTTAAAAATATAAATTTGATGGTAATTATAAAAATATTAATTTTATAAACCAATTAACATAGTCATAAAAATGTCCTATCCCTACCTTATATGAGAGAGGGATAGGAAATATTTATAAAAATAAAATACATACATAATATACAGACATACTATGAAAAATGGCAAAAACAGTGGGACACGATGTATGTAGGGTTAGTTAATTATTAATAACATCTGTATTTTATTCAGCATTAGTGTATAATGTACCATTTAAATAAAAATTTTCAAATGCTCAATCAGTTCATCTTTTTTTTTTTTTTTTTTTTTTTTTTTTTTTACTTCTAGCAAAGTACTGTTTTTTAGTTCAAATATTCAAAATTAAGTTTTCGTTATATTTACATGTTTTGTGGTTCCCTGAATATTAATAAGGTTTTTAGTGGCTAGTCTGTGTGTGTTATCAGCATATCTCAAGAACAAATATTACCAATAAATCATAACTGTAATTAGTGAATGTAATTTCTTTTGTATATTTTACCAAGTTCAGGAAAACTGCTCAGGAATGAAAATCAATTCCTCACACATGTATGGTAAATAAAGTATTTTTAAAAATTAAAAGGGTAAACAAAAGTCGTGTGAGTGCCACACCAATTATTTTCCATGATTTTGATTTTGTTTCGTGCATTTTTTCTTCCATCTATTCATTCATTTGCCTTTTGATATTTTCTGTTTAAGGAGTACCAGAATCTTCATTCTTCGTCCTTTTCTTACATGTCCCATCCCTCCCTTTTCATTATTTTTCAAGAAAATAATTTATTATTAGACACATGCTACTTTTAGGATCAATTTAGCTACTAATTCATAAAAGTTATATCATTAGGTATGTAAAATATGAAAAGTAATTATGCTAACATCAGTGAGTGACGTTGTAAACTTGACTTGAAAATTAAGCAATTGTTTACTTTTGGTGTTATAAAATAGTTTTTTTTTTTTTTTTTTTGTTACATAAACTTACAGAGTTCTTCAATTAAAATTATACATAGCAACAAATATGGGGCTGTATTTATTTCACCTGGTGGAAGTGTCAAAAATTAAAAACAATGGTTATTTTAAGAATAATTTTAGGTGTCCTATCCCTCCCAATGTCCCACCCCTCCCGACCCTCCCCCATATATATATTAACATTAAACAGGCATGATTTACATAGCTCCCAACCTTTCTAATTTCTTAATTAGATTTGTCACTTAAAGACATTAAACAAAAACCTAACATTACTTCGTGCGTCGTTTGAGATCTTTCAAACCGGGTACCCGGTCCTCTTCAGAAACGGCAAACTTCTGTGTGGAAGACTTGAGACTGATTGATCCTTAGTTGACTTTGCCAATATGTGGCGCCATGCACTGTCAGGGGCTACTGCGCCGCTGTCTTTGCATACATCCTGATTAGTGGAAATTTCAATGGATTCTCTGAACATCGCGTAATTGTAATCGTAATTGTCGCGTAATTGTAATTCAATTTTAATGTTTTGTTTATTGTACGTTTTGGCTAGGGCTGTATTATATTTTCCGGTTTTTATATCATTTTTATGTTCAGATTTGTCACTATTATTATTATTATTATTATTATTATTTTAATTAATATGTCACATGTGTTTTCGGCGATTAAATAAGCTGAAAACAATTTTAAATTTTTTCCGGTATTAAGTCTCCCTTGAAAAACGGGAGACTTGGCATCCATGGATTCAGGTATTCTTTGGCACGATATTCTGCTGGCATGAATTTGATATATTTAATTCTTAATGTAAAATTTTGATAAATTTAACTAAACAAATTCGTAAAAAAACCCTACGCATATCTCAGCTCCGTTTAAAAATTCATTAATAAAAACTACAAAAAACTTTTTTTGTAACTACCATAGTTAATTTATTCGAAATTTTAGCAAGCAGAAAATCTGATAATTTACAGAAGATATTATTTTTTTGTATACAGACGTTACAGTAAAAATATCATTCTAGAATTTTTATCAAAATTTAGACCATAACTTTATCCTCTTTATCCGATATATGCTACGGCAAAATAGTATTGGTGATTCAGATTTACATAAATATTTTAGGTCAGAAAAAAGTTTTATTGTGAATTCTTATATTATTTTAATGAGTTTTACCTATACATCCCCCATACATATTATTTAACCTTCCTGGCCAGTATCGGATTTGACTCATCCATATAATGCAAAATTTAAAGTTGGTGACCACAATTTTAATGCGCGCTCAATAGCCATGTCTAACTGAGATTCATACAAATTTTAGTTATTAATTTGTAAAGAAGGCAAATTTAAATCTTTTGCAAAAAATGAAAATGCCTGAAATAAAACAGAATTCAAGAACTAATATCTTCTGACGGATGACAGCAAGTAAAAACAATAAGGAAGAGAAATGACAACTTTGAGATCCATTTCTTAAAAAAGCAAATTGTAACAGCATAAAAATTGAGATATATACCTCATTATATTTATAACTTACCTCCATATGTCAAAAAGTAATGAATCTTGAAATACAGCAATTTAGTATTGATTCGACTTGACTTTCTCACCTTTGATTTTTCAGTGGATTCTTCTTCACTGCAGAGAAAAGATAATTTTCAATATAAATATTTGTGAAATTCTTATGAACTTTTATTTCTGAAAACAACATTGTATACACGTTACTATTGAAAACTGAATATGTCTCTTTGGTGAATTGTTTGACTAACTATTCTTCGTTCTCATTCTTTGCTTCTACTATCAAAAGGATTATTTATATATATACAGTCGGTAACAAAAGTGTACGAATCCTGTTCTTAGTCAGTCTAAGAACAGGATTCGATAAGGATTTATTTAACAAAACCGTATGAAGTGTACTTTTTTACATAGGAATTTTTGCTAGTGTTCGGACTCTTTTGTTACCGACTGTATATATATATATAATTCCTGGCATTACATTAGACATAAAAGTGCCCAAGAGAGAGAGAGATTGATAAATATGCTTGAATGGCAATGGAATTTAAGAGCATTATTTTTTGCGCAGAACATCTGCGCGATAATAACCCAGATACCTAATATGATTTTCAGAAAAATCTCATAAATAAAATTACGGGAAATTTTCAGTTTTTTTTTTTTTTTTTTTTTTTTTTTTTTCCCAATAAAAGAGATTTAAATCTTTGATATTTGCATTATAATTTCAATTTTAGAAAATAATTATTTCCTGCTGCTAAGCTGAGAATACTTAGAATTAAATACTATTCTAATATTTGTCGGAATTAAATTGCCATATAAACATGCTTAACATAAATTACATAGTTAATATATGTATCTATAAAACAAATAAGGAAATAAAAAGAAATAACGTTCATTCTATTTACAAGGAATGAAAAATCAAAAAATCTATATAATTTTGGCTTTTAAAATATATTCCGATTAGTATTTTAAAGTTGTATCTTAATACATATAATGATTTCGATTTCGATCAATAGATGGCGCTACCACTGCCCCGTTGAATACCAACCATGAAATGCTTAAAGCTTAACTGGCTTTAAACTCTTCCAAATATAATTCTAAATATGAGATTTTTAGCTCACGTTTCAGTACAAAATTTAATATGTTTTCAATTTCTTTTACAAAATGTACATTTCAAGTGTATTAGATTGAATTTTTTCAGCCGAATTTATGCTTTGATCAATCTTAGTTCATGTCAATGTGATCTGGGTTGATCAATCAACTAGCACCTTACTATCGTATCGTTTCGTTAAAATTTAATCGTATCTAGTCCATGTTAGACAAAAATTATATAGACTATTATAGACAGTTTTCTTTTGAAGATCGTGGTTTTCGTTAGACTTTTACGATCTGGGATTACGCCAGACGCAGGATTAATATTGATATTATTTTATAGTTATAGTAGAGGCAGTATAATAAAGAAAATAAATCTATTTTACTACAGAAAGTTTTAATGACAAAATTTAACTACAGTAATAAATAGGTATTTCCTTATATAAAAGTATTTTTAACTAAATTTATTAATACTTACATTGTTAAATTATGAAAATCTAACATGTAAGTATATTTTTTACGTACATTTGAAATATTTGAATAATTCAAATCATTTGATACATTCAGAATAATTTTAGATAAGTATGAAATGCAGATTAAAATTTCAAAGAGATAACAATGCCTGATACTTATTGTTCAAAATTTTGTAATAAAAGCTTAAAAAAGTATTCCATTTATCTTTTCTCTCATCCATAAAATTCTGTAGTCTAATATCGTAAGTATGCGTGATTCAGAAAATCCTGAATTAAAATTAACATCAGTTTAATTTCTAATAAAACATTTAAAAATGAATATAATGTCCAGATTATTGTATGGACTAGCAAAATATGTCACGGATCACCGGTTGGCGACTGCTATTTTAGTCAATATGAGGCGCCCATGATTTATATTGCTCTCCGATTCGATAACTAAAATAATGCGTGATATGCCATTTTAGATGGTGGTATGGTATGATAGCTGGTTTCTTACTAGAGAAGATTTACTTTCCCACGAACATACCAAAACTTGTCAACTGAGTCCTACAAACTCCAGGCATTCTTAAACAAGAAAATGTTATCATTAAACTACAAATAAACGACAACGAGCAATTAAATGTAAAAATTCACTCATAAAATCGAATCAAGCAATAATTGTAGCATCTTTAAAAAACTGAATTTTTTCACTTAGCTTTTACTTGTGTGAATTAGTGTTTCATTCAGCAACATTAATTTCATTACAATTCTGAACAATCATATTAATAATAATAGCAATAATAATTAGAGGTAGTTTACAATTTTCTTAATGAAAAGTGTTAATTTAACAAAGCAATGATTATTCGTAATTATATTATAATTCTTCTTTCAAAATTACCAATTTTATTTTCTGATATACATATAATAATAATAATAATAATAATAATTCATCATTGTATGATCAAAAACTACGAAGGAAGACTTGAATTAATGAATAAATAATTACATATGGAAGTGAAGTTTTATACAAAACAAAATATTTTGAAAAAGTTAATAAATGTATAAAAATAACTTTGAAATTTCCCAAAAAACTGCTATATCTTCATTAAGGGAGTTTATAGCAGCAGGGTTATAAAAATAAGCTTCTGAGACAATGATGTAATATGAGATAATATAAAATCACTATTATTGTCCAACAACTCAGCAGTGGCCGAGTGGTTCTGCGCTGAAAGCTGGTAGACGTGAGGTGTCGGGTTCGATCCCAGGTCAGGCTCGTCTGCCTAGCTGTTCGGAGTTTTCCATGGTTTTCTCCGAAACTAGCGTAAATATGGTCTAGGACCCCTTAGAAAGACCCAAAAGGGGCACTCTCCCTCAGACCTAGGACCCTAGCGCGATCAATTCGCGTTAACCGTAACACCAACACCTAGTGCAGTCACTCGGCCTTAATCGCCACAACCCACCAACCAACCAACCCAACAGCTCAAATATTTCAACAATAAATTTAAAGACATTTAAGATTTAAAAAAAAAAAAAAAAAAAAAGTGAAAGAACGAAAAAGAAAAGTTATGCATTTATATATTAATTTGCACGAAACAAGATTGATTTAACAGTATTCAATACAATATAATATAAATGTAAGAAACAATGTGATTAAATAGTAAATGAAAAAGAAAAATAAATAAAAATAACAATAATAATTTAGATTGGTCATCAATAAATAAATATAATTATAACTAAGCAGCGAAAAATATAAATTTTTATACTACGAAAGTAGCTAATTATAAATATTTTACATATATTGTTTGATTTTGCCCTTGTTATGCATAGTTTTTTAGTTCTTATCATATATATTTATTTATTAGCTTGTCTTAAAGGGCGATATAGTTTAATACGATAATAGGCTACAGAAATATATATATTAAGAAATTTGTAAGTGCACAAAATAGCCTAGCCGTGCAACTGATGCTTTTTGTACTATGTATTCGTTGCGGTTACCCCCCTCCCCTCATAATGAATGTTTCCGGGATTAATATGTTGGAATGAATTAGCTTCCAGTGCAGTTCATCATTTCCCCCCTTTTTCTGTTCAACTCAATCTCAGCCGATTATTTTAGTTTGATTATTTTGAGAATTTTTGTGAATTTCTACGAAAAATAAAGACATTTAGTATGGTAAATACGCATTTTTATTTAATAAACTTATTTTTTTAATGAATATTTAGAATTTGAGAAATGTACATTTCGAGTATTTTTAATTTGAATTTTATTTTCATACAGCATTAAAATTTATAAACAAGTAAATAAAATATGTGAACTCATGTTTTATAATTCCGATTTTACATAACGCAAAAAGATAAAGAGGGAAAAGAAAATGCAAAATTGGGATTATTTTTTATTTCCTCGTTTTGCAGCTTATATGAAGGAGCACGATTTCTTTTAAGGAGATGGTAGACGCTGAAAATCCCTCTTCGAAATGACTGTCTTAGAGTTATGAAATTTTGAATGCATATGCATTGAAATGTATCAATATTAAATATATTAAAACTTCTCAAAAACTATAAAAGTAAATAAATAAAATTCAAATTTTTTATTATTATTGTTATTATTATTATTATTATTAATAATATTATTTTAAATATTTTAAAATGTTCCAAAGGATTGAGTTTTTAAATTTTTCACTTGATTTCAAAATATTATAGATTATCAATATATTTTGAACATTTTTGTGCATTAATTAATGAATTGATTGATAAGTTAATAATTTAAAAAAACATTTTTATGTTTGAATGTTAAGAAAAAAAAAAAGAAAGAAAATGTATTAAATTTCAACATTCAAACATAAAAATGTTTTTAAATAATTAACTGATTAATCAATCAACTATTTAAAGCACAAAATTGTTTAGAATATGTTGATAAGCTATAATAATGTATAATCGAGTGAAAAAAAAAAAATTAAAAGCTCAATCGCATAGAGAATTAAAAAAAAAAAAAAAAAAAAAAAAAGTTAGATTTTGAATTTAATCATTATTTTTTTAATAGTTTTTGAACACAATTTATATGTTTAATAATAGTACATCCGAATACACATGCATGCAAAATTAAAAATATTCTAAAACTATAATTTAAAAGATAGATTTTGAACGTCCACCATCCCCTTAAAGCATAGATAAACAACCCGCCAGTGTTCCCAAATTTTCCGATTTTTTTAATTCAATATCCACCACTAAATTTTCAATCTAACTGTTGCCTAACCATTTAAAAGATTAATCGTCAGTTATGTATATCAAATATTACTTCTCAAAATTATTGGTGGCTATTAAATAAAAAAGTAGCAAATTCTGGCAACACTGCAATCCGCAACATAGACCTCATGCAGCACACGGCAGAATTCACGAAATTTATGCTTTGATATTTAACACAGCAAGAATTTATAAAAGCGTTCTGGTTTTTCGGAACTAAAATATTATGGACAGTTATGGTAACTGTCTAAATAGAAACGCCAAATGAGAGAAATGAGAAGCAACTATCTCACTGACTAAAATAGTATTAGTTTAATCAGTGTATTAGTAATAGTATTATTTTAATTAGAATTTTTTTATTGATTATTATTAATCTAATTATTTATGCATAGCAACAATTGTTTACCTTTTCTATTATTAATTATCAATCAAAATAATATCTATATTATAATGTATTCTCTTTTAAATTCTCCCTCCACCCAAAACACAAATAAGAATATTTCCAATAATAAAATGTGTTTCCAAAGTCAAGTCAAGTCAACGTTGTGCTTCGGAGTACCTGCATTTGGTCGCAACCAATGCTTACCTCCAACGAAAAATAAGAAAAACATAAAAATAATTTTCCATAAAATAAATAAAAGCCAAAAGGATGAATTTAGAATTTTGATCTCTGAATAAATCTCCGCGTGAGCAGAGACCAATCTGAGTGAAGCACCAGGAGTTAAAATAAAAATAATAAAAATAATAAATAAATAAATAAAAATAAATAAATAAATAAATAATAAATAAATAACTCCTGGTGCACAATGGATAGGTTTGTTTTAGAGAATGTCATTATAATAGATATATCACATTTTATACGATAAATTGTTTTGCCTGAATCGTTGTAAATTGATATGTTTATAAATATATATATATTGCAACGACGAAAAAGAATAATAATAATAAACTAAATACATAAGGGGAGAAAATTTTAAAAAGTCCAAACTAAAGCTATATGCTTCCTACTTTAGCTAATGTATAAATTTTTCGCAATATATAATCTCTTTTATTTTCATAAAATTTCATTCTTTGACAAATAACTTAAAAGTTATTAGATAAGGAACATCTTTTACATTATGATAAATAAATACAATTAAAATTTGCGTTTATTAATTAAACAATACAACATTGGTGTTTAATTTGCATCCATTAAATATTATTTGAATGGAAATTACAATTATGATTAATTGACATCTTCATTGAATTTCTAATTGAAAGCAAATATAAAATTAGAAAATTATTATTACTAAGCAATAATAAATGAATAAAATAAATAAATAAAATATTTAAAAATGTATTATAATCTTTTTTGTAAAATTATAAATTACTATATAATGAATGCTTCGTCCTCAAAAAACACATTTTTTTAAAAAATATATATAACATACACAATTATAAAAAATACTTGCCTTATTTCCATAACTACAAAGATTTCAGAAAAGAGATAAATACAATTAAAATTTGCGTTTATCAATTAAACAATACAACATTGGTGTTTAATTTGCATCCATTAAATATTATTTGAATGGAAATTAAATTATGATTAATTGGCATCTTCATTGAATTTCTAATTGAAAGCAAATATAAAATTAGAAAATTATTATTACTAAGCAATAATAAATGAATAAAATAAATAAATAAAATATTTAAAAATGTATTTAAAATATATGTTTTATAATCTTTTTTGTCAAATTATAAATTACTATATAATGAATGCTTCGTCCTCAAAAAACACAAATTTTTTTAAATATATATAACATACACAATTATAAAAAATACTTGCCTTATTTCCATAAGTACAAAGATTTCAGAAAAGAGATAAATACAATTAAAATTTGTGTTTATCAATTAAACAATACAACATTGGTGTTTAATTTGCATCCATTAAATATTATTTGAATGGAAATTACAATTATGATTAATTTACATCTTCATTGAATTTCTAATTGAAAGCAAAAATGAAATTAGAAAATTATTATTATTAAGCAATAATAAATGAATAAAATAAATAAATAAAATATTTAAAAATGTATTTAAAATATATGTTTTATAATCTTTTTTTGTAAAATTATAAATTACTATATAATGAATGCTTCGTCCTCAAAAAACATAATTTTTTAAAAATATATATAACATACACAATTATAAAAATACTTGCCTTATTTCCATAACTACAAAGATTTCAGAAAAGAGATTGCTGCCGTGTGGTTTGGAGTAGCTCTAAGTCATTTTCTATTCCTTTCAAAATGCGAATCCATAAAGAAGAAATTCTAACACATTTTCAACTAAAACAACTAAAAAAGTAAAATATATAAATAAGAATATTTTCTCAACATTTACAAAAATAATTAATGTAATTTATGTTTCTGACATCGCATTTTTTTTCCCCCTCACATAACTAAATCTAAGTATGTATGTAAAAATACTCATTGATAATATTTCTCACTTTTGATATGGGATTAAATATTAAAGATAGAGACGAGAAAAAAGTCTGACGTATTCTATTTTAAACATCTGTCATGTCATTAACAATTTTACTAGAAACGCTTTACAGTTTCTTAGAATTTGATTTTGATTTTTTTTTTTTTTTTTTTTTTTCCCGTCACATGCATGTGAAGTTGGTTTTCATTTCCCGCCATTAATTTCCAAAAATATCTTTATTTATTTTTTCAAGTGAATATTTTACAGAAACTATATTCTGTTTAACAGAAATATAAATTACGACAGTTTTCTTTTAATGACATATTTTTCGCTTTTCAGCTGAAATATATTTAAGAAATCAAAATATATTTTGTTTTCACTTTTCGTCCAAAATATATCCGTAAATGTTTTTAACATTATAAAGCGTTTAAAAATGTACACTAAGCGACAAAAAAAAAAAAAAAAAAAAAAAAAAGAGCCGCACTGCAGAAAAAATGACTTATACCTTTTTTATTTGTAATAACTTTAAAATTAAGGGTTGAAGCAGATAAAACTGTTTTGTTTGCATAATACCAAAGGGATGAAATTATACCTATGTACATTTTCGATATAATAATTCGCTTTATTACACTTTACGGAGTACTTTATAAGAATCTGCATAAAACTTTCGTTTTAAACATAATGCAATAACCATACACTTTGTATTCTATTATGATTTATTATATGAAATAAACAAGTTATATTTTAATATATGAAATAAAACTATTTATTTGTTAGATCTAAGCAATTTTTTATTAAAAATGTGCATTCTGTATTGGGTTAATTCCACCTTTATATGGAATTACTGCTTTAATGCACAATGGCATAGTATTATACAGTGTTTTAATATAAATCTCAGAAATTTCAATGTGCCAAATATCACAAATAATTTTTTCTATTTCTGGCTGAGTTGTAGGCTGCAAATTTCGAATCCTCTCCCCTCTCCCCTGCCTTTTTATAGACGAAAGATTTTTGAGCAGATCGCGATTAGGACTATTTCCATGTCTGATAAAGAAGAAATTCTACTATATCTTTTGTGAGATTTAACTGAAAGTGAAAACAAGTCCTTCCGGATTTTTCGGAAGGTTGATTTCTTTTTCCTTATCAAGTAGCCGTCCTTTTGTTTCATAATGGCGGCTACAAATTATTAATGCACTTGGTAGAAATATTGATGTAGGCTATGCACATATGGAGTTTTAAGCAAATTGGTTTATAAATACATTTTTATGTGAATTTAAAATTTTCAAGTGGCCGGCGCTTGGAAACAAAATGTTGGGTTAAGTTGACAAATATATAAAATGTATTTATGAGATTAGTCTACTGTACATATATAGTTCAAATTAATTCAAAATCTCAAAAGTCATCGTGTTGAAAAATTAAGTGGCTGCCACTTCGATCAAAATGGCAGAGAAAGCTTCTCATCTAAGATATCGTTACAAATTTGAAAATATTTTTTTTTTTTTTTTTTTTTTTTGTAGAAATTCTTTCAAAGAGGCTTAGTAAGCTGCTAAAATGTTAGTTTTCTGCATTTCTAGTTTGTTTTAGCATAAAAATAGCCTAATTTTTCCTTAAAAGCGCATTAAAAAGATCCAGTAACGCAGATAATGGATTTGGTGCCAAATTTGGCGACTTTTCCCATATGGCGACTTTTTTGGCGACTTTTGGCGAGAAAATACTTTTTATCGATATACCAAAGTTGGGCGCAATAACGTGATTGGTTCACGAGTTACATGAATTTTCTAAATTTTTGTTGTTTGAATGATAAATCCATTTTTCAACTTTGATTTGAATTGATTAAGTATTTCTAAAGTTACCGTGATAATAAATTTTCAAGTGGCCGCCACTTGGAAACAATACAGTGGAACAAGTTGCCAAGCAAACACATCCAAGGTATTTGAAGCATAGGTTCACTGTCCAACTGTGGTTTAAATCAGTGCCGTGTTTCAAAAGTTATTCTTATGGCAAATTTTCAAGTGACAGTCTAAGTGGCTGCGACTTGGAAACAAAATAGCAAAACAACTTGCCCATCGAGATCATCGAGTATATTTATACGATGAGTTCTCTGTCCCGTTCTAGTTTAAATTAAATCAGTATTTCAAAAATTATCGTCATAAGAAATTTTCAGGTGGCACAACTTGTAAAAAAAAGTTGAGTGAGATGCCCAGCGATCTTATCTGAGATATATGAATGATAAATCCACTACCCAAATTTGATGCGAATTGATTCTGTATTATTAAAGTTACCATAATAACAAATTTTCAAGTGGCCGCCACTTAGAAATAAAATTGTGGATCGTGTCACCAAGTGAAATTATCCTAGATATTTGAACCATAAGTTTACTCTCCAACTTTTATTTGAATCAGTATAGTATTTTAAAAGTTATCGTGATGGCATATTTTAAAGCGGCAGTGTGATTTCAAGTATCTGGAACTTAGAAACAAGATGTCGGGACAACTTGCCCAGTGAAAACATTAAAGATAATTATATGATAATATCACTGTCCAAATTTGGTTCGATTTAGAGTATTTTTTCAGAAGTTATCGTGATTTTAAATTTTCAAGTGGGAGCCTGATTTCAAGTGGCCCCGCTTAACTTAAGATATCTGCCACTTTATTAAAAATGGCGGATATAGTTTATCAATAAACTTCATTAAGATCCTTATGTGGTCTGTATTTACATCAAAATTCAAACAATTTCGGAATACGCTTTTTACAATTTAAATTTGAAATTTTTAAGTGGTCTGCACTTGAAAACAAAATGGCGGAGCAACTTGATTAACAAACTCATCTAAGATATTTATAAGACAAGTTAAGACACTGTTCAAATTTTGTTCCATTTGGAGTATTATTTCGGAAGTTATCATGGTTTTAAATTTTCAAGTGGTGGCCTGATTTCAAGTGGTAGCTCTTAACTTAAGATATGCGCCACTTTGTTAAAAATGGCGGATAAAGTTCATTAATAAAGTTATTTGAGACACTTGTGTAATCTATGTACACATAAAAAAAAAAAAAAAAAAAAAAAAAAAATCGGAATACGCTTTTTACAATTTGAATTTGAAATTTTCAAGTGGTCTCCACTTGCAGACAAAATGGCGGAGCAACTTGGTTAACAATTTCATCTAAGTTATTTATAAGATAAGTTAAGACACTGTCCAAATTTGGTTCGATTTGGAGTATTATTTCAGAAGTTATTGTGATTTTAAATTTTCAAGTGGTAGCGTGATTTCAAGTGGCCCAGCTTAACTTAAGTTATCTACCACTTTATTAAAAATGACGGATAAATTTCATTAATAAACATCATTGAGACCCTTATGTGGTCTGTATTTACATCAAATTTCAAACAAAGTCGGAATAAGCTTTTTACAACTTGAATTTGAAATTTTCAAGTGGTCTCCACTTGAAAACAGAATGGTGGAGCAACTTGATTAATAAACTCATCTAAGATATTTATAAAATAAGTTAAGACACTGTCTAAATTTGGTTCTATTTGGAGTATTATTTCGGAAGTTATAGCGATTTTAAATTTCCAAGTGGTAGCCTGATTTCAAGTGGCCCGCTTAACTTAAAATATCTGCCACTTTATTAAAAATGGCGGATAAACTTCATTAATAAACTTCATTGAGACCCTTATGTGGCCTGTATTTACATCAAAATTCAAGGAAATCTTGCTTTAAATATGCTTTTTACAATGTCGGTTTGAAATTTTCAAGTGGCTGCCACTTGAAAACAAAAAGTCGGAGCAACTTGGTTAACGAACTCATTCAAGATATTTATAAGATTAGTTCACTGTCCAAATTTGGTTCGATTTTGAGTATTATTTCGGGAGTTATCGTGATGACAAAATTTTCATTATAGATAGATAGATAGATAGATAGATAAACGAAGTGATTGCAATAGGTCGATTTCTAAAGAAATCAACCTAAAAGATATGATTACTTACAGAATTATAGGTTCTCATGGGAATGGATAGGAAATTTTGACTATTTGAAGTGAATAATCTTACCACAGACGCCGTGTAGTAAGGTGCATTATCATCTTGAAATGCTGTTTGCGGAAATGTCCAAGTTACCTCCAAAATAGTCGGTAAGGCACCTCTTTTATAAAGACTCTGTTTTATTTAGAGTTAATTGATCCCTTGAGCGTAAAAATTTGCCCGACTGTTTGAAAAGTTATGCACCTCCGTACCATAATGTACGGAGAATGAGTCACTGTTCTAAAAGTGCGATTTTCATTAATTCGGTGATATTTTCGTTGTCAAATCTGTTTATTTCCTTTAGCTCGAAATAAGTTAAACTTGACTCATCAGAGAGAACCAGTTCAGCCCAATAATTAATTAGTCATTTTTTAATTTTTTTAGCCATCTGAGGTCTTGCTTTCCTAATTCTCTTCACTAAGAGAATGGAATTTTTTGAAACTTTCTGTCATTTAAATCTGCTTTGTTTAATAGTTCCTGCACTGTAGTTAAAGAAATTATGCTGCTAAACACTTTTTCTGAATATCTTTTATGTTTTAAATGTAATACAAACCGATTTTATAAGCAATGGCTTTTTAACTTACGGTCATCTCGCTTGGATGAGCAACATGGCCGCCTAAAGCCAAATTTCTAGTTTAAACGTCTGAAGAATTTTATATCTTGCTAAAAACCATTTTACCAATATTTCGTTAACATTTAGTTATTTTGCCATCTCACGTATTAAAACATTTTTTGATTTTCTTTAAAAAAATAATACTTTTTGCGTCATCGTTAACTGCCTTATTCTTACAACTTTTTAAATAATTTCTATAATTACAATTTTCCTGACAATTGCATTTTATTTTTAACACTGGACTCAATGCTAATGTGTATGTGGAGGACAACATAATAAAATCTGTTCGAAAATTTGCTTTTTAAACAATAAAATTGGCGGTTGTAGAAGGTGAAAAGAAAAATATCCATAAGTGCGGCTTTTTTTTTTTTTTTTTTTTTTTTTTTTTTTGTCGCTTAGTATATAAGCATTTTTTTTTTTTTTTCCTGTGCTAAACATAAAATTATACTTTATTGCGTTATTTTAATCAATTAAACGCTGCTATAGGAATCACCTCGAAAATTTTGAATTTTCTTATGTTTTGAGTTTCAATATGCGCCTCTAATCAAAAATGGGAGACTTGGCGCCTTATGGGGATCACATCGATACCTCTTCTACAGTATTGAAAGCTGAATGTTTAATTTTAATATAATATTAAATCATGTTATAAATTCCCAAAATTATGTTTATATGGTTATGAAAGTTAATTATGGATTCCTTAAATGTATATTAAATATATTCAACCCATAAATTAAAGAACTCGTAAAATTTCTTATGTGCTTAATTTCTTTTACTTTTACATTTTTTTTCATGGAAGAAAATTAAGTAAGATTTGTGTAGCACGACTTACGCTTCTCACACCATAGGGAGATATTCTTTTTACAAGTTTACATTTTGACTGTTCGACAGCCTGTATGATTAAATGGTTCACACTATCATTGCGTATTTAAGCATATATATTGTATATGGTCAAATCGAGGTATTGGTTAACATTCCAGTCTCTAGGCTTTCCTCAAACACATCACAATGCCTCGTAAAAATGTTAATTGAGCCATTGTCCCTTCAATTAGCGATGGATTCTCTAAGACGCTATCACAGTCATGTTCAGAATGTTAGTGAAAAATGGCCACCACCATATATATACCTTTTATTCTCAGTCGGTAACAACTCAAAATCTAATCAAGAAGATCTGCGCTGTTTATATTTTTATAAAATCCAACGTATCTTTGGTGAGGCAAATCAATCTTTTTTTTTTTTTTTTTTTTTTTTTTTTTTTTTTTAATAGATTTTTTGGCACTAACGTTTTAATATACCTTTTACTACCCTAATATTCTTTGTTACAATCTAATCAGATTTCAGTCTTTCTTTTTTTTTTAACAAAACTCCCATTCCAGTTAGACGGAAATATACTCTTCTTTCGCATTTCTTCAAGCAATGGCAAAGAGTTGAAAAAAATTGTCAACATACACTTCTTTCTACACATTCTACTATTTAAATTTAATAGAAAATAATGCTTGTTCCAAGGTAGTTTTTGCCTTTCGTTTAGCTGCAGTTTATTTTACCACAAAAACTCGCATAATGAAGGGATACCCTGAGAAGTAACAAGAATAAATAATTTGTAAGCGAAATTTGTGGGTTTTCTACACATATATATTTTTGCAAAATGCCTATCTTATATTGGATCATTTTCTCGTCAAAGAGAAAGGATTTCATTCTGCTTGTCTGAATAAGTCCAGTCTCCCACTTTGGGATCTTTATAAACAAACAACTGTAAGACCCTTTTATAGTTTAAAGTTTTATTGGTCTCTGCCTGTTATAACTTGAGAAAAAAGCTTTATTTTTATTCAGTATTTCTGAACCCATGCACTCGAACGAATTATTTTTAATTATTATTTTTTTTCCCTTATGCAGCAAAAACAGGCAATATTTCTTAAATTTGAACAATTTAAAAAAATAGAACTTACATTAAAAACTTTTTGAAAAAATTACCAACGAAGCTAGGTATATACAATGAAATATTCATTAAAAAAAAAATAATAATAAATATATTTATCCTAATGACTTGTGGAGAAAAAAAAAATATTAATCAAAGGTTCCCAAAATGGGGATACTTGGTGCCTAATGGATTAAATAAACTTATAAATCAAGCTTGGCAAAAGACTGGGTCTTATAGAAATTCGTGTTTTTTTTTTTTTTTTTTTTTTTTTTCCAAAGAAAAGAATTATTTTTACGGGTTAAAAAAAAAATAATAATCTATTTAGTTTTAAGAAAACTACAAGGAGAGTACTTAAAAGGGGTGGAGGTCGATTCCCCCGATGTATATCTTGACAGAAAAAAATGAGTCGTTTTTTCTCACCATTTTTTCGAAGGGACAGGTCGTTTGCCCTGATCCCCCCTTCCTGTGTCCATGTTTATCATTGACATGTACTGATGAACAGGGGGGGGGTGTCCTTCATTCCCTTACAGGTGACTTAGTACACACACACACACAAGGGAAAAAATTCTGCGACACATTTATAGCATTTATAAATAATCTCTCGGAAGAAAATAGTTTTATTTGCATATGTATATTGCATAACTGGTTCTCATGTATAGCGTAATTATTTATGTATGTGTGTGCAGTACTTTTATTTTACCAAAACTTCAAGTAATGATTTAACAGGTCATGATATTAAAATATAAATTTATTATTTTTATGTTAACAATGTTAATAAGATATTTTGTAAAGATTTCGCAAGGAATACAATGGGAATATTTTATTTTCTTATTTTTAAGTTTTAAAATAAAATTTTTGTTTGTAATAATTTGCGGTAAAAATTTCAAAACTAGGTTGAAGAGGGAAAAAAAAAAAATCTTTCAAGTGTGTTTCTTTCTTTCTTTTTGTTTATTAATTATCACAATAAATAATTATTTATAACAAACTGGTGGGGAAAGAAAAGAGAAAGTTTGAATAAATATATGTATATATTTATATAATTTATCATTACTGTAATCAAACATAAGGAAAGAAAGTTTGGGTTAATCAATAAACAGTTATATATAGAAGTATAGCCTTTTACAAGGCAGAAGATATCGAAAAAGTTAATGATTTGTATCTGCTATATTGATTTATGAGTTATGTGTAAAATTACAAACAAACTGTAACAGGAAAAAAATAATAATAATTACTAGGAGAAAAATAAGGAGCAGAGTCCACCACAGACAAGTGGAGACGGTTAAACCAGTTTGATGGGCGCTTAACCTTTTTCAAAGTCTCTGAAAGACTTTATTGTAGTTAAAATGAAGCTAACAATTACTGTAAATTAAAAAATAATAATTAGCAAGTGAAAATTAAAACTTAACGAGCTAGCTTTGGAAAATGTAATTAATTTACATAGTAATTTTATGACCATAATGCATTTTTTTTTTTTTTTTTTTGGATGGGGGGGGGGGTTAAATGAGATTAGAGACAATTATAGGATATCAACAATTGTGTTAGACAATATTTTATATTATGTTATTGAAAGACACTCGTTAAAATGAATTTTAATTTGGTATAATAATTTATCTATTATCTTAAGCACCTTCATCAATAACTTTACTTTAAAAAAAAAATACAATTATTGTGATGATAATTTAAACTTGTTACGCATTAAATAAAGTTATAGCCCTCATATAAAGCTAAAATAGTTATTTAAATCCCTAAACGTTATATAGCAGTGTTAATAATTTGTAAAAAAAAAAAAAAAAATCGCTACAATATACTTCAGTTGAAATAACTTTGCATTATGAAATACATAGGATCAAAAATAAGGAAATAATTGAAGTACAGTAATTTTTTTTTCTTTCTTTATATATATATAGCCGTAGGGACCTCTGCTCCTTCCTCTAGTTATCATTTATTTATGTCTTTTACATTTGTTTCATATTTGTTATGTATGATCTTATATATCAGGCTCCCAGAAAAGCTCGTTAACTTTTCAATATCTGTTGCTTTTATAAAATTTCATTTCCATGTATAATTGTTTAATGATTAAAGTATGAGTACTATGGATTAATTCATATTTCATTTGAATCCTGAATATATATTTTTAAATTCATAGATAATTTTGGCAACTGTTCATTTGTTTCTCTTGCATTCTACAGTTATAATGCATCGTAAATAGGCATATATTTTTTATTAATGGGGGTGATGGGTGGGGTATAAAAAATCATTTTGTTTTTATTATTTTAGCTTTATAGAAATTTAAGAAAAGAATTATATCCGGGTTTTTACTTATGTATTACGCATTTAATTTTCACAAGTCTTCCTGTTTTTTAATGTTAGTTAATTTATACTCTGTTGTTTATTAATTTTAATTGTTTGATTAACAAAAAATATTCCCTATTTTTGTTAAATATAAAATGAAAGTTTTAAAAATATATTTATTCTGTGTTCATACATAAAGTCTTATAACTTCCAATTGCGTTTGACATATCTGAGATTAACTTTACAAAACTAAACAGTAATGAAAAATTTCTGCATTATATATGAATAATAATGGCACGCGTTTTAGAAGAAAAGTCTTCTTCATCAGACAAGAAATGCGTACTATTTATTTTATAAAGTAGCACAGGAAATCATACTCCGTATTTTATCTCATAAAGGTAAAATGCATTTCTTTCCTAACGACGGACTATTTTGTTCTTCCGAAATACGTTGCCTATATTAATCTTTTAAGGTGCATTCAAAAAGTTTTTTGTTTTAATTTGTGACTCTGCACTTATTTTTATACTATGTGCTTGCCATACCTTTTACATCTTTGAAAATAAGGAAAATATTTCATGTGTACAAATTCAAAATTTACCAAAATCTGTACTTTCATTGTATTATTATTATTATTGTTAATTTTTTTCCCTTGAGCAATACTAGTTTAAACAGCAATAATAAGGCAGCATGGTTGTTCCTAAATTTATATAATTAGTAATATTATAACTCTAAAGATTTAAAATGTGTTCTTGGTTACGACTGTTAAATGTACTAGTAATTTATTTTTTTATTCGAAACATAATTTTTATCTTAAAAGTTAAAGTTCTTGCTTTTTAAGTAACTTTTTCATTTAAAATTGGTGTATGAAAATAAACTCTTATTATTATTATTATTAAAAAAAAAAAAAAAAAAAAAAAAAAAAAAAACTGCAGGATTTAGAGAAAAAAAAAGTTTGTGAAAATGGAAAATTTAATTAAAGGTGTCATAATTGCCAATTTTAGCACTCGTGTTTCCTATAGATAAATAGCTCTAATCCCTTTGAGAAGTGTATGGATATTTCTAGTTATCTTGAAAAAGAAATAGGGGGGAAGAGATCTGGAAAGATAATGTGGGGGAACTTACCAGCACAATCGACCTGTGAGGAAAAAACCAAATTTCTCTCACCCCCTTTAAATCAGGGGAAACGATCAGGCCCCCTTAAAAGAAGCTTGAAAATGAGACATTGATGTTTCTTTAGACTTGATATTTCTATATTTTTTCGATAAATTTTAATTTTAGGAGATATTGAAAAAATATTTTTATTTTTTATTTTAGTCCTAAAATGCTGTTCAAAACTTTTAATATTCTAGTACTTGCATTCTTGCATATTGAAGCTGCACATTTATCAGATTTCTCCTTTCGTCCTTCCCATGTTATATTATGGGATTTTTGTTGTTTCGTATTATAAGGATATCGCATTCAAAAACAAAAGAATTCTGTTTCGAATTCTGTTTTTACTTCCTCTTATCGATATATGTGGTTGTGAGAGTATTATTTTGTGGTCAAATTTTCGAAATTGAGTTTTTGATACATTTACACGTTTTGAGGCCCCTTATCAGAATATCTCAAGAACAAATCGCAGCAGGAAGTCCAAACTCGGTATACTAAATATATATCACGTGGGGATGTTACTCTAAACATTTCTTTGAGATCAAGCAGATGGTTCGTGTACAGGGACCAAATTCAAATACATTATGTCTATAAGGAAATAGCAGAGTTTAACATCTATAGGCTGCATTAAACAAATTTAAATAAATACATATTTTTTATATGCATAAAAGCATGCTTTGTGTAGATTCTGCTATGGAAAACATTCATCTTTCGTTTACAGGGCTACCCAAAATATTTGTATATATTGGGGCAATACTTGGAAATTGCTGGAATTGTAATTCATTTTGTGTTAGATGTTTATCATGTAAGACTAAATTTAAGCACACAATATTGTTTATAGACAATATGGAGAGCAACCCAAAATTAAGCTAAAATTTCTTTTCTATTGAATGTAATTGATAGAAATGCTATGTCGACGAACACTGCTCAGGAAGCAAAATCAGTTTATTATATTATATGCATACTGTAAACGAAATATTTTTTGAAGTTCTGTTTTAAACTCTGTTTTTATGTATAATATCCCTTTTTGAGGTGATAATTGAGGCGATTGGGGTTTGAATAGTTTTTCATACCCATGCCGTTAACAAAATATTTTTTGAAGTTCTATTTTCAACTCTATTTTTATGTAGCGGAAGATGGGGTACCTCGGACCTATTTTGACTTTTCCAATTTTAATTTTGTAATTATTCGACAAAACTAAATACAAATAGCTTTTTTAAATACTGTGTGGTATTATACACAACATATATTTATTCCAAAATTTTATTAAAATTATATCAATTACATTTTTTAAAAATTAAAAAAAAGTGCAATTAGATCTAAAATACACCCCTGGTAGTGTACCTTGAACCATTTATTAAAAGATACAGAAAAACTCAATTTAAGTATGAAAATCGATTTATTAATCAATTACACACATATGAATCTAAATAAACTTTTTTTTTTTTTTTTTAATTTCAAAATCATTAATCTGTCACAATTGTTATTAAGTTTAATTTGAGTCTAAAACGTGGTAAATATTAAATATAAACTTAAAAATGTCTACATTAAGTCATGTTGTGATTATTGGTAAAAATCCTCACATTTATTTATAATTAAGATTGTAATTGGATAGGCCAATTCCAAATTTTAACTTCTGGAGCTGCATTTCTGATCCACCACACAATATGAGCAGTCCAAGGTACACTACTTGTATTGGGTTCAAAGTACACCACTCAGTTATTAAAAACGAAATTGCTAATCATGATGTTCAGGTTGGGCTTAACTTGATTACACGCACATGGGGTTATAGCTAGAAAGCTATTTCATGATACATAACACTCATTTCAGAAATGCAGACAGTATAATTGAACGGGGGTTGAGTGGGTAGCCCCTTCCCCCCCCCCCCACACACACACAAAATTTTATGTCAAAACTGATCTTAAATCTATTTTAGGTTATTTTTAAAATACAACGAACTTTATTATCTTACTTCATTAATCTTAAGACTTAATACGCAATCTGTCTTTATAGAATTAAAATGCAGGGTAAGAGAAAGTCGTGTGAGTGAAACACCAGATTATTTTTTCTTTTCTTCTTTAATTACATTCTTTGAACATGTTGCCGTCTAGTTTAGTGTAGAAGAAGATAAACATATCTAAATATTAAATTATAAGAGGCTTTTTCTTTGTTCCTATCTTCCTTTTTCTTTTCTCATGAGATCATGTGTATCGAATATATCAAAGAATAACAGAAAAAAAAAAAAAATGATAATTAGAAGAAGAAGAAGGAGCAGAGGCCCCTACGGCTTAAGACAGGTGGAGTGGGTTAGGCAAGTTTTCCAGTCGTCCAACTTTCCCCAAACTCTCTGCGTGATCGTATAGAAATAAAATAAAAAGTTAAAATGAAGACAATAATTACTTTAAAAAGAGAAAAAAATAATGATAATAATCAAGAACAAGAAATAATTAAAATTAACGAGAAAACAATGAAATATTTAATATTTACTGCGATTAAATTTTTCAATAAAGCTATTTTCACTATATGTCAATAAGCTTTTGTAAGACCTGAAACGGGAAAAAGACGCCGCAGGTGCCACCGAGTGGGAGTTTCATAAAGTCGGATTTTACAAGGATCGCGAACCAGCTGGTCACCGAAGGCGGCTAGTATAGAAATAAAATAAAAAGTTAAAATGAAAGACAATAATTACTTTAAAAAGAGAAAAAATAACAATTAAGAACAAGAAATAATTAAAATTAACGAGAAAACAATGAAAGATTTAATGAATTAACATAGTATGTATATGACTATAAAGACAGAGATATTGATATTTGATTCAAAATGAGATTTTAGACTATTCACGAATCGAGTAATTTTAATGACATAAACAATTGTGTTATGCACTATTTCATATTATTTAAAGACACTCATAAAAACCAATTTCAATTAATAACTATAATTTAAATATTATATTATTTCAATTAAATACAATAATTTAACTATAATCCTAAATACCTTCATTTATAACCTTACTTAAAAAATGACAATAATAATAACGGTGATGTTAATTTAAACTTCCGTTATATATAAATTACATTAACCTCCATTTTAAAGCTTAAATAGCTTATTAAACCCATAAATGTTCTATAGTAAGGTTAATAATTAATATTAAATTTTTTATAATATCCTTCAATTATAATAAATTTGCTGGATATATGTATGTGTGTGTATGTATGTAAATTGAAGAATTTAATACCATTATAATATTCAGCAATCAAAAGATAAATGAAAATACCAACATTGCAAAATTAAAAGTAATTGTAATTCATTTTAAATGTTTTCACAGATTTTTTATAATTTAATTACAATATCAATTAATAGTTATATCATTTTAAATTACTTACGCAGAAGTGAACTTCTATAACCGTAACACTAAGCCTATCGATGAGAGATATGTTTGCATATTTCATTAAAGTAATAATACTTAAACCATTAACTTTATGAAAAAGGTAATCGGAAATGACAAAGGGATTAAAAAATATCAAATCAATTAAAATCTAAGTAAAAAAACATTTTTTAACTGTAGAAGTTTTTTTTTTGTGGAGTCCTGAAAAGCATAAAATTAAAATTTATTCTTGCAAAGACATGCTATTAATAAATGAAATTTTCAACACTATGAAAATTTTAGAGAAAACTATAGATATTTTACTTTTGCAAGAGAGGGAAGCTTGTAAATATTCAAAATATTTTAAAAAGCATTCGAGACCAATATTCTTTGTTATTACTTTTTGTATAATTATTCGTTAAGTCATAAATTTCAAAGGTCTCGAAAGTTTTTAAAAATATTTTGAATGCTTACAAATTTTCATTGCTTGTAAAAGTGAAATATCTATATTTTTCTTAGTGTTGAAAATTTCCTTTAATAATAGCACGTCTTTGCAAGAATAAATTTTTATTTTATGCTTTTCAGGGCTCCGCTATAAAATCTTCTACTGTTAAAAAAATGTTTTTTTACTTAAATTTTTATTTTCTGCTTTTTAGTTGTAAAAGAAGCTTCTAAAAACACGGATAAAAACTTCTTGGAATACTGTGTAGACTTTGAAAGATTTTCTTTTATCAATTGACACCTTTACTATTAATTATCTGCAAAAATTAACACATCGGTCCTTGGAGAATCAAACCCACGACATGCTATAACCAAAAATCAAAGAACAGTAAAGAAAAGTCATAGAACATGCTAAAAGATTCCAACAAATACTTATACAGAAAAAATATTGTTCTCGAATGCTTTTTAAAATATTTTGAATATTCAAAAATTTTCATCTCTCGCAAAATGAAATATTTATATTTGTGTTTCAACAATTTTCTTATTGTTGAAACTTTTATTTATTTTTTATAGCATGTCCTTGCAAGAATGTTTTTTTTATGCTTTTTAGGGCTACACAATAAAAACTTCCTGTTTTTTTTTTTTTTCAATTACATTTTTATTCTTGTGCGTTTTAGTAACTAAAAGAAGCTTATTAAATAAATTAATCAAAATTTTTTAGGATAGTGTGTGACAACGGAGAATCTTTATTTTATCATTTGACATCTTTCCTATTAATTACATGCAATAAACAAACACTTCGGTCTTCGAACTTACAACCATCGCGTTATCAACATTATGCTCTATACCATTGAGCTAACAAGTGACGAAAAAAGGTGCCGACATTTACGATAAAGTGGAGGTGTTTTGTTTCTCAGTGTGACACGAAAACACGATGACAAAATCCAATTTCAATAAAAAGCTTCTAAAAAAAATTTATTTATGTACTTTTTACTTAAAACTTTCCATTTTGTGCTTTTTTATTATCTAAAATATTTTTTATTTTTTAATATCTAAAAAAAAAAAAAAAGAAAAAAGAACCTTCTTAAAAAAACTCTTTAAAAATTCTTAGGATACTGTGTAGTCAACGAAAATTTTTCTTTTATCAATTGACATCTTTTTTACTAATTATCTGCAAAAATTAACACCCCGGACCTTCGGGGATCGAACTCTCGCCCACCGCGTTATTAACGTGACGCTGTAACCAACTAAGCCAAGGAGCGATAAACGGATTAGCTTATATTTACTTTAAAATGGAGGCGCCTTGTTTATTAGTGTGACACGAAGACACGATGACGACGTCAATTTCATATAAAAAGCTTCTAATAAAAAGGAATTCTTGAAATGAGAATTGGAATAAGAAATGCTGAAAAATAGAAATGCTCGGTCGTCAGGGAACTTGCATTTCTTTCAGCAAGGATTCGCAAGATTTCGGAAAACTGTATAGCTAATTCAAGCCAAAAATACAGTTTAAGTTTCTATCTTGCCACAAAACCAAATGAAAAAAGATTGAGATAAATCCCCAACACAAACCTGCATTGAGTCAAGTAAAAATGATTTTTTAAAAATTCACATGTCAAATGAAATCAAACTGTGATAGTAAAAATTAACTGGTTGCCATCAGAACAATTCTACTAAGTAAAATATTAACTAGTAAAGTAACGATTAATCGATAAAGGTTCTACATAAGAGCAATTTTATGGAATTCATTAAATGATTGTTATTAATTTAATGAAACTCATAACATTAATTCTAACGAGATTTGGCTTTTAATAACAACTTTTTTAATAGTATTATTTAGTTTACAGTTTAATTTTCAACGTATGCATTAGAGACCTTATATTGGGAAGAGACTGGACATCGAGGGAAAGTCGGCCATTTTAGTGCCAAATCGGAGCAATACCCGTAGAACGTAAGGATTTTGTCCTCGCGATTGACACTTTACTATACAACATAAATGAAAGAAAATTGTAGTAAATTTGTGCAGAAAGCAATGCAGAATATAAATATTTTTTTTTTTTTTTTTTTTTTTTTTTGCCTTAGAGAAAAAGAATTTGAAGAAAAACGAATGTTGTTTGAACCGTCGATAAGATATGGTTACTTTTTCAACTCCGATCGGAAAAAAAGGCAATATTTTGTAGTATATTTCTATATTAAGCAAAATACGTTGATTGTGAAAATAATTCTACCTTATTTTTTCTGAGGACATAAATTCTATATATAAAAAGTTAGAAAATTTTTAACAAAAATATGGTAATCTTAGTTTTTGTCAACTAATTCTTAAATAAACGTGAATCTACGGCAGATGAACGAAAATTGTTTTTTATTATTTTATAAAAATACTAGCAGGCTTCGCCCGCCTCGCTGGACCCTATTTTTAAATGAATCACTATAATTACTGAATTCTCAAAATTGCATTAATTTTTATCACGTGAAAAAAAAAAAAAAAAGCGAAACAAAATCTGATTAGGAAAAATGTCGATTTGTAAGCATCGAAAACATCTATGTACCAATTTTGAATGATTTAACTCTATTTTATTTTTTTTTGCCCCTCCGCTCCCCCCCTCCCGTCCCTCCTAATAACGTTACACTTTCGAAAATATCCCCATTCGACTTGCAGGCCTCTAAAACCAATCTGTACCAATTTTGAACGGCCTAACTGCATTTCTTTTTGTTTTTGCCCATAGCCCTCCTTACCGCCCCTCCTAATAATTTTACAAATTCAAAAATATCCGCATTCGATTTTAAGTATCGCAAACCATTTGTGTACCAATTTTGAACGATCTAACTCTATTTTTATTTTTTTGCCCCTCATCCCCTCCCCCCTTCTCGCCCCTCCTAATAACTTTACACTTTCGAAAATATCCCCATTCCACTTGCAGGCCTTTAAAACCTATCTCTACCAATTTTGAATGTCCTAACTGTATTTCTATTTGTTTTTGCCCATAGCCCCCCCCTCCTTACCGCTCCACCCCTTCCCGCATAGCCATTTGTGTACCAATTTTGAACGATCTAACTCTATTTTTATTTTTTTGCCCCCCATCCCCTCCCCCCTTCTCGCCCCTCCTAATAACTTTACACTTTCGAAAATATCCCCATTCGACTTGCAGGCTATTGAAACCTATCTGTACCAATTTTGAAAGGCCTTACTGTATTTCTAATTGTTTTTGCCCCTGCTGCCCCACCTGGGGGCTGAATTTTTAAAATTCCAGAAATTGGTTTTTAGATATTTGTATTAGTTATATTTTATAGCAAAAATTTCACGTATCTCTCTTTTTTTTTTTTTTTTTTTTTTTTTTTTTTTTGAGATATGCGGATTATGCGAAATCGCGTTTTACGCATGTGAAATCCCCCCCCCGCCCCCCCTTTGGGGACCGAATTTCGAAAATTCCAGAAATTGGTTTTTAGATATTTATATTAGCTATATTTTAAGGCAAAAATTTTACGGATATCTGTTTTTTTGTTTGAGATATATTTTTTGAATTCACGTTTTGCCCCCCTCCCCCCCCCTTGGGGGGCGAATTTTTTCAAAATTTTTTCCCTAAACCATCCCTGACCTATAAGGAAAAAAAAACAGAGATGAAAGAAGAATGATCGAAAAAAGAATGATCGAAATCGGTCAAGCCGTTTACGATTTTATAAAGGACATACAGACAAACATTCATTTATATATATATGGATTTATATACTATTTCTACAAGCTAAAAATGCATATTTTATTTATTTCAATTACGCATTATTATTAATAAGGACGTAATTATTAATTTTTTTTAAAAATATTAACAAATAATTAAAAATAAAAATTTAATTAATAATAATTTGTCAAAATATTAACTAATATTTTTAGAAATTAGAAAATGTTTTTATTTATTTTATTTACATTTGCTTATTTCATGGGTTTTTTAATTTTTTTGTTTTAGATTTTTAACATATTATGTAAAAAAAAAAAAAAAACTTATTTAAATAATTATTATTATAGCAATTATTATTTAAAAGAAATTTATATTTCATATGCTCACAAAAAATATACACCCTATTTTCTTTATTTTTATCAATTTATTTTAAGAAAACTTATACATTTTGCGTACTAGCAAATAATCAAAAAATCTTTTTAATATGGTTATTTCAAATATGTATTTTAAAATATATCAGAAAAATATATTATGATCTAACGTATTAAATATGTTGCAACACAGAACTTAAAAGTTAATAGCTATCAAATAAATAATGTAATTATCTCATATGTTAGGAAATAAATACGTAAAATAGCATACAATAAGAGAATTCGAAGTATTTAAAACATGATGTAAAATAATTAATAAAGAATTTTTTTCTTTTAAATTTTTTTCAAAATTAAAGTAATTTATTTCTCAACAAAGTAAAAATGTAATAAATAAGTTCTCCTCCAATTATGACGTAAAATAATCGAAATGTCCTTTCAGCGTAATGGTAAGCAATGGAGCAAATGGCACTAAAATGGAGAATTTCGTCAGAATTTCGGCACGTCAATGTCCAGTCTCTTTTTAATATAAAGTCTCTATTAAGCATTAGGGACCCTATATAGAGAGAGACTGGACATTGACCAAAAGTCGGCCATCTTAGTGCCAATTCGGAGCGATCACCGTAGAACGTAATGCTTTTCTCTTCGCGATTGACGCTTTACTATACAACATAAATGAAAGAAAATTGTACAATATTTGTGCAGAAAGTAATGCAGAATATAAATATGTAATTTTTTTCGTGTTAGAGAAAAAGAATTTGAAGAAAAACGAATTTTCCTTCGACATGGTTACTTTTTCAATTCCGATCGGAAAACAGAGGAATTTTTTGTTGTATATTTCTATATTAAGCAAAATACGTTGATTGTGAAATCAATTCTACCTTGTTGAAAGTAATTCTACCTTATTTTTTCTGAAGACATACATTCTATATCTAAAAAGTTAGAAAGTTTTTAACAAAAATATGGTAATCTCAGTTTTTGTCAAGTAATTTATGAATAAATGCAAAACTACGGCAGAAAAAAACAAATATTTTTTATTATATTATAAAAATATTTACGTAATATATTTACAAGCTAAAAATACATATTTTATTTATTTCAATTACGCATTATTAATAATAATGACTTAGTTAAATATTAAAAATTAAAATTTTATTAATAATAATTTGTAAAAATATTAACTAATATCTTTAGAAATAAAAAAAAATGTTTTTATTTATTTTATTTGCATTTGCTAATTTTATTGATTTTTTTAGTTTTTTAAATATTATGTAAATAAAAATAATTACTTATTTAAATATTATTTATAAAATTTATTATGGCAATTATAATTTAAAAGAAATTTATATTTCATATGTTGGCAAATAATATACACCTTATTTTATTTATTTTTACTAATTTATTTTAAGAAATCTGATACATTTTGCGTACTAGATAAAAATCAAAAAATATATTTTTATATAGTTATTTTAAATATGTATTTTAAAATATATCAGAGAAATACATTGAGATCTAACATATTAAATATATTGCACAACAGAACTTAAAAACTGATAGCTATCAAATAAATAATGTAAATATTTCATATGATAGGAAATAAATACGTAAAACAGCATGCAATAAGAAAATTCAAAGTATTTAAAGCATGATATAAAATAAATAATTATGCATTTTTATCTTTTAAAAGTATTCCAAAATTAAAGCAATTTATCTCCCAACAAAGTAAAAATGTAATAAATAAGTTCTTGTTCGATTATGACGTAAAATAATCAAAATTCCTTTTCAGCGTAATGATAAGCAATGGAGCAACTGGCACTAAAATGGAGAATTTCGTCAAAAAGTCGGCGCGCCAATGTCCAGTCTCTGTCTATCAAGGGTCCCTAGTATGCATTGTGTGCTAGCGCCATCTAACGCGAAAAAATTATTTACAATTTAGTAAATTAAGAAAAATTAAGAATTAACAGGCCAAATTTGTTTTTGTATTTTTGTATTTAATTTATTTATTTATTTATTTTTCTTAAGCAATCATCCCAAAATTCTCACATGCTATGATTAAATAATTTTGAGTTATGGTTAATTAATTTTCAGTTATTTTCAATCAGATTTTTATTTATTTATTTATTTTTTAATAAATTTAACTAGATAATTTGTTCAAGTAAAATGATGAAACCACCAAATTCCATTATGCATGGTATGAAATCTTAAGTGTGAAGAGTTAAACTTTCATAATAAGAAGTCTTAAGTGTGAAGACTTAAAACTTTTATAATATCAACCAGAAAAAGAAGATGTATCCTGTAATAGCAATAATCCTTTGCCCCCCCCCCCTCATTTTTTTTTTATAATATTTAATTCAGCATCCCACCCAACCTCCTTAATCAAACACCTCCCCATCCATCATCCTCCACATTTTTATTTTCATAATTTTTTTAAAATAATACATTAAACACGTATAGCTATTTATTTATTTATTTATTTATTTATTTTTTAATGTTAGACAGTGACATTCAATGATAGATAATTGAATAAATAAATTTCTTTAGATAACCCATTCCAGAAGCAGCTTTAATTATATGGTTGATATTTTTGTTTTTGTACTTAGATGAACAAAGTTTATGTATACGAAAGAGGTGATTAAGAATGATATTTCTGTACACAGATAAATGAAGACATGAATTAAAATGTGTAATTAAATTTACTTTAGAATAAAAATTTTGTCGTTTGTCATGATAATCAGTCGAGATTTTGCCTCCTTTAAGTTTAAGTTTTAAATCTAAAAAACTAATGCATTTCTTCTTCAGAAAATTATGAGTTAAAGTTAGGTGAGAGGGATATTCAAATTTTAATGAAGATGGAGTATAATTATTAACATAAAAAAATGTAATGTCATTAATGTATCTGTAGAAAATGACTTTATCATTACACAAACCTTGTTCATAGTGGTAAAAATATAACTCAGCTAACAAACTCGAGCTACTTCCACCTTGTGGGATACTGACCTTTTGAATATAAATATTGCTATTATGCAGAATTAATTATTATGAATAGTTAAATTTAAAAGTGTTTTAAATGAAGCTGCGCAAAAGTGTTTAGGAAAAGAAAGTTCACTTTTAAAACTCACAAAAAAGTTACATATGATTTGATGAAGATCGGTTAAAATAATATTATTAAACAGGTCAGCAAAATCATAGGTCATGATGTTAGTGACATTGTTCAGAATTTGGACTTCATCTTTAAGTTGATAGCTATTTTTAAGACAACGGAAATTTTTTGATTTACTAATTAGGTCATAGATTTGTTTGAGAGTGTCAAGGAGTATTTTATTAGCATTATTGCTGCATGTATTATAACCAATTGTGATAGTTCTAAATTATGTTTATAAATGCTTATAAATATGTTTATGAATAAGTATATGTATATATACTTATAATAATAATGGTGTATATATATACTTATTTATGAATATAGTTTGAATAATAAAAGTTTCAGTAAAAAAATAGTCTAAATTTCTTGTTCATCTATATAAATTTTTAAAAATGTTTTTCACATACAAAATAACGAGAGGGAAGGACAGATGGGGAGAGGAAGAAGAAAAGGGCTCTTCATTACTTAAACATGAAAAAGGTATTTTCATGTTTATGTAATGCATGTACATCATGTCACATTTAGCTTTACTTTTTAAAATCATTTAGATTTTTTCTTTTAAAAACTCAGTTTTAAGATCAACTAAATTAATATAAATTTAAAGATTATTTCTCCTCTCAGAGTAACAGAAAATTCGATTAATGATTCGACTATAAACAGGTCATTCAAATTTTATCTTTATACATTAATTTGGTTAAGAAAGTTTAAAAGAAAAAAAAAGTTTTTTGCTTAGTTTTTGGAAACCAGCCTAATTCGCACCATTCAAACTGATAAAATAAAAATAAAATATAAATAAATGAATTTATATTAAAAAAAAAAAAAAAAAAAAAAAACTAAATGTTAGCAAATTTGCAAAATGACAGTTTTATTTTATTATTATTATTATTAATTTTAAACTGATCAGGGTACGATATAAATAATGAGCCGTAACAATATGCCCGCATGCTTACAAACTGCTCAACCAAATTGTATTATTTACTAACTTTTTTCCTTTTTTTCCGCATTCATAAAGTATTATAAATTTCCGTGCACATATATTATATTTTGCGCTGAGCGATAGCAGATGTTGATTTCTATAAAAACAAAGTAAAGATCTACCTGGAATGATTTTTTCATTAATACGTGCTCTCGATAAATAGGCATCATCGTCATCCTTAATGAAAGACAACATTTTTTGGCACCGTTAACATCTTTGCATCCTGATATATTCATTGTTTAATTCTTGGCATCCTTACAACTATAGTTGTAGAGTGGTTCAAATACGGTTTTGAACGTCAATATTGGTTGCAAAAATAACCCATTCATTTGGACAATTACGCAAACCAAATCAATGTGCGCACAACACGCAAAGTTTATATATTGGGGGCGCTAGTGAAAATGTTTAAAATGTTTCCATATGCGCTTACGATGCCATGAAATTTGATGAACTCTACACACAGCTGCTGTTTACTTTTAAAAGAAAATTTATCAGAAACAATAAACCGAACTAAATAATCAGTTTCAAAATGATTACTTTAATTACACATATACATCGTTTGTTTTAAGTAAGAATTAATCTACTGATATTTAATTCCTAATTATCTATTTTCAAATATACTACGTAGGCTGTAAATTAATTTACGATATATATACATATTTTTTAATATAAACTTATCCTTGAAGGATTAGCTCACTAAAAAAGAAGTTATACATACCTATATTTCAAGAAAAGTTTTTTTCTCTAAGCAAATTTTTATCATCCTGTTAGCATTTGTTCTAATCTAATTCTCTGCCGCATCCCTAGGGATGCATTCTTCTCCAAGAATGAATCTTTATTTATTAGAATGTGGTGCCATCTATCGCAAAACAATGTAAACAAAACTTTTTATTTATAAGTTTTAAGTTTGTTATTTTGCCTTTTTTTTTTTACATTTCACTTTCTACATTGTTTGTTATGCAGTGCAATTTTCAACTTTAGCTGTTCATGTTCTAAAAGAACGTTCCTAAAAATATTTAATCATTGATTTTTAATAATTTTTAAAGAACTATATTTTAACAAACATTAAAATGTATATAAAATGTAAGGTATTACAAACAGTGCTACCAGATTTAGGAAATTTTTTATTCAATATCCACCACTAAATTTTAATTGCAATGGTTGCCTAATCTTAATCATTTACATATCAGATATCACTCCTCAAATTAAACTGCGCTGCAAGAAAAAAAAAAAAAAAAATCGAGATCTGATACCATTATTTCCCATTCTTATGTAAAATGATCTCCTAAATCTGAAATGACTTCCATTTTGCCCAGTCACCCACCACCACTGTTTTTTAGAAACACCACCCCCTCCCTCAATTTTTATCCTTGTTCGGTAATTATATGACCATGAATTTGATTGGGAGAATGAAAAAAAATTAATTTAACACCTAATAATAATAATAATGTTTATTTACTAACGTTAGTAACAGATTAAAATAATATAAGTAATGTAATACATAATTTCAGTGGCAAATCCCCCCTAAATTTTCCTCTTGCCGCAAATGTTCATCTTTTAGAATTTTCCAAATCTGTAGTCCTTCAGAAGATATTCAACAGTTAAAATAATCCCCCCCCCCCCCACTGAAAATCAAATTTATAGCCACAAAAATCACCAAAAAGTGATAAAAATAGGGGACTGTCTCTAAAAAAAGGTGGGTGATAGGGCAAAATGGGTGTCATATTCGAAGTCAGAAGGTCATTTTACATAAGAATTTGCCAAAAGGGTGTCGGGGGGCAACTTTCATGCCGACCAGTGTTATTGGTGACTACTGAATAAAAAAAGTCTGGCAACACTGACTATAAATATATTTACAAAATGATTCAGAAATTCAATAAATATATGAACGGTGAGGCTTTGAGGAAAGAAATTTTTTTTAGTAATTTTTATATTATCAATATATTTAATAAGAAAGCATATGATTTATGATAATTTTTTTTTTTTTTTTTTATTGTAGGGATTCATTGAAATCATTATGGTCAAAAAATTTCTTTTTATGTCTTTTTACGAGGATTTTAATATATAATATAATAGTTTAAATATAGTACGTTTTTTGGTTGCAGCGATTGAAGTTTATATTTAAATTATATAAAGAAGGAGAACTTTAACGAATAAAATAATTAAATGTAAATATATATATATATATATATATATATATATATATATTAAACTAAATAATTAATTAAAAAATAAAGTACATTAAGAAAATAAAACTAATCTACTTACTAGTATGCATACCAATTATGACAATGTGGTATAAATATATGCTAAAAATCTTTTTAAAAGTGCGTTCATGAGTTTTAGAGATTTAGAGTTTTAAGACTTTAGTCTCTTATTCCGAACATAAAAGACAGTTATATCATACGAGAGAAAAAAAGAAGAAGAAGAAGAAAGGAAAAAAATAAAAAATAATAAAATACATTTTTAAATAATTCAAACAATTGGAGGAAAAAACTATTGTTTAATGAGGAAAAATAAAAAAGTTTGTAAACAAACACTATAAAATGCTTAAATACATAATTTTTTGTATCAGTTTTATTTAGGATCAAATTAATTAAGCAGACGTTTGAATTAAAAAACAAACAAACAACAACAACAACAACAACAAAAAAAAAACATCAATAAGAAAGCGGCAACACACTTATGTGTATTATTACTTACAAACTTTGAATAAACACCATAAAATGCAATAAACTCGCAACAATTGTTTCGGGTCGAAAAACACACGACCCTTCATCAGGCGAACAAAGTAAGCACGAGTGCTGCAGTCAAAGCGGCACTTATGTGTATTTTCTTCCCCTGTTGAAAGGTCGAACTTAATTATTTCGAAATAAAACAACTGTTAAATAAAATATTGCTAGTTTTGTGCATTTGGAGATGTTTATTTACAAAGTACTTTTTCTTAATCCAATTTAATTGTACGCAACATATTTATTTTGCTATCTATAATTTTGTCATCTCTAGACTTTTTCTAAATAGAAGTAGACTGTAGAAAATATGTTTGAGGAAAATGCGCTGGTAAAATTCAGAAATTGATAGTGTGTGTACGATGTCAAACTCAATGATGTAATAACTTTATTTAATTTTTAATAAATTTATGTCACAGTGAATATTTTTGTGAGGTAAATTATTAAATTAATAAAAGTATAAAAACTTACAGAAATATATATATATATATATATTTAATTTTAGCTATAAATTATGTTGAATGGTCCTCTGTGTGCATATATTTATTTACTTATCACCTTATGATTTCTTAGTTTATTAACATGGAATACCATTTGTTAATCTCGTTTGCTTATTAAATAAGCAAATTAGATAATTATAATCATTAACTTTTCACTTCTTCCCCAACTTCTCACCCCCAACTTCTCACAGATGGAAGCACGGCATACAGCAAACGAATTTTAATTAATATAATTAATTTATGCTATGTAAAAATATTGTATATATCACGTGCAGCACCGAATTAAAGTAGCAAGTCATTTGTAGCTTTTTATGATACAAGGTGATACAAAATATTTTGATTTTCTTCAATTTGTGGTTTGTCCCATAATTGCACTTGCCACTAAATCGGTAGTGGAAAATGTGAGTTTTTAATTGCACTTTGCATATCTTAAGTTCAAGGCCATTTTGCTTGGGTGTTTTTTTCAGAAAATTGAAAAATTGAAAAAATGTTAAAAGAAAAAAAAAAATCCAATAATTTGTTGACCCACTGTACTGTCAAATTCTTTGTGTGAAAAAAAAAAAAAAAAAAAAAAAAAAAAAAGCGTTAAATTACATTTAATTTTATTTTATTGGCAAAATTAAACAATATAGAAAAATGTTTTGCGTGATTTATTTTATTTTTTATTTATTTATTTATTTATTTTGGCAGCGAAAATCTTGGAATGACTCTACTTGATTTTAAGAACATTTAATAATTACCGAGTGTTTGAATAAATTTAAATCAGTGACTAAGTCAGGACATTAACAAAAGAGGATATCTTAATAGGTTATTTAAGTACTTCTTTTCAAACTCGTTTGTTTGTACTCTGTAGACCGTAATGTATTCGAATCTTTTAGTGGGTCTCTGTGAAAGAACTATAAACGAGAGCACACAAATTTTATTTACAAGTATGTTGTAACAAAATTCTGAACATATATCAGCTTGGTTCATTTTAAAATAACTTAATGTCCTTCGGATAATTAGTCAATATAAGATGTAACACGGGTAAATTCTTCCTTACTTCGCTATAAATTATAGGTAATACGTTTATCATTTCCCACAACAGCTAAGTATCGTATATCAATTTCCTATTTGAAACAATTCAGCATTACTAAAACGAACTTCAAATACTTTTATTATAAAGGCTGTAATGTATAGTAGTTCACCTTTGTATGCCTGTACAAAAGCAATTAGTTCTACAGCTACATTCATGAAAATCTGCATAGTTATTATGATAATCATCTATAATATGCCTACCTAATTTGGTCTAATGGAAAGTTTATACCCGAGCAGAATTCAAATAATTTTTAGGCTACAGGCCGTAATGATTTGGTTATGGTATCGCTTTATGGTCATTTACTTGGACATTAACACTCAGTATATTGGAATCTAAGACTTGAAATTGGTTCCGAATCATTACGAATATCAATGCCAGAACGGTAATTCTAACCCGGTATCTAGCAACCGAAAGCCAGAATGCTAACAATTCACAGGCCGTAATTAATAAGAAACTATAAGTGTACATTCAATACAATTTATTGGTATAATGATAATTTATGCAATTTGTGCAAATGTGACCTATAGCATACATAATGTTACAACGGATTAAGTCTTTTTCTCTGCATCAATTGTTCTGTTGTAATGAAAGTAGTTCTACAGGCAAAGTGAAAATAAATAGGCAGTTCAGTCATTTTCATTGAGGTTAGTCTTAGCGACGAATTTGGAGTAAAATAGTAGTTTAGGGTTACCAACGTTTCGAAGCTCAGTGACGCATACCAGCTAAGTTCTAGAATTTTCCATGGTCTTTTGGATAAAAACTCCTCCAAGCTCCATCGCCAAAGGGGTATAAATAGTACTGGACTTCTGCGAGTGTGTGTAGTCACTGCGATTCAGAGTTGTTTAGAGACCTATTCTGAGCGACTGCACTTCGGAGAATGTGCTTTAAGAGACTGAACTTTTGTTCGTTCTGTTTGTCCGTGAGCTAGAGAAAAATTCTGCTTTGAAGTATTTTAAATGATTTGCTTTATTACTGTGGAACAAGTGACTGTGTTCTTGGACTGTTTCAGAATATTCGTCCAATTGAGATCGTTACAGTACGATTGGCATCTCCATTGGACTGCTACCATAATATTCGAAGAAATAACAGTACTAATAGACTGTTTCGAGAATATTCGTTGTAATCACAGTTTTGTTATACTGATTCGAGAAATTGCGTTGATTAAAGAGCATTCATCGACTAGAACCTGCCTATTTCATTACGAACTACTTTCTCACACAAGAAAGTCGGCAAGATTTTTTTTTTTTTTTTTTTTAATTTTACTAATTTTACTAATTTTACTAATTTTAGCTCATTCGACTAAAACGTTACAGCGTTATCATGTTCATTCACATACATCATCACCATAATAACTGATGTAACATGTCTATGCATTTAGGAAAAATAAATTGAGGAAACCTCATAATGTAACTAACGTAACTTTTTTTTTTTTTAACGCTCTATACAATGTAGATCTAATGTTAATATATACAGTTTGTGCAAAGGATATATAACATATATTCCAATTTTGAGCTTATTCGAATAAAGCGTTATGGTGTCAAATAAAACGTGTTCATTCAGATACATGTATAATCACTATAAAAACCAATGCATGTCTGTGTATTTAACAAAAATGAATTCAGAAAAATCTCAAAACGTATAAATACACGAAAAACACTTAGTTTTTTTTGTTTTTTTTTAATGATTGCAATCTTTTACTTTCCTTGTGTATATTCAGAAAGCAAAAATATTACTTTAAACTTGTCTATAATTATTATTATACTTTACTATTGTGAATGATGATCTATTACTTCCCTTTTGTTTTTTGACTGACATCATCCATTCCTTCAGATAATACTGTGAGTATTTGTATTCAACACGAATACTAAGTCCTTTGTTGTGTCGACTTAAATATAAGCCGATTAACTTCAAAATCTGGGTTTATGGAGATCGCTCCGAGTACCACGAATGAAATTTTTATCTTTGAAAATGAAATCTTACATTCAAACTGTTTCCACTATTGAATGATAATAATTCCTTAGTTATAAAAATTAGATTAGAATAATTTTGTAAACTCATTAAACTGAATCTATAGTACTAAGACCATTTCGTATATTAGTACTATAGTACTTGCTTACGAAATGCTTTTTAAATTAAAAGCTATTCAAGATTTCATGTCTTGTTTGGAAACTCGTGTATATAAATCAATACAAAAAACCTTTAACGGGTTAAAAGTTTGTGACGCAGCACTGTACTTTATGGCTATAAAAATTAGAAATACGGGTCTTAAAAATAATGATATCAATTTACAGTGACGCTTTGCTATTAATTAAAAATTACATAGATTTTCTTATTTGGATTTGCTTTTTTCTTTTATTTATTTTTACAGTGTAAACGTTATTTTCAACATAAAATAATACTAGCAGGCTTTGCCCGCTTCGCTGGACATTAAACTTAAATGAGTTGTCAAAATCCCATATTTTTATTAATAACCTAAGTTCTCGCTGTGATTGGTAGAGGTTTAATCGCTCGCAACATGAGGAGTCTGGGTACCCACTGTCTTAGGCACAACTTACCCACTTCTTACTTCCCCAACCTCAGCGGGTGAGCTCGAAATTTTGCAAAATCCCACTAATGTGCATAATGCGTATACTTAATCAATATCCACAAACCAAAATTCGCCATTCTAAGATAATTCAAAGCGAATTCAAACTTAAAAACATGTTTTTACACATGTTTATTGCCCTCCGACTCCGAGAAGGTGTGGGGGGGGGGGGGGGGATTTCGAATTTCGTGAAATCCAGTTACAATAAGTGCCGGATGCATACAAACAATTTACGCACCAAATTTCGTGACCACAGAAGTCTTTAATAGAAAATATTATAAATAAATAAATACAAAAAGCACAGCTTTAGTATGGGAACCCTTTGGTGACTTTAATTTTGTAAGCCATTTTTGCGATGAACTGAATTGGCTATCTCAATTGTGTAATTAAAGATCTTGGCGAGAAACGCCCGAGCTACTTCGGTGCCGAATTTCAAATTTTGCCAAAGGGATCCAATACTAAAGCTGCTCCATATCGAATCTGGGTTGAAAACGGAAAAAGTGTAAAATAAATTAGAAATATCAGACCTATATTTATAAATTTTATACCGAATGAAAGGGGCGATTTTGCTGAATCCAGGGGTGCAAACAGTTTTTTGATGCGACAATTAGATTTTTAAAAAATAACTAAAGTATGAAATTTAAGTGGCAACGGAAAAAGGGAAAAATAAATTAGAAATATCAGACTTATCATTACAAATTCAGTACCAAATGAAATATATGATTTTTTTGAATCCTGGGGTGTAAACAGTTTTTCGATAAGACAATTAGATTTTTTAAAATTAACTAAAGTATGAAACTTAGATGGCAACACTTCATTTCAATCTCTTCATAATTTGTAGTGCGAATCACGCGAATACAAAAGTCTTTAACTTAAAAATTTATTTTTATATTTTATTTTTCCATTCAAAGCATTTTAGTGAAAAAATATTTATGGCGCATGCGCAGGCGTTTTTTACCCACAATTTAAACACTAATCATAATTTTGAGAATTTCTATAGATATAATTTCAAGTTGGGTGAAGACCTAAGCTTCTGCCAAGCGTCGTTCAATTCCGTCCAGCCGTTCTCGAGTGATGCCCGGACAAACGTGTTTAGTCTTTTACCCCCTAGGGGTGGAACGGGGGGGAATTTCTTAAAAGTTGATAGATATAATTTTAAGTTGGGTGAAGACCTAAATTCCTGCAAAGCGCCGTTGAATTCCGTCCAGCCGTTCTCAAGTGATGCCCGGACAAAAAAAGCGGCATTCGGACACGATGACACACACACACACACACACACACACAGGCAAATTTTTATGAAGTCATTTTCGGCTTTCATGGGGTGTAAAACGTGAAGATATCGCAAAATTTTTCGATTCCGACAAATTTACAGACAAAAGTCTGATTTTATTAATATAGATATAACATTTACTCACCGATACCTTTTCATTCACATCTCTTATAATATTAAAGTATGTGTTTTAAAAGAAATGATATGAAATTCCAGCAACGCTGTGAATTTACACTAAATGATTTGCTTTTAAATTCCACTGTAATTATTTTGTTTTGTATTTAAAGTATATTTCCACATTGAAATATTGCTTTTAATTTTCTAATACGCAGTAAAATATATCACTTTCATTAAGTTTAAATTATGTACTGAAATGTATTTATTTCAATGAATTATTTTATCTTTTGCGTCCCGCCATCCAAAACTACAACTAAAAATTTCGCAAATGTTTTCTTTACAGCACGCTATCTATTTGCATGCGTTTTCAATTAATTTGGATAAGATGGCACAAAATAAACATTTTCATAAATTTTACTTAATGCTAATTTATTTCATAAATTTTACTTAATACTTAATGCAAGCGAATACTTCTTTGAACGTACATATATATATCAGGGTGCGAAATTCCCGCTCACCAGCTCACTACTGGTGGGTTGAAATTTTACTGTGGCGAGTAAAATTTCGATCTAAATGTAGATAGAATTCTTACAGTATACGGTGCTACAGAAAAAAAAAAAAAAAAAGTCATGAAATCATTAAGAAGGTAGTGTTCCGGTTGGTAAGCTGTGAGTTGACTCGTGTTCTCACTTTTGCATGAATAATATTCCTCATAAAAATAGGCTTACCAGTGACCGAGAGGTTCTGTCCTCGAAGCTTGTATACGTGAGGCGCTGGGTTCGATACGCGGTTGCACTCGTTGGCTTGGCTGCTAGGAGTTTTTCGTTGTTTTCTTCGAAACTAGCGTAAATATGGGCTAGGATCTCTTAGAAGGACCCCATGAAGAACTCTCCTACTCAGACCTAGAGCCCTAGTGTAGACAGTTGGCCTTAATGATAACACTACCACCACCTCAGAAAAATATGGAAAAGTTAGTTGAATTCCTTTTATGTCCTCTTGGAAAAAAAGCTCCCACAAAGTGACTGCTTTCTTCAATGAACAAAATGTAGACACGTGAAAAAAATTCCCTTTATCCCCTACTTTAAAAACTTATTAACTACTAATACTAATTTAGGTTATACTTGTGAGAACGTTCATAAAATGTTGATAAAGAATGACTGTTCGTTAAAACAAATCGTTTCATCTGCTAAATATTAATTTTACTTTTTCATTTATCAATTTTATTTTTTATTTTATGATTATGATTTTAATAAAAAATAAAAAATAATAAAAAAAAAATGTCTACCAACTGTTTTAAGTAACTGCATGAAAGTACCACACACAAAAACAGTTTTTTCTATGGCAAAAATTACATTATATATAAATCTATAGTGTCCAGTAACACCTATAAAAATTAGGGATTTTTTCCTCTCATATCCGTATATTATTAATTTAAATTAAGGTATACTGATCCAAATTCATCATTTTAGATAAAAATGTTCCCACCACTTGTATGAAGTAGATTTTGAATCTTTTTTTTTTAATAATAATTTTTATTCAATTTTGTGTCCTCTAAAATGACCTCTTTTTCAAAACTGAATGTCTTATATTTTCTTATAAAACAAAAGACATTGAGTAATTTCTGCTCTTTTTCCAATAAAAAATTCTGGTCACCTTATACGTAAAAAATAGAGTAAGTTAATCATATTTTGTGACGAGTAACTTTTTTTTTCAGTGAGTGTAATCTAAGTTGAAATTTTGAGACCTATATATATCCTGAAAAGATTCATTTTTTAAAATATCATCTGTAGGACACACATTTTTTTTCTAGTTTAGTAATATAAATGCGATGAAACTGAGATGACTATGAGATGAAAATCGTCTGCATTCATAATGGAGAATAATTTCAGCAAATAATAATTTTAACATACAATTTATACTATGTGAATTTATATATATATATATATATATATATAAATAAAAAAAAAAGTTTTGTCTGATGGCTAATTACTAATTACTAATATCAACATACTAAATTTGTAATTGGTGATATTCGCAAAAGAATTGGATGTTTTTTATGCTATTTATTTTTTAAATAATTTGCTTAACGACCCTCTTCACTTACCGTTACCGGAAGCCCGAGCCAATGTTATTCTATGGGAAAATTTTCTTTACAAATAACTTATTAACTAATACACATTTTTAAATTCTGTTTTCAAATTGTGAAAATTCCCAACTGTTAAATTGACGCACCTTTTTTAAAAAAATATTTTTTTAATTTTTAATGTTTTATTTTGAAATTGCAAAATGAAAAAAATTCACATATTAAAAATTCGTATTTTGCAGCTTCAAAATAAAATAAAAAATAAATAAAAAAATATTTTTGGAAAAATGGTCCGTCAATTTAACAGCTGGGAATTTTGAGAATGTGAAAGCAGAATTTTAAAATATGTATTAGTTAATAAGTTATTTGTAAAGAAAAATTTCCCATAGAATAACATTAGCTTCGCGTTCCGGTGGCGGTGAGTGAAGCAGGCCCTTAACTTTCATTTAATGTATTCTAGCAGACGTTAATATATATATATATATATATATATATATTATCTTTAAACGACTTATTAAAGTAATATTTTCACTTATTATCTTTGATTTCATGTTTCGGCATACTTGAAATTTTGTTAATACATCTCCGGCTATCGATCTCATTGTTTACTTTCCTGTTGCTACCAACAATGTGTAATACAAACAATCGTATTTAAATATCAGTACTTTAAGTGAAAGTAAGTTTAAGTAATCATCACATAACAAGTGAACTTGAATGATAAAGCTTTTTATTATCACGGCTTTTACCTGTTGAAACAATGCGCTGCTTATAATCTACAACTTAAAAAATACGTGTTTAATTTTTTTTTTCCATTTTGGAGTTAAATGCAATGAATGGGAAAAATGCACTTTTATTGTCATGTTTTATTTATATTTAAATATAAATCTGTTGTGAAACAACCACACGACTTCCATTGCCCACTATTACACGTATTGTATGCACTTTTTGAAGATAATGTGATCAGAAGACATAAAACTGACCTAATGAAGTACACCTGAAAATTTTACAGTAAGATAAACTTGATACACGTGTAAAGATATATAAAATAGAGCGCGTTAAAAAAAAAAAATAAATAAATAAATAAATAACATTGGGCTGTTAAAAAAATTTTTTTTTTCGAGCCCTGATACCATTCTTGCTGCTTCTTATGTAAAACGACCTCCTGAATCCGATTATGATCCCCATTTCGCCCAATCACCCACCGTTTTCTCGGGATGCCACCACTTCCCCCAATTTTTATCACTGTTCGGTAATATTATGGCCATGAATTTGATTTGAAGAATAGAAAAGAATTATTTTAAAAATTAAAAACATAAATAATATAATGTTTAATAAATAACAATAATAATTGATTAAAAAAATATGATAAATGTATTACAAAATTTCTGTGGCAACCCCCCCCCCCCCGCTAAATTTTCCCTTGCTGTAAATATTCATGTTTTAGAATTTTCCAACTCTGTCGCCTCTCAGAAGATATTTAAAAGTGAAATTAATCCTTTCCCTCACTAACAGTCAGATTTATAGCCATAAAATTACTGAGAAGTGATCAAAATAAAAGGGTGTCCCTAAAAAACGGTGGGTGATAGGATAAAATGGGTGTCATATTCGGTTTCAGGAGGTCATTTTATATAAAAAATTGTAAAAATAGCGTTGGGGCCGATTTTCATGCCGAGCAGTGTAATAAAAAATGTTGGTAGAGTTATTTTTTGAAAAGTTGATTTATGAGATCTAAAACTGATCTACCTACGCAGGATGACTGCTAAGTTTTCTGTAATAACCATATAATACATGAGAAAGGATATCTAAAATGATTTTGTGAAAGAATTTTCAAGAAAATCGTTAGAGCCGTTTTTGAGATACCAACATTTACAAAAAATCAATTATTGACCGGAAAACAATAATTAAATACAAAAGGATATTTTAAAATGATGATGAGTTTGAAAAAAAATCCGTACATCTGTTTTTAAAGGAACGCACTTGCGAGACCTGAAATTGAGCTATTTATAGAGAACACCTATCAATTTTCCTGAACTAACCAACTATATCATTCAAAAGAACATCTAAGTGTTTATATACAAATGTGAAGAAAATCGTTGTAGCCGTTTTTGAGACACTGACTTACGGTCCCACTTCCGGTTTTCCAATTTTCACCAAAATTTGGAAGATTCATCTGGACACCAGACCTGTGTCAGTTCTGAAGTTTCGTAGTTCTATCTTTATTAGTTTTGGAGATATGATAGCCAGAAGATTTCACACATACATACATACACATATACATACACACACACTGACTAATTGCCAAAAACTTCTTTTTTGGACTGAGGAGGCTTTGAAACGTGTAAATCCACAAGCGTGTAAAAACTCGATATCGAATTTTTGGACCGAATACAATACTTCCATTACCAACAGTAGTTGGTTAATGGAAGTAAAAAAAAATTAAACAAAAAAATTAAAAAACGTACAAACAATTTTCAATTTTATAATAACGCAAAATGTGAATGATTTAATGGGCCCTTCTCACCTGAAGTCAGAGGTCATATGGCGTAGTTAAACAAAGAGCAGACAAGAGTCTTCTATAACGATTGCTAAAGTAACACATTTTCTATTTTATTTTTGATCAATTCGATTTAATCTGTGTTATGTTTTTTCTACATCAACATTTTTAATCCATTTTATATCATTATTCATCATCTTTTGTTTGCTGTATATATTTACAATCATCAATTAGTTTATATTTGTTATTAATGTTGATGAAGAACATGCTAAGAACTCTGATTTTTGGTACGTGTCTCATTAACAGTGCAACATCGTACAGTGTAAAGTCATTTCGGCCAGTAGCTTAAGTTAATTAACTTGTTGTAACACTTTTACGAGATTAAATTAAATTAAAATTATTTTAAATTAATTTCAAATTATAATCAATGAACATTCACCCATTTATTGCTAGATCAGTTAATGTAACAGATACACTACAACGTTATAAAAATGAATTCTTATGAAAATAAATAAACATATTAAGTGTTTTTTAAAAATTATTAAATTTACAAATACAATTATTCCACTATTTACAAATACACAACATTATTTTTATTTTATTTTATATTAAATATTAATACTTTTGTTCTTAAGAACAATATTTAACTGGATTCGCTTCTCAGAATTCGATTCGTTGCTTTTGTGTATCACGTGATTGAACAGACGACGCTGGCAAGAGCCCATTTTTAGTAGCAATTATGTAAAATAAACAAATCAGCTTTAATATTAGATAACACCTAGAGTTGAATATATCTACGTGTCATGCGTGCCATTTTCGTTTAGAGTATTCACACATTTACATTTGTTAAAATCAATAAAAATTACAACGTTAGGAACACCGAAGAGAAAAAATATAGGAAGCATACAGCTGTTTCGGTAGCCTTTAGCGTACCGTCTTCAGTGCATAAAGATAACTGTAACTGTAACTGGAACTGGAACCATATATATAGAAGAGGGGTCGAATTCTGTTCAACCAATAGGATTACGGGAAAGGTTGGGAGAGCGACCAATAGGAATTTTAGAAACGTTAGTTGTGTAAACTGTGGAAAAATTAAGAAAATGTGGACCGAATGTAAATTTCCAACAATCAGACAAATAGGGAACAGCGAAATCACAATTGACAAGATTTTTTTGAGATTTTTAAAAATATAAAAAGCTTCAAAGAAATTGAGTTCATGAATAAATTTAGGTCTGCAAATTATTTTACCTTAATCAAATTTAAAATTATGATTTTCCTCCCAGCAATGTGTAGAAATAGCCGATTTATTGCTTTCTTGTTTACGAACGTAATTAATATGTTCTTTTAGACGGATTTTGAGACTGCGTTTAGTTTGACCAATGTATGACAAATCGAACTGACAGGAAATACTATAGATGCCTCAAGAATTGTACCTATCTATCGGATTTTTTAGCTGAGGAAAGGTGAGTTCATTGAAAGGCGAAAAAATTATTTGAAAATCATGTTCAGTGAAAAGGGATTTTGCATCAAATGAGACCATAGTAAGAGACCATTCACTAGTATGAGACCATTTCACTAATGTTCCAATAAATGGCGCCCTCTGCTGTCTCGAAATGAGATTAAAAGAGTTTCATTTCACATTTGTGAAATACAAGAATTAATTTCTCTAACCCGCATTTGTTTATCTCAAACTACTTTTTTTTTTTTTTTTTTTTTTTTTTCCAAAGAAAATTTTATCGTCAATCTGAAGGTTTAGCTATGGGATTTCCTCTCTGCCCAATTCTCGCAGATATTTACATGCATTATTTTGAAAATAGGCTTTTTAAGAAAATGTCTTTTCCTTTTTGGTCCCGTTACGTTGATGACACCTTTACGGTTATCGACACATCTCATCACAATATTGACCATGTCTTAGAAACTTTAAATTCCATAGACAGTAATATCCAATTTACTTATGAAATAGAAAATAATGACTCACTTCCTTTTCTTGATACCCTTGTCTCTCGCACAGAGATAGACTCCGTTTATCGTAAAAGTTTTGCAGTCTCTCTACCTCACCATGCACGTTCATGTCATCCACCTACCCCCAAAATGGCTGTTTTCTATACTTTTGATAATTGTGCGCCTAATATTTGTTCTGATCCTGTTTTATTAAACTCTGAAATAAAATATCTGAAAGCCATATCAGTTGACAGAGGTTATAATCCTCCCATTGTAGACAGAGCTATCCAAAAATTACAACTCCCTCGTACTTCATCCACTAAATCAGTCCTTTCTAATATCAGTATTGTTTTACCCTATTTTCCTAGGTCCAGTCATGCCATAGCAAAAATTCTTAAACAACATGATTTTAAAATAATTTTTTCACCTTTCAATAAACTCCCCTTTTCTCAGCTAAAAGATCCGATAGGTAGGTATAATTCTTGGGGCATCTATAGTATTTCCTGTCAGTGTGGTTTGTCATACATTGGCCAAACTAAACGCAGTCTCAAATTCCGTCTAAAAGAACTTATTAATTATATCAGTAAACAAGAAACCAATAAATCGGCTATTTCTAAGCATTGCTGGGAGGAAAATCATAATTTTAAATTTGATTCAGCTAAAATAAATTTGCAGACCTAAGTCCATTTATGAACTCGATTTCTTTGAAGCTTTATATATATATATATATATATATATATATATATATATCTTAAAAATCTTGTCAATTCTTATTTCGCTGTCCCCTATTTGTCTCATTGTTGGAAATTTTACATTCGGTCCACATTTTCTTAATTTTTACACAGTTTTACACAGTTTCTAAAATTCCTATTGGTCACTCTCCCCACCTTTCCCATAATCCTATTGGTTGAACAGAATTCGGTCCCTCTTTTATATATATGAGCACTTCCCCAGTTCCAGTTATCTTTATGCACTGAAGACGGTACTCTAAAGGCTACCGAAATAGCTGTATGCTTCGTATATTTTTTTCTCTTCGGCGTTCTTAATGTTGTAATTTTTATTGGTTTTAATAATCCAGCGCCAAATTTCTTTTTAACATCTACATTTGCTTATTGTAAAATTATACATGAAATTGATAAATATTCATATTCATATTGATTTTTTTTTTCTTTTTTGTAACCCTTTGAGGAGTGATATCCTTTCGGCTAGGACTCTATTATTAACCCTCCGCACTTGAGCGGTGATTCTTGGTTACCGCTTTATTTGATACGGTAATGTTTGATATGTTTAACAAATGTCCTTCTTTGAAAATGGTGAAATAAAAAGCTTGAAACATGTAATTGCGTGCATAAGACTTTTATATTAATGGTAAGTAATTCACCAAATATGCGAAAAGTCAAAGGTCTCAAGAGCAAAAAGTTAGATCCCAGTTGTAAAAATTCAACCCGGAAATCTTTTAATTAAAATTATACTTTTACAACATATAGGAGAACGAATCATTTATTATTATTTTTTTTTTTTCTCGTTCATAAATTCTGGTGGCAGTCTAATTTAAACGAGCGCAATTTCCTTGTGTCTTAAAGGGTTAAATAAAAGCTTGTTGGAATTCTATAACACTTTTCATCTTTTTTTGATAATTACCGTGTTTTTCCCAGTATAATTCACAAGTTAAATAAATCAGTTCTACACTGGAAAATTTTTTTAACTGTACAATCTATGTTTGTACGAAACGATTCCCCGAACAAAGATACGATTTCTACAGTCGGCAGCGTTTAAGAACATGACTCGACAAGGATTTATTTAACGAAACAGTATTAAGTGTACTTTTTTTTTATATAGGAATTATTGCTTGCGCTCGAATAATTTTGCTGCAGAATGTAATGTAAAATTGATTTATGTGAACTGCGAATTATAAGTCGAAAAATGCAGTATTTCCTAAAAACTGATCATTTCCGACAATAGTATTAATACTGTTGCGTACGTGGGGGTTCGTAAGTTGTCCGAGAATGAAAGGCGAATCTAGCAGAGGCTAAAAACTTTATTTACAGAAAATACGAGAAAATTACAGGTCTATAAACCAAGTATCAACTTCCCTCTGACCAGTAAACACAGCTTAAATAACAGCTGTCAACAGCAAATTCACAGTAAAAACAGTATCAGGGCATTAACATACAGCAATCGACTGCAATCCAAAGAGGCTCAGAGTTCTTTCAGCTGCTATGAAAGCATTGGCGAGACTCAACTACGACTGACTCATTTGGTGTAAAGCAATATCTTAAATATCCGCGTAGAAAAATGTGGAAAATTCCAGAAACTCGTCAGCCAATCAAGTTAGAGCTTCCATATTTGGTATATCGATAATAAGGATTTTCTCGCCAAAGTCGCCAAAAAAACCCCGCCAATGAGTGAAAATGTCATCAATATTAGCGCCAAATCTATTACCAGCCGCGACATTTTAAAGGGTTTTTAAGTTATTTTAATGCGCAAACAAACTAGAAATGCAGAAAATTAACATTTTATCACCTGAATAAGCCTTTTTGAATGAACTTACATAAAAATAACTACGAATTACTTATAAATTCGTAACAATATTCTTTTAAGAGTAGGGTAATATCTCAAGATTATTTTGCAACACAAATTTAGCAATCTTCGTGTTATTCAATTGAAGAAAAAACTGCAAGCGATTATTGAAGCTTGCTTATCAGTTAAAAGCTGTAAGTATACCCAGACACTGAAACTGTTAAACCTGTCTTCAGTTCGACTTGTCACGTACCTTTAGCCTGCCCTAACTCTCTAAGCGCTCTAAAAAATGTTGCCAAATTTATGACTTTTTTATTCAAATACCACCAATAATTTTGAAGAGTGATATTTGATATACATAACGGACGAATAACCTTCGAAGTGATTAGGCAACCGTTACAATTAAAATTTAGTGGTGGCATTGAATTAAAAAAAATTCCTAAATTTGACAACACTTACCCCAGGAGTGAAATTAAATAGGACAGGTAAAGGGTTAATCTTATCGATTCGAGTATAAGCCGCTTTAATGAAATAAAAATATAAAGAAAATTAATCAAATATCTTTTTCTTGATAATTAAGTATTGCTTTAAATTTTTAAGAATGATTGTAAAGCGTTAATAGAGGATGCTCTCTAGAAAAAAACGAAAAAACATTTTTAATGGCAAACAGCGGTGTGAAGAGAAAGATGGAACGAAATAAGCGTGGAGCACCCTTTTCAATCTTTTAATTAATTTTTAACTAAAATTTTTGTATACAACGTATGTCATTATTGCTGTATTAATTAACTGTACGTTTTAAAAATTTTTTTAAATATTTTATTGATTCTTAGTTTGATGTCATTCAACCAGTACTTTACGATGATGTTTATTCTTTGTATTTTAGGAAGTGAGTTCCAGTGTTTAAAGATTTGGGAACTCCTAGTCTTATAGGCTACCGACCTCTACCATTTTTGCGAAGTCGAGATGATCTTCGGGCAATACTCTTACCATACACTCACAATATCTTTATAACTAGTAAAATGAGTCACTCAGAAGTGATAAGCACAAAAATGTATACTTATTACTTTCTGGGATTTGCTGCGATAGTCTAACAGTCAAATGCTTCGTGAACAGTATGTAGAAATTTCAACCAATACCATATTCGACTTCTGTGAGTAATTTTGGATTATCTGTCATTCATTGTTACTTATTTAAAATATATTTTAAAGAACAGATGATTTGAGAAAAGATCATGAGAAAATATTGGTATTCTTGGATAAATTTCGGAGAAAAAAACAAGTAAAAGGAAATATAGTCAAAACACTTTCTTTTTTAACGTCATTTTTTACTTCTCATTAACTCTTCCACATAAGGTAGAGAAAGTATTGTTTTTCGGTCAAATTTTCGAACGCGAGATTTTGTTATATCTACACGTTTTGAGGTCCCCTGAATACGAAAATCACGTTTTTAGCAAATGGTCTGTGTGTATGTCTGTCTGTGTGTGTGTCTGTGTGTGTGTCTGTCTGTTATCAGCATATCTCAAAAACAAATTATGGCAGAAAGTTAAAACTTGGTATTCTAAATGTGTATCATATAGGGATGCTACAGTAAGCTTTTCGTTAAGATCAAGCAAATTGGTTCGTGTACAGGGACAATCAAGAGAATTCTAATACATTACATCTATGGGGGAAATTGCAGGTAAGTAGAGTTTAACGTCTATAGACTGCACTAAACCAAATGAAACGAATATATATTTTTTGTAATAGAGATAGTTAACTGGGGAAAAAAGTTTTGTGTATGTAGGAGCCTCCCCTCCCCCCTGGGGGGAAGTCCCCTCTCGAGGGGAGTAAATTTTCATGATGGATATCTTTCAAAAGAGCTCGCCAATACCTTTAAAACGAATGGTTGAACCATCGATCTGCGATAATTTAAAACAAAGTTATCGATTTTTTTTTTTAATATTGAGAATAAAATGGACATTTTTTGGATATTTGGTGTTATACTACTTCTCTAATGTAGGTGCATTAATGAAACGGGGTGTTGAGGATGGCGGTAGCCCCCCTCACACAGAACTAATTATCATATAAAACTCTCCCGAAGCCTAATTTGAATTGCTTAACATAGGTTTACATAACATCGTTATCTTACATCTTAATCTCCAACCACATATATAGTATTAAATTTCAGGGTAAGAGAAAGTCGTGTGAGTGACACACCAGATTATTTCTTATTTTATCGTAGATAAACATTGAAGAAATTTCTACAAATAAAATCAGGGGTCACATTCTCCACCCTTATTTTAGGGAGCCCTCAGGGATGAGAAATTTCTGCCTTTTTTGCCGCCAATACTTTTATAAAATAATCTCTATCCTTTTAAATCAAAATACATTATTATAAAAGTACCATAAAGATTTCTGTATTAAAATAGTGGTAGCAATAAAGGAAGAAATTTCGCATTTCTGAAATCATCCTGAAAAAAGGGCGCCGAGTGTGATTCCTGTAAAATGATATGAATTAACTTTTTGCCATCCCTAACACTCTAAATAGTTCTGCTAATTTTAGGGACTCTTATTCAACTATCACCAGCAGAGTAGGGATATTTGATTTATATAATGGACGAATAACTTGCGAAGGGACTAGGAAATGGTACAGTTATAATTTAGTGGTGGACATTGAATAAAAAAGTCCCTAAATTTGACAACACTGTCCACGAGAGTAAAATTAAATTAGACCTGCAAAGGGTTTAAGTCGGGGCTAAAAATGCTCCAGAATAAATTATAAAAGCTGGCAACTCTGGCAAAAGCAAGCGTAATTATGGTGGTTATATTTGTCCGAAGGACTTTACTTTGTTTTAAAAGTTATATTAGAGATGTTCGAAAATGTTTGAAATTTTGTAATGAGATATTTAAAGCATTCAAAAAGGTCTTAGATTCATGTAAAAATTTCCCTATCTGGGCACTTTACATACATAATCTCTTAATGCACTGTATTTGGGTATAGTAGACTTTAGTTACACGCTCCCCAAACCATTGGATAAGTAGAACCACGAAACACATAATTTTTTTTTTCATATCTTTCTTTTACCCTTTGCCGACCTTAGCGCTCTAAACAGTGTTGCCAAATTTTGAGACTTCTTTTTATTTAACTACCACCAATAAATTTGAAGAGTGATATTTGATATACATAATGCACGAATAACGTTCGAAGTGTTTAGGCACCCGTTACAGTTAAAATGTAGTGGTTAATACTGAATAAAAGAGTCCCTAAATTTGACAACACTGACAAAGGAGTGAATTAAATAGAACCGGCAAAGGGTTAAATGAACGTTGTTAAATTAGGAAAAACTCATATCTTTTAAAAGTCAAATAGATATTATTTATGCCTAAAATTTTAATAATTTTAATTATAGTAGCAGCTAAGCAAAATAAGGTCAAAATTGAACCATGTCAAAACATTCTGACACTTATCCCACTTCGCCCTAATTTAGTTGGATGGTATAATCAGTTTCCACTGAGCAACAATACTTTAAATTAAAAATACAAAGACTGAAAAGTTTAAAATCTGTACAGTCAGTGATAAAATAATCAACGTCAAAGTCTCTTTCAAATAGAATAAATTAAAGGTAGAATTACGCGTGTAAAGATTATTCTGTTACCTTATTCTGACATTCGCATCAAATTTCAGTCAGTGTTATCTCAATTAAAAAGCATCATATTCGATGAATTTTTTTTTCTTTTAATTTATTATGAAGTTAGCGTATGGGAAAAAGAAACACATACTATATATAAAAATTGTTTATTTTTACATGTATTGCTCAAATGCTTCTATGAGTCTTGTTTTAAATAAATTATTGTATTCTTTCTGCAGTAGAAGTTGCTGCCTTCTGGGTAAGGCGTTTCTTAAAAATGAAATGGGAAATAAACGTAACTGGGATGCTGATAAAACCAAGAACACAAGCTATGAGGAAAGTTTTTCTGCCACCCAGCTTGTCAAAACCCAGTCCAGCTAAAAGGCTGCCTGATGCTACACCTAGATTCAGAAATAATAATAATAATAATGATTATATATATTTACATATTAAGCAATTTATAAACAAATTTGAAGCGTATATGTGTATTTTGAAGTGTGTGTGTGTTTTAAAATATATGTATTCGTATTTTAAATTATTTGAGTATATTTTTAAGAGTGGGTGTGTATTTTAAATTATGTGTATGCATCTGAAATTGAGTATAATATGTATGTTTACTGTGTGTGTGTATGCATTAATAGTAGAATATGCGTGTACTATTAAAACGTATATATATATATATGTATGTGTGTGTGTGTGTGTGTGTGCAAACTTTCCATAAAAGACCGGATACTTTCTATATCCAACACTTCATCAAATATTTCAAAAAGTACGTGAGGAATTACCTTGAAACTTCAGGAGTGTAAAGAGCGTGTTATATCTCATACATTTCAATATACGTTTTGCCCCAAAATCAATAGAGAGACTAGTAAAAAATTAAAAAATGATCGGAATGTTTCGGACCACACTGTAAAAAGTAATGTTAGAAATGCGTTTTTATCATAGCATGTGGTTATAAAATTTCTTCGAATTATCTGTATGAATTTTTTAGGCTGATATATATATTTACTGAGATATAAATATTTCTTAAAAAAAAAAAAAAAAAAAAAGTCATTTTTTTCAAATTATAACATGCAACGTAATAAATTGGGTTGCATTGGGTTTATACCTAATGCAAAACCATATTTAGGAAACTTGACATACTGTGCTAAACACAGTATACTGCAGTCAGATTATAAAAATATTAAATATCTAAGGAAATGTTACTAAATAATTTTTAACTACACTGTAAACGTAAACGTCTTAAATTCAGTTAAAAAAAGTGTCTTATACGGACATTTTAAGCGGGGAAAAAATGTCTTATTTTTAAGCCACCTCTTTGCATCTGAAATGAAGACATTGCAAATGTCTTAAAATGCCGCCATCTTTTTTTTAGGCTTAAAAACACAGCTATTTTTTAAGGCTTAATAAATAAATTAATGAAAAAAGTGGCTTGCGATTCTATTTTTCTGTTAAGAATAGGTTTTAGAATTTTCTAGAGCATAAATTAAAATATCAATTAATTTTAAAAGAAAAAATTTCATTACCCAAGGTTGAAATCGAACCCATGCCGGACGTGGAATTGGAAACCATGACGAAATCAAGTGCCTTACCAATCATGCCACAACAAAACACGGTAGACTTTGATAATTTATCATTACTGATGGTTTCATATAAAAACTTTTAATATTAGCCATATAGTATTTTCTTTTATTTTTATGAATTGAACTATATTAAGTTTGTTCAATAAAATATATATTTGGGTCATCCATTCCATGTCAAATCGTAACAGTTAAAAACCTGATTCGCTCAGATTTTAACGAAATTGGGCTCATTTATTTGTTTTATAGAGACATGAATGTATACCTATTAACAAGTCCCTATCTCTTTTAGTTTTTGATATACAGGGCTGCAATAATGGATAAAAATACAAATTTTCAAAATTCTTATACACAAATCTACATATATTTTGTTTCCTAATTAACTTAGAGATATAAAATTGGCATCATTAGAAAGCTTATACTACAGTCTTTTAAATATGTATATATTTTTATGTATATATTATAATATGTTATAATTATGAATATATTATAATATGTATATATTTTTTAAATTTTTCATTTTAAGGCCAAACATTGTGACCTTTGACCATTAGTATCTTAAAAAGTACATGTTTTAATGTCCTTTAAAAATTATATGTTATCCTTGCGTTTGTTTGTAACAATTTGTTTTCGGATTCATGGAACCTCAAAATATGTAAATACAATAAAAACCCAATTTCGAATATTTGACCCAAAAACTATATTTTCTCTCCCGTATATGCGTGAAAGAAAATAAATTTTTAGTTTAAATTTTGTTCTAAGATGTAAAATTTAATAGTGTTTAAAAACTTATTTATTACAATACAGTAGGGAAAAAAAAAGGTGCTAACGATAATTTTTGTACGTATTTACGGTAGAAGGTATGTTAATATGTATATTTTTATCCGCAAAAGATTTTTTTTATTTTATTTTATCAAGCTATATATATTTCATTTTTTATGGAGTAAAGTATAAAAAATATTGTTTTGAAATGGTAATGTAATAAAACAAGTGAAAAGATTTAGGAACGCTGTGATGCCTGCGTTATGCAAAAACATTCGACATCTTTTTCCTTTTCTTTTTTTTAAACTTCTTAACGCTTGAGATAACTATATTTAGGGTGGCGACAGACCCGCCTTTTTTCTCTGATTCTTCAACCAGTATATTTATATAATAGTTTTTTACTTAATTAATCGAGCAAACTTACTACTAAAAATTCCGAAAGAAAAATACTGGTGGAATAATCAGGGGAGAATTTTGGTCTGTCGCCGCTCTGTAATTATATCTACAGACATTAAATAACAGCCAATATATATAAATTTATAGTATTATAATATTGGCTGTATTCTGATGCATGTCGATTCTATATATAGCCATTATCAAGGTTAAAGAAAAACTTCTAAATTTGGTGATTAGATCTTCTGTACACTGCCCGTGAAAGTATTAATTAATATATATATATATATATATATATATATATAATATTTTCTTTTTCCCAATGGCGCGGCACCTTTTCGCGACTTTACATAAGCCGGGGGGGGGGTGTCTCCGAAATTGATGACCATTTGTGAAGGAGCACCCAATGGGCGGTCATCGCTACCCCTAACAGGGACAACACATCCATGCCTTCTCCGGGATTCGAACCCAGGCCCAACCGTGTAGGAGTCAGGGATGCTAACCACTACACCATCTGAGCAGCATGTTTAAAATTTACCTTCCAATAAAAATTTTACGGAAATTTATCAAAGTTTATTTAATAAATTAAGACTTAATCGATATGTTTTACGGGGATAAGACTATAACATGTTTTATGAGGCAATTGTATTTTCATTTTAAAGTAAAATGAATAGTTTAAAAAATACTAATAATAAATGTTAAAAAAAATTATAATTAAAAAAAATATACTAAGAATAACTTAATATTATTAAGAAACTTTACTGCATAAAAATCGCACTCATTCACTCTTGCCGACAGCTGACTACAACAGACTTTTCTCTGAATTTATTTGTTCATATTTTCTTCTTGAAGTTGGAATTTGATGACACCTATGAACATAAAATCGAAATATTACCTTTACGTAACTACAGACATTATAATTGCCTCAGTTGTTTCCGTGTTTCGCATAGTAAATAGTTTTGTCTGTCAAACACAGGTTCAACGAAATATTTATTCGAGAAACTGATTTTGAATAAAATATTTTCTTCAGAGGAACGAAACAAATATATTTTTTTCACACAAAAATATTAAAGAACCACCTCGCTTTAACTAACTTATAGTGATCTGTTGCATACAATCTTGTTAAATTCTACTAATTTTGTAACAACATAAATTTCGTTAAAATATAAATTTTTAGAAACTCACATGGATGGAACACAGGTGCGGAATTCATACCGGTATTCGTTTTAGAAATTTTTCTACCTATAAAATCGTTGATTTAAGAAGTAGAAAATTGTGTTACATTGGTAGTGATATGAGTTCTGCGCCCGTGTTCCATCCCTGAACTCAAGAAAAAATGATGATATTGCGCTTTTGAATTGCCTTTTCTAGTTATATTCTACTAATTTTGCAATAACATAAATTTCGTCAAAATATTAATTTTTAAACTCAAGAAAAAATAATGGTAGTGTGTGCTTTTGAATTGCCAATATTAAATTTGTCAGTTTTTTTTTTTTTTTTTTTTTAAATCATTTATTTATTTTTAAGAAAAATTTTGAGCAGCATCTCAACGTCATGAATTACCAAAATCAATTGTTTGGTCAGTAACTGATCATTTGGAAAGCATTTGAAGACCTTAGAGTATATATCTTACTAGAGTACCTGTACGCATTCACTATTAAAGTTCTTATTCAAAGGAGTAACCAACATTGAGGGTGATTATCGTCTATCACGTGACGAGTGAACCGGTCAAGTTCGTTCGTTTTGCCACACTTGGTTCATTTCGATCTTTTTGTTTACCTCACTTGATTTATTATCACTACTACAAAACATTTTCTTCTCTCTCTCTTTCTCTTATCAAGTTGGATGACACAGTGAAAATCCCTTGACACCTCTTGTCCGAATGTGTAAGGAGGGAGGTGACCAAGTGACCTTCAAAGTTTAAAACCAAAGAGCTTAGAACCTTCTAACCTTTTTGGTGAAAATTGAAAAAGCCCTCATCAAGTGATTTCGATGTTGGTTAAATTCTTCGAGGAGGGATGCGCATTCTAGTAAGATGGCAGACAAATCCTAAGTTGGTGACAGACAAATGGAAAATTCATGTGATGGATGCCAGCTTTGAATCTAATTCCAATTTATTCATGGTATTTATTAGATATTGGTTACGATCACCCATGTAAAAAAATACGTGCCAAAGATCGTTAAAACAGAAAGTAAATATATATATATATATATATATATATATATATATATATATATATTTTTTTTTAAGGAGGCTTTTTTGTTTACGAAAGGAAAATTTGTTCAAAATTGCCTTCACAATCCTGATTTGTATCAATGTTTGCTTGCAAATTTGTGTTTAAGACATGAACATTTCAACAGAGGTAAAGCACTGTTGCATCAAGTTCTACTTGCAGACAATTGAACCATCTGGTAGCCGATGGGCTCTGACTTTAACTTGTCAGTTGCTGGGTTCGAATCCCAGTTCAGGCAAGGATATTTGGAGTGGTTCGGAATCCACTTTAAACCATACGTAGAGCGGCATAAAAATCACAATTGCAGACGAATGTGTATCCTGTTTGTAGTCAAATGATGCAGCTCAATATCTTCAAATGCAGATTACAATATAAATTTATGAGCTTTATATCAATCAAAAATGAGTATATAGACGAGTATAGAGGTACATTGATATAGAGACGAGTGAGATGAGTTTTTTGTACATTATCGTTCAACAGTATAAAAGTGTTGTGAAGCCGCAGAGTTCGTGTCATGAGATTTTAGCTTTTAGAAAACGAAATACTCTGCATGAAATGACCAGCATACTAATTCGACTTGGATCAAAGAAAATTGTGTAGAACACTCCAGAAAAATGCGTTATTACTTCGATGTTAAAGCACACATATTATAAAATTATTTAGAGTGGGAAATAATGTGTATGGAATTGACAGCATGCTAATCCGACCTCAATCACTGTGTAGGATATTCCAGAATGATGAGTTACTTAATAGACGTCTGAGCTGATATTGTAAAATTTTAGCTTTTAATGCAGGAAAAATAGTACAAATGACGGACAGCATTTCTGTTATACACTAAAATATCGACCTGTATCAAATAGAATTGTACAGGATACTCCAAGAATATATGTTACTACTTGACCAAAGCTTCATTTATAATCGAATAGGGAAAATGTTTTAAGATTTAGAGTACCATCCTTTAAACTTTATGCTAAGTACCTGTTTCATAATCTTAAAAAAAAAAAAAAAAAAAAAAAAAAAAAAAAAATCAAAAATTTATTTTTAGACATATAAATTTAGCAGATTTTTGCGGCAGCATTTCTGTATTATGAACTGCATGAAATAACTTTGTAAGACCGTTTATCTACTGTTACATATTTTAAGATCTACATGAAGACACCCATTGTAATTTTTCCTCACAAATGTTGAAGGAAAACGTATTTATTTACAAAAGTGCATGATCCTGTAAAACTTTGAATAATGTAAATTTATTTTTAATAAATTAGGCACGAAAATTAATTTATCTGATATTATAAAGTTTATCATTAAAACATGAAGTATTATCCAAAGTTCGATATAGAATATGACATTTACACTTAGATGCAAAAAACCAACGGAAAATAGGGGGGGGGGATTAAATTATATATACATATATATATATATGTAAAACTTTTGACATTTTTAAAATGTAAAATATTGTTCTTTTTTTTCTCTCTCTTTTTTTTAATTATGTTCTCGAATATTGGATCTATCGGGACATATAAGTGATGCTTTTTTCACTGGCAGCACCCTATTCCAACATCAGTATTTGACAACTCCATTCGTTTGTGCTACATCTGTGCCGCAAAAACTTTCGTTTGTACTGCTTTACTTCTCTTTGTATAGCGAACATAATAAGGCGGGGCCAGTGAAACGACAGCCCGGCCTCATCACTAAAATCAAAATTTCCTAATGTCATTCGCTTGTCAGAATTGTCAACATTTTAATTTATTCTGGAGCATTTTTAGCCCCACTTTTAATCCATACCACTTTTTTTAAAGAGTATTTTTTTCTTATTTTATCGTAGTTATGTATTGTAGAAATTTATTCTTAAAATAAAGTGGTGCAAAATAAAGACGGGCTAAAAGTGCTCTGGAATAAATTAAAATGTTGGTAAATATGGTTTCTGCCGGCATATGTCACAAAAATTTTCGTTTATTATTATTATTATTATTATTATTATTTTGTTCCACTATTTCCATAATATAAAATTTATATATAACTATTTGCAAGCAAACTGTAGTCTTAACATTTCACTTTTGAAAGATTTGAACGGGAAGAATCTGTGACGGAGTCGCACATCTTCCGTTGACTAAGAGTCTGCCGGGGTGGAATGTCCTAAATTCAAATTCACTCACTGCCAATGGGGAAGAAAACATAAAAGAATTAACAATATATATATATATATATATTACCTGCGTTTTGAGTTTTATCTTTTAGAAACAGCGGTACGAAAAGAATAAAAAAAAACGTCGCCTGTGGCAGCCCTGTGGACAAAACTACAGCGGCACAAGCAAATGGAGTTGTCAAATTTTGAAAGTTGGTATGGGGCAGGGCCAGTAAAATGGACATAAAAAAAGTGTTATTCATAGCATTGTACTAAACAATATATATATAAGGCTGATAATCTTTGATATTATCATTAAATTTTGCGTACGATAATGGAAAATAGTATTATTCATACAACTTTTAAATTTACTATTTGCTTTTCAGTCATGTTTTAGCCAATTAGCATGCATCTTAATAACAAAATGTGTGCAGACACATATTCCATAAATGCCAACATTTTAATTCATTCCAGAGTATTTTTATCCCCGCTTTTATTTTGCACCATTTTATTTATAGAAAAATTTTCTCCAACATATAACTTCGATAAAATAAGAATAAATTACTCTTAAAAAATAAGTGGTGTGAAATAAAGGTGGGGCTTAAAATACTCTGGAATAAATTAAAATGTTGGCATCTATGCATACTGGCGGAAATGCAATCTATTATTCGCCTAATCTATATATGTATAAAAGAGTAAACTCACTGATCACTGACTCAACACGGTCGTGGCGATCCTATGAGAGATAGAGTCACAATTTTTGGTGAGCAAGTTGGTTTTAGGACCCTGACGCTCACTAAGAGGGGATTTTGCGAAATACCCCCCCCCCCTCCCCTGGGCGAGCAGAAGGCAAAAAACACCTTTATAAGCATAACTCGGCTCCAAATTACTTCACGGTGAAGAAATAGCAGATTGGGAGACTAGATTTGAATACAAAAAAATCATTTTCTGCGATTTTGGATTTTTAAGGGGGGAGAGGGCAAAAATGAGATTTTCAGAGTTACAGAAGGCCTTTATAAGCATAACTAGGCTTCAAATTACTTCACAGTGAAGAAATTGCAGATGGGGAGACTAGACTTGAAAACAAAAAAATCATTTTCTGCGATTTTGGATTTTTGGATTTTTTAGGGGGGAAGGGGGTAAAAATGATTTTCGGAGGTGCAGAAGTTAAAAACACCTTTATAAGCATAACTCGGCTCGAAATTACTTCACGGTGGAGAAATTGCAGATCGAGAGACTAGACTTGAATACAAAATTCAGTTTCTGCGATTTTTGATTTTTGGATTTTTTAGGGGGAAGGGGGTAAAAATGATTTTCGGAGGTGCAGAAGGCAAAAATACCTTTTAATGCATAACTCGGCTCCAAATTACTTCACGGTGAAGAAATTGCAGATGGAGAGACTAGATTTGAATACAAAAAAATTATTTTCTGCGATTTTGGAATTCTGGATTTTTAAGGGAGGGAGGGGGTAAAAATGATTTTCGGAGGCGCAGAAGGTAAAAAACACCTTTATAAGCATAACTAGGCTCCAAATTACTTCATGATGAAGAAATTGAACTCTGCTCCAGATTCTCTGAGGAAAGCGACTTTTTGATAGGTCGATTGGTTATGCGCTCAACACGCACAAACTACAAAGAGATTATTTGAAATTCCTTGCTATCACCCCCTTGAGGGTTGGGGGTATTAAAAACATGTTTCTACGCGTAACTCTATTCCAAACTATTTTATTATGGAATTTTTTTATGTGTGGACTGCTTATGCGTATTCAACACACACTATTCTTTAACCACATTTCTTGCGACCATGGAAGCCTCTGCGCAAGTGCGGATTGAACGAGTCCAGTGTTAAAATAGGGGTGACTGAGAGAAAACAAGCGATAAAGGAACACCGAATAACTGGATGTTTGCCAAATAACAATCTCTCGGCCAATTTTGCCCTCCTCCCAACTTTTGGACTCGTCCTCATTGCTAGTCGTAGGAAACGCGGTCGCACTATACAAAGTGATTTTGTGAAACTTCACTCTACCTCCCTTTAGGGGGTGTGGGGGAAACATGTATTCATGTGTAACTCTGCAGTAAATAATCTCATGAAAAAGATTTTCGATGTGTGGTTCAGTTATATGTATCTATTTCATAATATAGAGATATTTTTCAAAATCCCCCTTCTTTCCTTTAAGGGGGAGGGGATTAAAAAACATGTTTTAAAACATAACTTTGCTTTAAATATTCCTAGAATCCCGAATTTTTAATACGTGGGTTAGGTATGTATATGTAACATGCACTGTAAAGGGATTTTGTGAAGTGTGGCAAGTGGGAAAACCGCTATCGAAGGTATCGAGAACTTTAACTTAGATTTTGACTGATTTTAATGATTTTATTATTATTATTATTATTATTATTATTATTATTATTATTAATGATATGGCATTTTGAGACTTCATTTCAATACAATAACCAGTGAAGCGGCCAAAGCCTGCTAGTATATATATATATATATATATATATAGAAAACTATTGACATGAATTTATAAATATATAAGTTTTACAGATTAGAAAAACCAAAAGGAGAATTACAAACCAATGCGCAAAATTGCAGCGAAAGGAAATGCAAAACTTAGATGTAGGAATATACAAATGTAGAAATATACAATGATGGGGTTTAATTTCATTCATTTGTTTATATATTTCTACATTTGTATATTCCTATATATATATATATATGTATATATATATATATATATATATATATATATATATATATATACACACACACACACATATATTCTTTTTTTTTTTTCTGAAAATGTGAAATTGTTAATCAATGTGCTGTCTCATTTTTGATTTCATTTTCAAAAAAATGTTTACAAAATACATTTATCAAAAACTTACATTAAAAAAAAAAAAAAAAAAAAAATGTAAACAACAATTGACCATCACAAAACACCCTTTTTTTTTTTTTTTTTTTTTTTTTTTTATAATGCCGCGCTGTTCTGATCAGTATATTTTTCAACAATAAACATTTTACAAAGCAGTTTAGTAAAATTTTAACCATTATGAAGGAAAGAAAAAAAGTGGGGAAAGAAAGATCGTCAAATATATTTTTTTTTATTTATTTAACGGTTACTGGCTTATTCTTATTACTTTTACAATACTTTCGTGTATTACATGTTATTTACGTGTATTACGTTATTTCCTGTATTAAACTACTTTAAAAAGCTAAAAACCAATGTAATTGTTAGGCATTTAATTTATATATGAAGTCTTTTCTAAATAGAAATAAATTTGATAAATAACTAAATAAATAATAATAATAATAAATAACTTAATTATATATCTTACCCAAGCCATCACAAAGTCCACTCAGTATTCCTAATACAGTTCCTTCTGTTCCTGGACGTGCATACACAGAAGCAAAAGCTGTTTTTGAAGAATAAAATACTGCAAATGTCAATCCATGAAGGGTTTCTATAGGCAATGTCAACCAGGGGTTTTTAATCAGCGAATACATTCCAAATCTCAAACTAAAAGCTGCAAAAGAGCACGTCAAGCAATTAAAGTATCCTAAATATTTCACGAACCATCCAGAAAAAAAGAAAAATGGCAATTCAGCTGCTAAACACTGCATCGCAATAGCTGCTCCAAGGAGTGTCTGATTGGCGCCTAAATCTTTCAAATACCAGAATAAATAGTTAGATATCAGTCCTGAAAAATTCCCTATTATGAATACTGCAAATCCGTATACTATGAATTCTGGTGATTTAACTAACTCTTTTATGTCAGATGTTATGTTTTTGGAAATATTTGCTTTTGGTAAACGAAGACATGTCAGAACTGCCATGTTTAATACAAAAAATATAATCATTAAAAAATAGCCGGATAGGTATTCAGATCTACCTCCTTGTGACGTCAGATCGTTAAAATACCCAGCTATTAGGGTGGAAACTCCTTGGCCTGCAGTACCCCATAATCTTAGTCTGCCATAATATTCTTTTTGATCAGCGAGTATTTCATAACAAGCGACATCACTCAAAGACATTGCAGTTGTAAAAAAGATACCGCAAGATACAACTAAAAGAGTGAAAATCCAAAATTGGTACGTTGAGTATTCATTTATTTCTGCCTTTGGCACAAAACAGTTTTCGAGAGCTTGGTCACATTTTAGAGATAATGGATTTAAACTATGTTTTTCGTCGCAGGAATTACCGGTGAAAAGAACAAAACAGTTGTCAATGTTATTTAACAACATTTGGCTGTCTTTCTGAAGAAATGAACTACTGTTATAACAGATGAGTCTGGCTTCAAATTGAACAATTTTGGCATTATGATCAGAAACATTGCAGTTAGTTTTATCGAAAAACATCAGTTTATTTACACAGACTTCTTTCAAACTGAAACTAAGACTGTCAGTACTATTATCACACTGAAAGCGTACTTTCAGTCTGTCATGGTTATTTTCATAAATAGGCTCAATGAAAGATATGCAGATGGCTAAGACGACTTTAGCTGTCATAAGACATATTACAAGAGTTTTTATGTTCTGGAAATAGTCGGCTAAAAATCCGAATATCGGTTTGAAGATGAAGATACAGATTGGAAGAAGAGTATAGGTAATTCCTACTGCAGTAGCTGTTAAACCAAGATCTTTACCAATGACAGGTAGAAATGTTAAAACACCTCCTACAGCTGAAAAGAAAAAAAATATATTATTTAAAAAAAGCAGTGCAATAAATGTTTCCAAATTTTAATTTAAATAAAAGACAAATGATATCGTACTGTAGGATAAATTTGATGAATAGAATTGTTATAGTGAATAGTTATAGAAAGATTTCATTTAAAGTTAAATGATGTTGAAAAGATCACATATTCATTACTTTTAAAATTTTTAATTCATTCAATTTTCAATTCATTTAGTTAAACTAAAGCAATTTTATCAATTTTCATATCGCGGTTATTGTAAAATTTTTTTGTATCTTTCTGTAGTTCCCAGGAAGCCCAAGGATATCAGCCAGTATCAAAATAAAACATTGGAGAATATAAAACAAACCCTTCTAAAAATATGCACAAAGATTATTTTCTGGCATCTGGTAACATAGCTTCCAACTTGTACGTTTTTTTGCTACCGGAAAATTTTAATATAAATTTTTATAAAGCTTTTTAGCAGTTTTCTGTGATAAAACATGATGATTTTCTTTTTTTTTTTGTTTTCCAAAGAAATAGTGGTGTTAAAAAACCTTACATTATGGGCCAAATTAACAAATATTAAAAAATTAGTATAAGTTGAGAGCAATATTTTTATTGATTTTCCGCTATTACATTCCATACATCTCCATATATTAAATAAATAAATAAATAAATAACATACTACCCCTGACGTCAATTTTTTTTTTTTTTTTTTTTTTTTTTTTGTCCGTGACCACATTTACTCGCTAACGGTTTTGCCCTCAGTGTCATGAGTACAGACCTCCCACTACTCCTATATTTCCTATATTTTCAGTGCATACCCTATATTTCCTATATTTTTTTTATTGATTAATAATGCGACTGGTGAGGATAATGCTTCAAATTGCAAGACAGGTAATTAAAAAAAAAACTTTGGGGAAATATGAAGCATTTTTGACTTTCAATATCTGTAAAAGCAGTGTTAAGTTTCTATCATGAACATAGAATGTGCCTTTTCAATTAATTTATTCTTTGACAGTTTGTTAAAATATCTCCTGCAGTACTGAATGAGAAACTATGTACAATCTTCTTATAGTGTAAGCTAAAATCTTAAGCAAGGATGGAGATATAACGAAAGTTTTATTTTCATCTTGATGATTTAAAGCTTTCAGAGAAGCTAATAAAATGTATAAAAACTGTTACTGAAGTTGTAAAAAAGAAAATGAAGACAATAAAATCAGCAAAGAAAAGAGAAAATGTGACACACAATATAAAATCTTACAGAAGAGAAAATTACAATTATAAAAAGCAGTTGATTCCAGACTTCAATAATAGACTAATAGAATAATAATAAAAAGGAAACAAATTGTCAGCAAAAGAATGATCTTGTTTTTAGGTATTTTTCAGAGGTGAAATTTTATAAGGGGTTTTACTTATGCTGTATATTTAATTTGTAGATCCAATTATTTCAATCACGTTACAAAAATTCTTTTTTGTGAAATACCCCTCATGAACTCACAAATCTGAGTAAATAAATAAAATTATGTTAAAGTTTCAAGCCTATAAAGGTTTTTTCCACAAAAAAGAACTTTTGCAATGTAGTTGAAATAATTGGATCTTCAAATTAAATACGCAGAATTTGAAAAAAACTGGTAAAGATTTCTCCTTAACAGTGATTTTTTTTTATTAAGTTTTGCTATTTAAATAAAATAAAAATAGAATAAATAATTAATATCTTAGCTGATTTTTGTTTATTTTCTTTTAACAAAACTGAACTTAAATTAGGTTGGCTCTGGAAAAATAAATCCGAAGATTATTGTGAAATAAAAATTCTGGCACGCGAAAAGAAGGAAGAAAAAATCTTTCTTAAATATAGTGCGACCACGTTTCCTACGACTAGCAGTGAGGCCGAGTCCAAAAGTTTAGAGGGATGCAAAATTGGCCGAGAGATAGTTATTTGGCAAACATCCAGTTATTCGGTGTTCCATTATCACTTGTTTTCTCTCAGTCACCCCTATATTAACACTGGACTCGTTCAATCCGCACTTGCGCAGAGGCTTCCATGGTCGCATGAAATGTGGTAAAGAATACTCCTTCTTTTAAGAAATATCATTTTCTATCACTCTCTTTTATCAGGAATGCTTGAAAAGAGGAGAGAAGTACTGTGACCCTTTCGTCATTCAAGGTCAGTTTCTTGAGGTCACAAATTCGTTTTTGGAACGAGAAAGATAATTCCAGTGTGTTACGAAGTATGTAGGGGGTTTTCTTGGATACGATAGGATTGTCTGACAAAGTTTTGCTTTGCGGTTGTGGCAGCTGTGAAGGGACGCTAACTTGACTCGCGTTTTTCACGGTAGTTCAGAGACGACACTCGCGGCCAGACTTAGAGAAAACAAGAAGTTTCTTTTTCCGTGCAGGGCCCAGACCCCACTTGGGCCCTTTGGTAGCTGATTCGGGTCCAAGAATATTTAATTTACCAGAGAAGATCAAAAGTATGGAGATAACTAATTCTACAGTGGTGAGCTTTGAGAAGCTTGAGATCAGAGTTATGACTGTCCCGAAGGAAATATACCTGTCTATAATGTGTCGAACTGTTTTAGAAAAAAACATAAGTCATTTTACTTCTTAACGTCCAGAGTACAGAAGCATTCGAGACATGGGTTTCTGGATAGCTGATGTTACTGGTGGTGGTTTACGATAAGTTTGTTTTTGACTAAGGTAAAACCTGTTACCAGATAGTCGTTAGTAAAAATAGTATGTCGTCAAGAATCAGCTTCTACTGTATTTGTGAACCAATTTGCTGATAGAGAGGTAGATCATGCAAGGATGATACCAGTTCTTTGGGGATACTGCAAGTCACGAAGATTAGAAAAGTTTAAGGAGTCTCTCATATCCTGATCTTGACGTCATACTGATGTGTTTTTGGTGTGTTAGACCGAACAGCTTGAAAATCCTCCCAGAAAAGCAAAAAACAGTATTAATAAACTTCTTAGTATTCATACAGGGGAAAAGCCTTATTTGTGTCAAAACTTTAAAACAATAATAGGATAGAAGCTGACTAACGACAGTTCCACTTAAGATAAATTTAGGTAAATATGTTTTTTGCATTATTATTTTTTATTTAAAAATTAAAAGAATTAATCGGTATTTATACTAATGAAAAAGCTAAAAACGCAGTGTTTCCAAAACATTGGCTTGTAGTTAATTGACATTATGTTGGAACTCATGATCTGTCGACGCCTGGAGGCATGTTTTTTGTAAATTTAGATATTGAGAACTGTTGTCTTTGTGCTCAGTTTTATTTGAGCTTCCAAGAACCAACAGATTGAAAGAATTTAAAGGAGCATGTCTTCTGCAATTAAAACTAAAAACTCTTAATAAATTTACAGGAGTAAAAATGTAATCTGTTTAGAATTGCTGATTCCTGTAAAGCGATTTAAATGTTAGAAGATTTTGTTTGTCATTGGTGAAAAATTAAAATGTGTTTCCTAGTGTTATACCTTAATCTGTTTTTATGAACTGATCAATTGACGTAATGTTGTAGACTATCAATTATTAAAGTGTTTGAGCAATGAATTATGTGTACAACACCAAGATGGCATAAAAACTCTCAATAAAAATAAGCCGGAAGAAAATTAAAGTGGTTTCTTGTAGTCGTTTTTTTTTTTTTTTTTAAATCAATTTTGCTTTAAAAATTGTGTTTAATAAAGATCGAATTTCTAAATATTTATTTTGGAGTAATTATTTATATAGGTTATTGTGATTTATGGACAGTTTAGGTCTTAGTGGATCTGCATTGTTTAATTAATAGTTTAGAAAGGTGAGAATAAAAGTTCTTAAAGTAAGACTGAAGCAAATTCTTGAAAATCTATCGTAATCTAATGGCATGGTAATTTTGATTTATTATGATCCACTGGGTCCACTTAAATTCTTTTTAGTTATTTTATTTTGGGAGGAAACTGTCCAATATAATTAGTTTTCCATTTATGTTTATATTCTTTGTTGTTTATTTATGAGTCATTTAGTTATTGGTTGGGAGAGTGTAAAATGAAAAATACTTAGGAAATAAAAAAAAATCTGGAGTGACTCCACTCGACTTTCCGAAAATTGAGTAATTAACAGTTTTGTAGATAAAGTGAAGAAAGAGGAGTTGTTAAACAAACAAAAGAGAGAAAACCATAATAGAGTGTTTGAGTATTTTTCTCCATATATTACACGATGTTTTATTTAACGCTACTGAACTTTGAGCTCATAGATCATAATGATAAAGAATGTTTCGTTGTGTCCCTGTAAAAACCTCTAAATGCTTATAGTTAATTCACGAAAATGCTTATAGTTAGTGCAACAGTGATTTATAATATTCATATAAATTTTCAGCTCAGTTGAATAAGGCGTTTAGATGCTATCGCACTTTTAATAATTTGGTCCTATAGGCTATAATGATAAAGAACTTTTCTTTCTGTCCCTGTAAAAAAACTGTAACTGCTAAATTCACCAAAACCTATACAGTTGGTGCAACTGTGACCTATAACACGTGTACAAATTTTTTGCTCAGGTTAATGAGGCGTTTAGACGCTATCACACTTTTAAAAAGTTGGCCCCATAGGCCATAATGATAGAGAATTTTTCTTTGTGTCCCTGTAAAAAAACTGTAAGTGCTAAATTCACCAATATCTATACAGTTGGTGCAACTGTGACCTATAATATGTGTACAAATTTTTTGCTCAGATTAATAAGGCGTTTAGACGTTAAAAATTTGGCACCATAGGCCATAATGATAAAGAATTTTTCCTGGTGTTTCTGTAAAAAAAACTATAAGTGCTAGATTCACCAAAATCTATAGCGTTCGTACTATGGTGACTTACAGTATACGTACCAACTTTCAGCTTATTCGAACAAAGCGTTTAGACGCTAGCGTGTTCACTCACAGACATACACACATACATACACACACACATACATACATCATCGCAAAAATAGTGGAAACGGACTCATGAAACCTCTAAACGTATAGAAACATCAAAATCTCAAATTCGGATTTTTGACATGATTACAATACTTTCCTCACTATAGTGTTTGGAAAGTAAAAAGTATGTTATCAGTGAAGTTTGGTAAGTTAAATAAAAGGTTACCAGAGTTATAAGGTTTGGCTTTGTTTTTTTTTTAACTCCCAGCAGGTAACATGTTTTTTGTTTGTTTGTTTATTTATGGGGGGTGGGTGGAAATGACTCACCGCTTATTTTTTTTAATGTTTCCTTATTTTCTTATGGGAGTCTCTGTCCAAGAAGAATAAATTAATGAAATATTTAAATGGGTAAATATTGGACAAAGACTGCCATAGACAATAATGTATGCAAATTTATTTGCATAACATTTGGAAAAAAATATGTTTATAACAGAATAGTCACACAGATAGCCAGGGTGCTGTATAGCACAAAAGTTTTAATTTTAATTTGGAATCTGGGTAAATTGCATGACACAACGCGCTTATAGAAATTTAGTAGTAGAGAAACTTTAAAATTTAAATTAAGATGATGGTGAGATAACACAAATCTCATCGTCACAAAACACCTATGAAATTTCAATTCTGGAAAATACCTAAAATCTAGTTCGTTCTTTTTCCGACCATTTGCTTAATTTTTAATGTATTCGAATGAGCTTTCGACAGAAGCTGCTCAATGTAACTAGCTTTAAACCTATCTAATAAAAAAATTTCTATCTTTTGCGAATGCGCAGTAAAATAATATTTACTAAAAATGTTCATATCTCAACGAATATTACACGTGTCAATTTTATGTTTCAGAATAACGTTTCTGTAATGTTTCTTCAAATTTTTGGCAAGTTTTGTAAAATTTTAATGATATCCGTTCCAGCGATAAGCAAAAAATTTAGTAATTTTAGAAAAAAAAAAAAACTGTCTAAACAAATTGCGTAATTCTCGTACCAAAACATACAAATTTGTACATAGTACGTGCAACAATATATTAACGTTACAAGTTGTTTGTAGCTTTTTGTGATACAGGTTGATTCAAAGTAGTTTCTCTCTTCTTCAAGTTGTGGTTGGTCCCCTCATTACACTCTGGACTATATCGACAATGGAATATAGAAAATATGAGTTTTTAAATATTCTTTGTATGTATGAAGTTTCTGGCTATTTCGTGTAGTATTTTTTTAGATAATCGAAAAAATGTCCAAAAAACAAGTAGTTAAATAAATTAAAATAATAATAATAATAATAATAATTTGAACATCTACTGTAAGAATTGAGGAGGACGCTTCTGAATATTTGTGGACGATATAAGTATTGATGTTGGATTCTGAATGATTGTTGGAGATATCTTCTGGATATATATTGATGATGACGTCTTGAAACTTTCGCGACCGCTAACGTAGATTCACGTCATTTGAAAATCTGTAACTCCGCCACTGGGCGTTTTTTTGCAATTTGTATGTCATTTATTTCTTAAAAATATACACAATATTCATATTTGTACAACCACGGCCCAACTCGATCTCCCCTTTCTACCTCTTAGAAGGGAAGAATCGAGTTCGGCCGTGGTACAACCAATACACTATGGATATAAATACTTTGATTAGAAAGAGTGTATTTATAATGTATATCCATTTGTAATATCAATCTGAATATAGAAAATTTTGTTCTGAAATATTGTAAATTGGGAGAATAATGTCCATAGGCGGACCTTACTGTCCAAAAGACAAAAACATGCGGTCGCGAAAGTGTTAATATTTGTTGGTACTTTCTTTTGGATATGTATTGTTGATGGCTTCTGAATGTTTGTTGGCTATAACTTCTGGATATAACTAACAAATACTCGAAATTTGAAATTTGCCACTGAAATAGTTCGGTCTTTCCTCGCCAAGATGTTTGCTTACGCAATTGCAATATCCATTTTAATTCATCTCCAAAATGACAACAAAAATGTAAAAGCCTCCAAGGGGCTTATATGCTAAAGCTATACTAAAGTTTCTCTGAAAATAAAGAAGTGTGGAAAAAGGGGCAGGTTCTAAAAACCTTCCAGAATAGTAACTAGTAAGTTGATAGGTTTGATATTATATAAATAAATGTTTGTATATATATATAAACATTTCATATAGGGTGGTCCATATAAAACCGGCTGTGCATAATAAAAACAAGGAGTGGTTATCATAAAACGCACTGTATTGTATTTGTATTTTGCTGGCTTCCCCTTATACTACACAGGTCCAGCTTTAACTGAGCTGATTTGCCAACATTTTAATTTATTCTGGAGCATTTTTATCCCCGCCTTAATTTCATATAAAAAAATTTTAAAGAGTAATTTTTTTCTTATTTTACTGTAGTTATACATCGTAGAAAATTGTTCTATAAATAACGTGGTGTGAAATAAAGGCGGGTCTAAAAGTTCTCCAGAATAAATTAAAATGTTGGCAACTACGTATAGGGATCACCCTCTACAGATTTATTAAGGAAAAAAAAAGGGGGAAAGGGAAAGTTTATCAGTGTTACATTATGTGTTAAATTTTAAATAACCTGATGTTAAAATTCCTACAATACTCAAAAGAAAAATGGACAACAAGGTTAACGGCCCTCTTCACTTACTGTCTCCGGAAGTCCGAACCAATGTTATTCTATGGGAAATTTTCTTTACAAATAACTTATTAACTAATACATATTTTTAAATTCTGTTTTTACATTCAGAAAATTCCCAACTGTTAAATTGACGGACCTTTTTTAAAAATGTATTTTTTTAATTTTTAATATTTTATTTTTAAATTGCAAAATGAAAAATTTCACACATTGAAAATTCGTATTTTGCAGCTTCAAAATAAAATAAAAAAAATTAAAAAAGGTCCGTCAATTTAACAGTTGGGAATTTTCAGAATGTGAAAACAGAATTTAAAAATAGGTATTAGTTAATAAGTTATTTGTAAAAAAAAATTCCCATAGAATAACATTGGCTTCGGCTTCCGGCGACTGTGAGTGAATCGGGCCCTTAAAACAGAAAATTAGTTGCAAAAACATCGAAAGTTATTTAATATTTTAAAAAGGAAAAAAAAAAAAAAAAAATCTATCGTAGTCGAAAATAGTTGTATTTTGAATAGTAAGCCCCGCCCTTCTGCATTTCTGTAAAACGTTAAGCTCTTTTGAGGCGTACGAACCCTACATTGTTTAAATACGAAGAGATGGGCATCAAGATCCGGGGTCGTAGTCTCCGCCTTTTTTTCAGGGTACTTTCTCAGAGTTGCCACGTCCTTTAATTTATTTTGGAGCATTTTTAGCCCCGCCTTTTTTTTTTATACCACTTTCATTATATTATATTTTTTATTTTTATTTTTTTATTAATTTTATGGTATTTATACGTTATAGAAAATTATTTTGTAAATTAAAGGGTGGGGAAATGAAGGTGGTGCTAAAAATGCTCTCGATTAAATTAAAGAATTAGACAACCTCACCCTTTTAAATGAGAAATTTCCGCTACTTTTACACAATAATTTCTATTCTATTTAACCAGGATATATTACTATAAAAATACCATAGAAATTACTGTATTAAATTAGCATAGCTGCTAACCTAATCCGGAGTATTGTTAGTAACCGCCCCTTTTCCACACTACTTAATGTTTTATAGTAATTATCTTTAAATGTACTTTCGATGAAATAAGAAGAAAATTTTTCGTAAAAGAGACTGATGAAAAAAAAAAAAAAAAAAAAGTAATAATAGTGGACACTAAAAATCCTCTGGGTTATTCTGAATTAGTGATTGTAAAGAGGGCGGAAATTTCTCATTCCTGAAAGTTCCTGAAAAGGGGCGGGAGTATGACCCCTGCAAGATAAACAAAATAATAGCGGTAAAAAGCTGGGAAATGGAATTTAATATTTAGGATAAAATATTTCGTATATTCACCTCAAGTATAATCTTACTTTTAATAGTAAGCTTCGCCTTTACACTTTTCTAAACAACGTTATTAAATATTATAAAACAAAATGATTTTACAACTTGTGATTAACACTTTCGCGACCGCTGACGTAGATTCATGTTATTTGAAAATCTGATTACACAATATTCATATTTGTACAACCAATATACTATGGATATAAATACTTTGATTAGAAAGAGTATAATTATAATGTATATCCATTTGTAATGTGAGTCTGAATGTAGAATTTTTTTTTCTGAATCATTGTAACTTGGGAGAATAACGCCCACAGGAGGACTTACTTTCAAAAAGACAAAAACAGGCGGTCGCGAAAGTGTTAAATGATTTACATCTTGTCCTCAGCAATCGATACGATGTTGGCGTTTATCTACGTCAGCCTCACATAAATAGCCAAACATAAATGCGCAAAATCTTTTTTTTTTTTTTTTCTTTTCGTCTTACCAAAATAAGTGAATTCGTGAAATTATTAATAATTTTCAATTAAAAAATTTTATGTTTCAGGTCTGACTGTACATCTTATTTATATATATTAAAAAAAAAAAAAAAAGGAAGAAAAGAGAGAGGAAAATGAAAAAAAAAAAGAGAGAGAGAGAGAAAGAAAGGGAGAAAAGGAAGAAACCAATCGAATTATATTTTGAGAAAAGATAAAGCAAAATTGAGTATTCTCGATTAAACATTATTAACCTCAAACACTGCCTATTTTAAATCTAGCGAGATTTAAATAAAAGTGTACAACATTTCCAAGCTGTTTTATTGCAAAAATTTCAAATATGCTGTCTAAAGTCGGCGTCGAAATTGATCCACATCTCTATAAAATAAAATATAAAAAGTTTGTGATAGGTAGTCGGAGAAGAATCGATTCTGTTTTTTATAACCCTTTCCGACCCAGGCCGTACGATCGTGCGGGGTTAGACATCCACGACATCCACTTACATTTTTGCATCTGGAACAGTCGTATGTAATAAAATCAGAAAACGATCGATCGAGCTAATTAGCAGAAAGTGTAAAGTACGATTTTCAATCAACAAATGTCGGTTATAGTCCATATTTTTCTTTCAGTTTGCAAAAACAGAAGAATGTAATGCTTTAAGGTAAAAATTTTCGGGTCGGAAAGGTGTAAAATATCTGCATTAAAAAAAAAAAAAAAAAGGAATTAAAATAAGTCATAATAATAAACATGTAATATCTGTTTATGATAATAATATATAAAGTTTACTTTAGACCTTTAGAAGATAATTCCGTGATTATATGACTCGGAAAAAAAAAAATTGCTTACATAGCTGAAAATTTTATGTATAAAATATTTAGAATTTTTAATATGCCGACACCAGTATTCTAAATAATAAATTTTTAAAATGATTTTAATCAGTCTGTTAGTCTCATCTTATTTACTTTGATTTTCATTCATATTTTACCAGACAGGTCAGCGTAATTGCAAGATCTGTTGCAAGGACTAAGCAGCTTACGAAGGCGGAAAGATTTACTTCTTCAGTAACAAAGCGTTTCGGTAACGATAACGTATATGCGTGTAATCACGTAACAGGGTTGCCAGTTTGGCCTCCTTGGAGCCAAATTGGCTCCATACAATGATCCATATCAAGGTGGTTGGCTCCGAAGTTTTGGGTTTGGCCTCGGAGAGCATTTGGTGGGAAAATTGAGAAAAAAATATGCTAATAAATTAAAAGTTGGTTGGTTGGATTTAACATCGCACTAGTACAGCGCAATGGATAATCGGCGACGGTCTGGGACGCATCCCTAAAGATAGCCCAGTAAATTAAGAGAAAGGAGTAATATTGAGATGGTCATACCTTGAATGTTTTCTTTTTATTTTTTACTGAATTAATTTTACAGTATGATGGAATTTGCATAGTTCTATTTTAAAATTGTCTTGCTCTATTGCCCCACCTTTTTTTTTTTTTTTTTTTTTTTTTTTAGGACTGAAAGCCAATCCGCGTTTGTAATGATCGATAGATGGCGCTTTCTGAACTGCAGTTGTTAGTAAATATAATAGCCACGTGTATTTATTATTGTTCTTTCTCCGCCATTACATCATGGAAAATCGATTGCATAATATGATGATATGCAGTGGTATGATAATTTCACCTTAGCCCACCAGAGGGCGAGCATTTCATTACAATCGCGGATTAGTCTCAGACAGCGATTTTTGCGTTGTCGTTTTCGATAGTTGGACATTTGTCGAAATCATTTTTTGGTAGTTGGACATTTATCGAAATCGAATTTTTATCGAAAATATAATTGAATAATTTGAAAGCGATGTTATAATTGGGAAGGAAAAAAAAAACTAATAGTCCTCCGTCCTAAACTAAATTCTGCTTTTGCCAGAATTTCATCAAAATCTTTTCAAAATGACATTGACATGAGTCCCCCCAAGGCCCAACTTTGACATGAGTGCCCCCCCCCAAGGCCCAACTTTGACATGAGTCCCCCCAGGCTCAACTTTGACATGAGTCCCCCCAAGGCACAACTTTGACATGAGTCTCCCCAAGGCACAACTTTGACATGAATCCCCCCCAAGGCACAACTTTGACATGAGTCCCCTCCCCAAGGCACAACTTTGACATGAGTCCCCCTCAAAGCACAACTTTGACATGAGTCCCCCCCCAAGGCACAACTTTGACATGAGTCCCCCCCAGGCCCAACTTTGACATGAGTCCCCCCCAGGCCCAACTTTGACATGAGTCCCCCCCAAGGCACAACTTTGACATGAGTCCCCTCAAGGCCCAAATTTGACACGAGTCCCTCCCCCCCCCAAATGCACACCTTTGACATGAGTCCCCCAAGACACAACATTGACATGAGTCCCCCCAGTCACAAGCAACAATTTTATGCTATAAAACACTAATACTGTCCGAAAACTTCATGAAAGCGAGGAAGGTTAATTTTAATATATTTTTTTTTTTAAGTTTATTGCTGGTCCTGAAATTACCTTCATAATATAATCTTCAGTGAAACAAATGCATTTACATATGGTTTTTACATCCTTGAAGTTCAAAATAAATTTGTCCTGTATTTCTTTATATATTCAATAAAATGTCTAAAATCGGAATTTTTTACCTTCTCTTACCCACAAGGTAGAGAAAGTATTGTTTTTAAGTCAAATTTTCGAAATTCAGTTTTTGTTATATTTACACTTTTTGAGGTCCTGTGATTCCAAAAATCATGATTTTAGCGGTTGATCTGTTTGTGTGTTTGTGTGTCTGTCTGTTATCAGCAAATCTCAAAAGCAAATTACAGCAGGAATTTCTAACTTGGTATTCTAAATTTGTATCATATTAATGTCCTAAATGCATATATTTTAAACATGATTACGAAGATACGAAAATAGTAATAAAATTCATATAACTTTTCTTTTCCTGATGTACTGTGCTTTAAAAAATCCTGAAAAAAGAATGACAAAAAAAAATTATAAATAACAACATATTGGTCAAATATATATATTTTTTTTTTGTACGGCTGATGAAACACGCTTGACATTTAAACGCTAATTCAACATTATATTAAAGGTATTTTCTTATTGAAAATTCTGGACAATTTTTTTTTAGTGCTAGAGGCCTATTTCAGTCGGTTTATTGAATGGGGATTTATTGAATGAAGTCCCCCCAAGGCCCAACTTTGACATGAGTCCCCCCCCAGGCCCAACTTTGACATGAGTCCCCCCCAAGGTACCCCTATTTCAGTCGGTACAGCGTTGTCGAATTTTTATACGTCACTCTTAATAGTGCTAAGGGCCTATTTTAGTCGGTTTATTGAATGGGGATTTATTGAATGAAGTCCCCCCAAGGCACAACTTTGACATGAGTCCCCCCCAGGCCCAACTTTCACATGAGTCCCCCCCCCAAGGTACAACTTTGACATGAGTCCCCCCAAGGCCCAACTTTGACATCAGTCCCCCCGCAGGCCTAACTTTGACATGAGTCCCCCCAAGGCCCAACTTTGACATGAGTCCCCCCCAAGGTACAACTTTGACATGAGTCCCCCCCAAGGCACACCTTTGACATGAGTCCCCCCCCCCAAATGCACACCTTTGACATGAGTCCGCCAAGACACAACTTTGACATGAGTCTCCCCAGTCACAAGCAACAATTTTATGCTATAAAACACTAATACTGTCCGAAAACTTCATGAAAGCGAGGAAGGTTAATTTTAATATTTTTTTTTTTTTTAAGTTTATTGCTGGTCCTGAAATTACCTTCATAATATAATCTTCAGTGAAACAAATGCATTTACATATGGTTTTTACATCCTTGAAGTTCAAAATAAATTTGTCCTGTATTTCTTTATATATTCAATAAAATGTCTAAAATCGGAATTTTTTACCTTCTCTTACCCACAAGGTAGAGAAAGTATTGTTTTTAAGTCAAATTTTCGAAATTCAGTTTTTGTTATATTTACACTTTTTGAGGTCCTGTGATTCCAAAAATCATGATTTTAGCGGTTGATCTGTTTGTGTGTTTGTGTGTCTGTCTGTTATCAGCAAATCTCAAAAGCAAATTGCAGCAGGAATTTCTAACTTGGTATTCTAAATTTGTATCATATTAATGTCCTAAATGCATATATTTTAAATATGATTACGTAGATACGAAAATAGTAATAAAATTCATATAACTTTTCTTTTCCTGATGTACTGTGCTTTAAAAAATCCTGAAAAAAGAATGACAAAAAAAATTATAAATAACAACATATTGGTCAAATATTTTTTTTTTTTTTTTTTTGTACGGCTGATGAAACACGCTTGACATTTAAACGCTAATTCAACATTATATTAAAGGTATTTTCTTATTGAAAATTCTGGACAATTTTTTTTTAGTGCTAGAGGCCTATTTCAGTCGGTTTATTGAATGGGGATTTATTGAATGAAGTCCCCCCAAGGCCCTACTTTGACATGAGTCCCCCCCCCCCCCAGTCCCAACTTTTACATGAGTCCCCCCCAAGGTACCCCTATTTCAGTCGGTACAGCGTTGTCGAATTTTTATACGTCACTCTTAATAGTGCTAAGGGCCTATTTTAGTCGGTTTATTGAATGGGGATTTATTGAATGAAGTCCCCCCAAGGCACAACTTTGACATGAGTCCCCCCCAGGCCCAACTTTCACATGAGTCCCCCCCAAGGTACAACTTTGACATGAGTCCCCCCAAGGCCCAACTTTGACATCAGTCCCCCCGCAGGCCCAACTTTGACATGAGTCCCCCCCAAGGTACAACTTTGACATGAGTCCCCCCCAAGGCACACCTTTGACATGAGTCCCCCCAAAGGCCCAACTTTGACATGAGTCCCCCATGGCCCAATTTTGACATGAGTCCCCCCCCCCCAAATGCACACCTTTGACATGAGTCCCCCAAGACACAACTTTGACATGAGTCTCCCCAGTCACAAGCAACAATTTTATGCTATAAAACACTAATACTGTCCGAAAACTTCATGAAAGCGAGGAAGGTTAATTTTAATTTTTTTTTTTTTAAGTTTATTGCTGGTCCTTCATAATATAATCTTCAGTGAAAGAAATGCATTTACATATGGTTTTTACATCCTTGAAGTTCAAAATAAATTTGTCCTGTATTTCTTTATATATTCAATAAAATGTCTAAAATCGGAATTTTTTACCTTCTCTTACCCACAAGGTAGAGAAAGTATTGTTTTTAAGTCAAATTTTCGAAATTCAGTTTTTGTTATATTTACACTTTTTGAGGTCCTGTGATTCCAAAAATCATGATTTTAGCGGTTGATCTGTTTGTGTGTTTGTGTGTCTGTCTGTTATCAGCAAATCTCAAAAACAAATTACAGCAGGAATTTCTAACTTGGTATTCTAAATTTGTATCATATAAATGTCCTAAATGCATATATTTTAAATATGATTACGTAGATACGAAAATAGTAATAAAATTCATATAACTTTTCTTTTCCTGATGTACTGTGCTTTAAAAAATCCTGAAAAAAGAATGACAAAAAAAATTATAAATAACAACATATTGGTCAAATTTTTTTTTTTTTTTTTTTTTTTTTGTACGGCTGATGAAACACGCTTGACATTTAAACGCTAATTCAACATTATATTAAAGGTATTTTTTTATTGAAAATTCTGGACAATTTTTTTTTAGTGCTAGAGGCCTATTTCAGTCGGTACAGTTGTCGAATTTTTATAGGTCACTCTTAATTAGTGCTAGAGGCCTATTTCAGTCGGTTTATTGAATGGGGATTTATTGAATGAAGTCCCCCCAAGGCCCAACTTTGACATGAGTCCCCCCCCAGGCCCAACTTTGACATGAGTCCCCCCCGAAGGTACCCCTATTTCAGTCGGTACAGCGTTGTCGAATTTTTATACGTCACTCTTAATAGTGCTAAGGGCCTATTTTAGTCGGTTTATTGAATGGGGATTTATTGAATGAAGTTCCCCAAGGCACAACTTTGACATGAGTCCCCCCCAGGCCCAACTTTCACATGAGTCCCCCCCAAGGTACAACTTTGACATGAATCCCCCCAAGGCCCAACTTTGACATCAGTCCCCCCGCAGGCCCAACTTTGACATGAGTCCCCCCCAAGGTACAACTTTGACATGAGTCCCCCCAAGGCACACCTTTGACATGAGTCCCCTTCAAGGCCCAACATTGACATGAGTCCCCCAAGGCCCAATTTTGACATGAGTCCCCCCCCCCAAATGCACACCTTTGACATGAGTCCCCAAGACACAACTTTGACATGAGTCTCCCCAGTCACAAGCAACAATTTTATGCTATAAAACACTAATACTGTCCGAAAACTTCATGAAAGCGAGGAAGGTTAATTTTAATTTTTTTTTTTTTTTTAAGTTTATTGCTGGTCCTTCATAATATAATCTTCAGTGAAACAAATGCATTTACATATGGTTTTTACATCCTTGAAGTTCAAAATAAATTTGTCCTGTATTTCTTTATATATTCAATAAAATGTCTAAAATCGGAATTTTTTACCTTCTCTTACCCACAAGGTAGCGAAAGTATTGCTTTTAAGTCAAATTTTCGAAATTCAGTTTTTGTTATATTTACACTTTTTGAGGTCCTGTGATTCCAAAAATCATGATTTTAGCGGTTGATCTGTTTGTGTGTTTGTGTGTCTGTCTGTTATCAGCAAATCTCAAAAACAAATTACAGCAGGAATTTCTAACTTGGTATTCTAAATTTGTATCATATTAATGTCCTAAATGCATATATTTTAAATATGATTACGTAGATACGAAAATAGTAATAAAATTCATATAACTTTTCTTTTCCTGATGTACTGTGCTTTAAAAAATCCTGAAAAAAGAATGACAAAAAAAATTATAAATAACAATATATTGGTCAAATATTTTTTTTTTTTTTTTTTTTTTTTTTTTTTTGTACGGCTGATGAAACACGCTTGACATTTAAACGCTAATTCAACATTATATTAAAGGTATTTTCTTATTGAAAATTCTGGACAATTTTTTTTTAGTGCTAGAGGCCTATTTCAGTCGGTACAGTTGTCGAATTTTTATAGGTCACTCTTAATTAGTGCTAGAGGCCTATTTCAGTCGGTTTATTGAATGAGGATTTATTGAATGAAGTCCCCCCAAGGCCCAACTTTGACATGAGTCCCCCCCCCCAGGCCCAACTTTGACATGAGTCCTCCCCCCCAGGCCCAACTTTGACATGAGTCCCCCCCAAGGTACCCCTATTTCAGTCGGTACAGCGTTGTCGAATTTTTATACGTCACTCTTAATAGTGCTAAGGGCCTATTTTAGTCGGTTTATTGAATGGGGATTTATTGAATGAAGTCCCCCCAAGGCACAACTTTGACATGAGTCCCCCCCCCAGGCAAAACTTTCACATGAGTCCTCCCCAAGGTACAACTTTGACATGAGTCCCCCCAAGGCCCAACTTTGACATGAGTCCCCCCCCCCCCAGGCCCAACTTTGACATGAGTCCCCCCAAGGCCCAACTTTGACATGAGTCCCCCCCAAGGTACAACTTTGACATGAGTCCCCCCCCAAGGCACACCTTTGACATGAGTCCCCCCCAAGGCACACCTCCCCCTCATTCGGAAAAAGAGAAAAAACGTTATTTTGCGGCTATAAGACAGTTTGGACTTCCAACGTTATTTGTTACAATATCTGCAGCTGAAACACATTGGTTTGATTTAATGAAAACTTTATCATGGAATTTAGATCGTCACGAATTAACTAAAGAAGAATTTGTCGATATTAACAAGTTTAGCAGTAGGCCTCTGGCACTAAATTAAAATCTGTCAATGTCAGATTTTCATGTTTTAAATAATGAAATAATGTCGTGTCTCTATAATTTTTTTTTTTTTTTGCAATTGGTTTTAGAAACTATTTCTTTCATTCGAAAGAAATATATCTACTAACAGGCTAATGCTTTTTTACTTTCTTCTATATTCAATAGAAGAAAGTATTGGATTCGTAAAAATTTTCGACTTCTGGTTTTCGACGGATTTACACGTTTTGAGAGGTCTAGAACACGACTTGACCAGTTTTAGAAAACGTCTGTCTGTGTGTGTGTGTGTGAGAGAGAGAGAGAGAGACACAAATTTCATGGCAACTGTATCTCCGGAACTACTGTTCAGAATTATATATAAATTTATATGTAGATGCACCTTGATCTAAATTAATGCCTATCAATTTTTGGCGTCAACCGCTCAACAGGTGGCGCTGCTATACAGCGATTTCTGCAATTTCAGGGGACGCTATACCACTGGTTCTATTGCGTATAATTAAACAAAACTTGATATGTGAGAAGACCATTATGATATATTACGCTTATTCAAATTGAATGCTTATTGTCAAAGGTGGCGCTGCTATACAGCTATTTCTGCAATTTAAGGAAAGGCCATATCTCAAGAACTACCGCACAGAATTGCATATAAATTTGTATTTAGATGAACCTTAACAGGAATTATTGCATGTCAACTTTTGGTGTAAACTGCTCAACAGGTAATGCTGCTACACAGTAGTTTCTGCAATTTAAAGAAAATATCTTGGACTATATTGCGCATCATCAAACAAAACTGGATATATGAGAAGGCCATTTTGATGCTGACTCAGTTTGGATGCTTATCGACCAATAGGTGGCGCTACTATACTGCAAATTTCATCGATAACAGGATGACTATATCTCAACGTCTATGGCATAAAACTGTACGAAACTTGATACGTGAGATAACCATTATAAAAACGCATTTTTTAAAGATATTATTTATAGAGGATAAAACTGCCTTTCTTTGGATATTTAGAGTTCGATTTCCCTAAGATGAAAATAATTTGCATTCATCATGTTAAATATTTTTAATAAATTATTGGCACTTATTGAATTTGTACAGGAAAATATAGAAGAAAGTCTTGTGGTGTCTACAACATACTAGTTTTTTTTTTTTTTTTTTTTTTTTTTTTTTGTGTGTGTGTGTATGCGTGTATGAGGAAAATGGGGAAATGAGGAAAAATATATATTAAGAAAATACAGTAAATTTATTTTGCACAAATACTATAGTTCACTCCAAAATCAGTGTAAAAAATCGTTCACAAATGATATTCTCTCTTCCACGTATGTCTTTAATAATCACAGTGTGTGCATATACATACATTATTCGGTCAGTAATTATGAGATTTTTTTAATTTTATTTTTAGAATTTAGTAAGTAAATTTTCATTAACAAATATTTTTATAAGTGTTCACGTGTGTTTGTACATTTAGTTGGAATACGACATTATATGACCTGTGTAACTACATTAAATAATATATATTATACTAGCAGACCCGGCCACGCGTTGCTGCGGCTAAGTAATACGTTGATAATTTGATAAGGTATATAGTATTTCCCCACAACTGGATTTGGCGATTTTTTTTTTTTTTTTGGGCGCCTTTTTGAACTATTACGAAGCCGTTCTGGATTCTTTGCAATAAAATATGGTAACCTGCATGCTTTTATTTTAGATTTATGATTTAGCTTATGATTTTATCATTTATGATTTTTAGATTTATGATTTAGCTATAATCGCCAAATCCAGTTGTGGGGAAATACTATAGTTGTTACCCACAACTATAACTTATAATATAACTTAATTATATTCGGATAATTATAACTTCAGTATATCCCCACAGCTGAATTTGGCGATTTTTCTTTGACGCCGTTTTGAACGATAACGAAGTCGCTCTGGACTGTTTGTGATATAATATGGCAGCCTATATGTTGTTTATTTTGGATTTATTATTTTATGTTTTTGATTTATGATTTAGATTATCATTTATGATTTATGATTTATGATTTATAGATTTATGATTTAGCCATAATCGCCAACAAAAAATCGCCAAATATCGTTGTGGGGATATACTGATTAATATATTACTGAAAAGATTAATATGTTTTAACGAAGTGGTGAGAAGATTCTGAGTATGTTAAAATTTTAATAGTAAATTCAAGTTAATCAAGAAGGAAAGCATTGAGGATTAAGATAAGAAAATTGCAAGATTTTAAGATCGCATTTTCAGCAATAAATATGAGTCAAAATTTAATGCAAAATACATATATAAATCACAAATTTAATCAGGAACGTTAAATTGGTAAGTTATTAAAGAAAAAGTAAAGAGAAATAATTAATTAAAGTTTCGAACATCGATCATATAGGTTAGCGTTACAAAACAAATAAACAGACTTAAACTCTTCCAGACTTTTAAATAAGTTTTAAATTAAGTTTTAAAATTTAATGTTAAATAAAACAGACTTTTAAATAAGTTTTGAAATATTGAAATGGTTACTTTTTATTTAGAACGTTTTGTATAGATCACAAATTTCTTAAAGAAAACGAAGTGACACAGATTAGAATAATGCAACAAAAATTGAAAAAGCAAGGTTATGTCGTAAATAAATTTTTAACACACGTGTCACGTGAAATAAATTGTAGCATATACATAGTGTATCTGATATAAGATATTATTATGTAGCAGCGGAATCAATTTCATATCTATCATCCTTGGCGGAAAAAAATAATATCGCCAAATTATCTGGCGCACACATTTAATTCCTTTCAAAATTCATGGTTATTTTAACAACTTATATTAAGAGAGTAATGAATAATATGAAACAATATTTCGCACAATACATATTACGAAAATATACATCTAGCTTGAAAATTTTCGTGTTACGTTTTTGATCGCCAAATACGAAAAACTCCAAGGACGACAGAGCTTTGAAATTTAAAATTAAAATTTTGTCAATTCGACAACAAAATAACTCAATCTAACGTATGCACATGATAAATAATACATATCTATACAAAAATATGGGGATTAAAATCCGGAAATAATTTTCCTCGTTTTTTAATAATTTTTTACAAAAAATACAATGGGCGATTAACATGAGAAATCTTTTTCTTGATTTCACAGACGGTCAGTGACGTCACACTTTGCTTGTGTATAACTACATACTTTATCAATGCGAATAAAATCTCTAAATTGATTATGACGTCAATTTTCGTGAGATGTATAATTTAACTTTTTATAATTTTTTAACGTTCACGTTTGATTAAATGTATTTACTTTTATGTCGAAAGAAAATGAACTCGTATTTTTTCTTTTTGGCAACAATTAAATTAATGGAACTCACAGATATTTTGGAGCAACTGTAACAAAGGTCTATAATTAACAAATAATTGCAATAAAACAATATTGTGACAATAAATTGAGATAAAAACTACCCTATCTCTCAAGTTGGACCAAACTGCACACAGTGTGCAAAATTTCATTAAAATCGGTTCCTTAGTTTAGGAGTTTAACGCGGACAAACATCGTGACACGTAATTTTTATATATATACAGATTTTAAACTAGCAGGCTTTGCTCGCTTCGCTGGACACTATATTTAAATGATTTCTTTGGAACTGAATATATTTCGATTGGCGACTATTTTCGTCAGAGCTTTAGTATGGGACCTCCTTGGCAATATCAAACATTTTTTGAACTTCTCGAATCTGTACAACAAAACTATTAAAGAACAAATATTTTCGAAAACAGCTGGTGTTAATTCTTCGAATATTCTGGAAACAGTTGAAGCTGTTACTCGTACAGTATAAGTCATTATTCGATGAATGTTCTGGGACAGTCCAAAAAAAAGTCACTTGTTCCACAGGAGTAAAGCAAATAACATCAACTACACCAGAGCAAAAAATTTTCGCTCACTCACTAAAAATGTCCAGTCGCTTAGAGCTCAATCCCTAAAGTGCAATGACTCAGAATAGGTCTCTGAATAACTCTGGATCGCAGTGACTACATACTCTTTCGCAAAAATCAACTCACACCTACTTATAACTTTTGGCGATGGGGCTTGGAGATGACTCCATCGAGAATCCCTTGGTAAGCTCAAGGTCTATGTTCCCGTGTGTCGGAGAGCTTCGAAACATCGGGAACCCTAAACTATCATTTTTCACCAAATTTGGTCGCCCACTCGCCAAGTTTGTCTCCAAGACTATGCTTTCTATTAAACATATCTTTATTTAGTTATTTAAATATTAATTTGAATTAATCAAATATTTCTGCCCGACAGCGTGCAAGTGCAGTCACACACAGCAGCTCATTTATTTGTATGTTAAATTAGCGTAGTGATTGGTATATAAAAAAATAAATAAATAACTAAACATTATCGTGCTACACAACTTTATTGAATCTATCCCTTGGCGGCTTTTGAAATTTTGTCGCCATATTAGCGATTTTTACTTTCCGAACACTATAGTGAGGAAAGTATTGTAATCATGTCAAAAATCCGAATTGGAGATTTTGATGTTTCTATACGTTTCGAGGTCCCCTGAGTCCGTTTCCACTATTTTTACGATGATGTATGTATGTGTGTGTGTATGTGTGTATGTGTGTATGTGTGTATGTGTGTATGTGTGTATGTCTGTGGGTGAACACGCTAGCGTCTAAACGCTTTATTCGAATAAGCTGAAATTTGGTACGTATATTATAAGTCACCATAGTACGAACCCTATAGATTTTGGTGAATCTAGCACTTGTAGTTTTTTTACAGGGACACAAAGAAAAATTCTTTATCATTATGGCCTATGGGACCAAAATCTTAAAAGTGCGATAGCATCTAAACGCCTTATTCAATTGAGCAAACAATTTATACACATATTATAGGTCACAGATACTAAGTCTGTATAAATTTTGGAGAGTCTAGCACTTATAGTTTTTTTACAGGGACACAAAGAAAAATTCTTTATCATTATGGCCTATGGGACCAAAATCTTAAAAGTGCGATAGCATCTAAACGCCTTATTCAATTGATCAAAAAATTTATACACATATTATAGGTCACAGTTACTCAATCTGTATAGATTTTGGTGAATCTAGCACTTGCAGTTGTTTTACAGGGGCACAAAGAAAAATTCTTTATCATTATGGCCTATGGGGGCAAATTTTTAAAAGTGTGATAGCGTCTAAACGCCTTATTAATCTGAGCAAAAAAATTGTACACATATTATAGATCACAGTTGCACCAACTGTATAGATTTTGGTGAATTTAGCACTTACAGTTCTTTTGCAGGGACACAAACAAAAATTCTTTATCATTATGGCCTATGGGACCAAATTTTTAAAAGTGCGATAGCATCTAAACGCCTTATTCAATTGAGCTGAAAATTTATATGAATATTATAAATTGCTGTTGCACTAACTATAAGCATTTTGGTGAACTAGCATTTATAGGTTTTTTACAGGGACACAACGAAAATTCTTTATCATTATGATCTATGGGCTCAAAGTTCAGTAGCGTTAAATAAAACATAGTGTAATATATGGAGAAAAGTACTCAAACACTCTATTATGGTTTTCTCTCTTTTGTTCGTTTAACAACTCCTCTTTTTTTACTTTATCTACAAAACTGTTAATTACTCAATGTTCGGAAAGTCGAGTGGAGTCACTCCAGATTTTTTTTTTGTATAATTTCTTGCATAAAAATAGAAAGCGTTTTATCGGACACCTTTTCGTTAACATATAAGAACCATTCATATTCTGTTTATTTTATTAATGGTTTTTAGGTTTAAAATACTGCTTGATGAAATAAATTTTCTATTTTTAAAACTGCACTTTTTTACTTTCTTCTATATGTAATATAGAGAAAGTATTGGATTCGCGAAAATTTTCGAAGTCCACTTTTTGATGGATTTACATGTTTTGGGATGTGGAGAACACGAATCAATAGTTTTTAGAAAATGTCTGTCTGTCTGTCTGTCTGTCTGTCTGTATCATTTTTTTGTGGACGCTGTATCTCACGAACCAATGAATGAAATTTAACCAAACTTGGTATTTAGTTGCACCCTGACATAAACTGGTGCTGATTAGATTTTGGGATCAATCGCTCCATAGGTGGCGTTGTGATCGCATTTTATGCAAATTTTTAACATGGCAGCATAGGACAAAATTCCGTATAAATGGGCATAAAGAGAGTTATTTTACACTTGTGATTGTAAAATTAATATGAATTATTGATAATAGTAGTAGTTAGCTAGGAAAAAAATTTTGTGCATGGGGGGGCATCGGTTCCCCCCCCGGGGGGGAAAATACCCCCCGGGGAAGTAAATTTTCAAGATGGGTATCTTTCGAAAGGTCTCGTTGATAATAGTAATAGTTAACTTGGAAAAAATTTTTGTGCATGTGGGGGCATCGGTTGCCCCCCCCCCCCCCACCGGGGGGGGAAGTTTCCACCCGGGGGGGCAAAGTTTCAAGATGGGTATCTTTCGAAAGATCTCGTCAATACCTTTAAAACGAATGGTTGAACGATAAATCTGTGATAATTTAAACCAAAGTTATCGATTTTTTTTCTATAAAATTATCTACTCAGATAAAAATAGACCATTTATGTGACTACTATTTCAGTTTTATTTTTTTCGTTTTGCAATATTTTATAAATTTTACATTTTTCTTGAACTACCTAGATTAAAATCGCTGTTGCTAAATTAAACCTCTTGGTGAAAAATGTTTGGTGTACTTCAACGCAACAATTTAAAAAATCACCCAGGAGGATCTATAAATAAAACTGATTTTAGTACAACATATATTAGCATCGTAAACAAAATTAGCACTTTATCAATGTGTAAAAGAAATTTTAAATTAAAAATGACGTCAATTTTTGTGAGATGCATATTTTTTTTTTTTTTTTTTTTTTTTATTGTTCACGTTTAGATAAATGTATTTATTTTCCTGTTGGAAAAAAAAAATAAACTCGTATTTTTTTTTGTCAACAATTAAATTATGGTTAAAATTTAAATGGATAATTTTTTACTATTATGAGCTTACAAAATTGCTATTTTATGCATAAAAATAACAAAAAAAAGTTTTTTTTCGGAATTAAAGGCAGCCAACTTTCTAAGTTAGGGTATAAGCTATCTCCATTACAAATTTCATCGAAATCCGTCGAGCAGTTTTGGCGTGAAACTCAGTCAAATAAATTCACGGACATTCACATTTATAACATACATATATAAGATTACTTTTTCATATTTATTGGTTCATTGTATACATTTTACTTTGTACATTTAAACTAGATCAATGCATTTAACACCTACCTGTTTCAAGATTTCTTTTTCTTTTCAAATCTTTAAATCCATGCCAACATAATATGCTTCTGCTTCAATTTCCATTAAAAAAGAAATGATTTCGAAGTCTTCATAATAGAATTACAGACATTTTATTAAAAAAAAAAAAAAAAAAAAAAAAAAAAATAGTAAACCGATGTTTCATTTTTTCAAAAGGATGTATTACAAGAGCAATTAAAGCTCATGAAACAAGAATACAATGTCGCCTGACAGTACTTTGAATCTTCAAACGTAGTAGGCCGGTGTTACCAACATGCCAACTTAAATTTTGCCATGTTCCCTCCCTACGGACAGCTCAATGTCCCTACATTAGAGGTCGTACTCTCCACCATTTTTTTCAGCACACTCTCAAAGGTAAGAAATTTACGCCTTCTTTGTCATCACTAATTTCATGCAGAAATATTTTTAGTATATTTAGAGTAAGTTGCCTTGATTATACAGGGTAGAGATTATTTTATAAAAATAGTGGTAGCAATAAATTTGAAAATTTCTCCTTTATGAAAGAGTCCTGAACAAAGGGCGGATATTACGGCCCCAGCCCTACATTAATGATAAAAGTCCCTACTTTAGTGCTGAGGATGTTCGTATGATGTACTTTCATTTTCAGGAAACCCTGAGGACGTCCTGGGGAGAAAGTGTACACCCCAAAAAATCCCTACAGCATCCCTACATGCTAAAGAAAACTGATAAAAGTCCCTATGTGTAGGGACAAATCCCTACTGTTTGCAACATTGATGTTGGCTCTTTTTTGGCTTTATTTAGTTAGCATTTGGCTCCATTTCAGAGAAAGTTCGGCCTTGTATCAAAAATATGACCTGGCAATCCTGTCACGTAACTTGATAGAACAGTCATACAATACACCAAAAAGAACTTTACAGGATAACGGCGCAGTCGAATGGCGTGCGGTCTCTGTGTTTTAGCTAACATTTTCTTTTCACTATGTTACTTGCACTGAACAAAGAACTTATACTATCCGATACAGTCAGCAAAAAAAGCCACCCCCTCCACCTAATTTCGCCGTAAATTGTCGTAGAAACATGCGGCTGGCATAAAATCGATTTGTAATAATGTCTAGTTTATAATGGTATAATTAGATTTTACTTAGGGGTAGTCTACAAATTAAAATTGGCATCAACTTCATTTTTTTCAATGATAACCCCCATTTTTTATAATTTATTTGAATTATTTGGATCAAATCATCGCGGAAAATGGTATAGTTTACATATTTTGCTCAATTATTCATAAAGTTATAAGCTGTTAAAGCATGGAATGCTAATGTTAAATGAATGTGACAAACATTAATTCATGTCTTCCCAAAAATTTATTTTGGGAACATTTTAATTATTATTATTATTATTTTTAATACGTTAGAATGAAATAACCCAAACATATTCCATGCATGCTTAAAAAAAAAAAAGAAAAAAAAAAAAAATTGAATTATGAAAATTATTAATAAATTCATATTCGAAAAAATTATGAATTATGACCTATATTAATTTTTGCGAGAATAGAATAGGCATCATCAAAAACATGGGTTTCCAAATTTACAGCTCCGTTCCTGACATTATTTTACCATATTACCATGTTTTTATTAACTTTTATTCTTGTTTGTTTTTACCATGTTTTTATAAATTTCTATTCTTGTTTGTTTGTTTGTCCGGCACAAATCTTGCACTCGAATTTTAACTAACTTTCCCTACTAGCTAGACATTTGAAATTTTCACAATAGCTCACAACCCGATGACAACACAATACTGCGAAGTCCGATTTTCGAATTTTCGAATAGTTTTCTTACAATTAATTTAAATATGAAAATAATAACCTCCTAATATTTTATAAATAGCCATTAAAATATTACCTATAATTTAATTGTTGCCAAAAAATAAATAAATAAATAAATAAATAAATAAAATAAAATAAAATAAAATAAAATAAATTACGAGTTCATTTTCTTTCGACATAAAAAAAAAATAAACGTGATTAAATAAATAATTTAATTAAACGCGAGCGTTAAAAAATTGTAAAAAGTTAAATTATGTATCTCTTAAAATTTGACATCACTATCGGTTTAAAGATTTCATACGCATTGATAAAGTGCCAATGTAGTTAGATCTATCCGCGATTGTAATGAAATGCTCGCCTTTTGGTGGGCTAAGGTGAAATTACAATTAACATGCTTTAATTCGGCTTCCATCAAGCCGCCATTGCTTGCCGATGTTTAGTTTCACATATATTTATTGAATAAAAATGAATAAATCCGGTAAAAAGATAACACATACTGTTGTGTGCTACAGTGTAACTCCAAAGGATCAAGAAATCCAGAATTAAGCTTCCATTTATTTCCAAATGACAAATTTAAAATTTCAGTTGCTTCGGCTAATGGAAGTAAAGAATTAATCAGATGATTTCAAACTAATATTTGTTCAACTTCAGTTAAAAATCTACTTCCGATCGAACTTTGAATAAACTGAAATATTTTTTTCCAAAAGCGATCAATTTTCCATGATGTAATGGCGGAGAAATTATAGCACGAATATTAAGTAGAATAACAAAAAGAACAATAATAAATACACGGGGCTATTATATTTACTAACAACAAAAGCTGAAAAAGCGCCATCTATCGATCATTGCAAACGCGGATAGCTATGATTCAACAGAATATTTAAAAACATGGTTTATAAAAAGTTTTTTATCTTATAATTATTTTTATTAACTTCGATTCTTGTTTGTTTGTTTGTCCCGTACAAGTCTTGCAATCTATTTTTAACTAACTTCCCTGCTAGCTAGACATTTGAAACTTTCACAGTAGCTCAGAACCCGGTGATAATACAATACTTCGAAGTCAGATTTTCGAATAGTTTTCTTTTAATTAATTAAAATATGAAAATAATAAGCTCTTAATAGCAATAAAATAGCCAATAAAATATTAGTTATAATTTAATTGTTGCTAAAAAAAAAAAAGTACGAGTTCATTTTCTTTCGACTTAAAAAAAATATATATTTAATTCAATGTGAACGTTAAAACATTATAAGAAGTTAAATTATGCATCTCACAAAAGTTGACGTTATTATCACTTTACATTTTATACACATCCATAAGTGCTAATGTCGCTTTTGTCATGATGCTAATATACGTTGTTCTAAAAGGAGTAATATTTTATTTTTAAAACCAACTTTTTTTTTTTCTGCTATTATTATTTCACTGAATTGAGTCCGCGTGCTTAAATATTGCTTAAATATTATTTTTTATCCTCGCGTATTTTATTAATGATTCATCAGAAAATTTAAAAACGTGATATATAAAAAGTTTATTTTTTAAATTATTTTCAGTTGCAGTGATATTTCATTTTTTACTGCTGTTAGGGGGCAGACACTTGTTATAATCTGTATCTTCTGTGAGTAAATATCTGTATATATTCTGACGAAAAACTACTTTTATTTACCTTTTTGTTATTCTTATTGTTTTCTAAGCAGCATTTCGATATTTATTATACAAATTGACTTATTTTTGTAAAATTATCGCAATGCGGGCGAGATATTGTGAAAGAATTCCAAAAGGTAATCAATTCCGAATCTATATCGCTGAAACAATATTAAAAAAAAAAAAAAAAAAAAAATGTTTACTTATTTGTATTTGACTCTGTATGTGACGCTGGTATGCATAAATCTCAATGGTATTTACTACATCGATTGCTGAAGATAAAACTTAAATGACTTAATTGCAAATATGTAAAATTATTTTGTTTTATAATGTAAAGTTTTAGAAAAATGTGTAAAAGCGTGGATTACGTTGCAAGATAGGAATATACCCGATTCTGAAATGTTACGTCTTTCTCCTTAAATATAAAATAACTTTTCCTAGTTTCTCCCTGATGAAATTCTATTTTAACCCTGTTGTCCTTTTTTTTTTTTTTTTTAGGACTGAGGGCCTATTAGTCTCAGACAGCGATTTTTGCGTTGTCGTTTTCGATAGTTGGACATTTCTCGAAATCATTTTTCGATAGTTGGACATTTATCGAAATCTAAAATTTATCGAAAATATAATTGAATAATTTGAAAGCGATGTTATAATTGGGAAGAAAAAAGAACTAATAGTCCTCCGTCCTAAACTAAATTCTGCTTTTGCCAGAATTTCATCAAAATCTTTTAAAAATGACATTGACATGAGTCCCCCCAAGGCACAACTATGACATGAGTCCCCCCCCCCCAGGCACAACTTTGACATGAGTCCCCTCCCCAAGGCACAACTTTGACATGAGTCCCCCAAAAGGCACAACTTTGACATGAGTCCCCCCCAATGCACAACTTTGACATGACCCCCCCCCAGGCCTAACTTTGACATGAGTCCCCCCCCAAGACCCAACTTTGACATGAGTCCCCCTCAGGTACAATTTAGACATGAGTCCCCCCAAGGCCCAACTTTGACATGAGTCCCCCCAAGGCACAACTTTGACATGAGTCCCCCCAAGGTACAACTTTGACATGAGTCCCCCCAAGGCACAATTTTGGTATGAGTCCCCCCCAAGGCACAACTTTGACATGAGTCCCCCCAGGCACAAGCAACAATTTTATGCTATAAAACACTAATACTGTCCGAAAACTTCATGAAAGCGAAGAAGGTTAAGTTTAAAATTTTTAATTATTATTATTTTTTTTTTGTTGTTGTTAATGGGAAACTTCCATACTGTTATAAATATTTTTTTTTAAAACTTTTTATAGTGTCTTAAAATATATATATATATATATATATATTTTTTGTACTTGAATATTGTAGACTTCGTACAACTCAAGTTAAATGTCACGTCATGTTTTAGGAAATGCGGTAAGACGAGGCTAATTGTTTGAAAAAGCAATACGCAGTCAATAATTCTCTCTTTTTTTTTTTTTTTTTTCCCTTTCTTCTATATGTATATATAGAGAAAGTATTGGATTCGTGAAAATTTTCGGCCTCCGTTTTTTGATGGATTTACACGTTTTGGGATGTCCTGAGCACGAATTAATAGTTTTTAGAAAATCTCTGTCTGTCTGTCTGCCTGTATCATGTTTCTTGTGGGCGCTGCATCTCACGAACCAATGAATGAAATTTAACCAAACTTGGTATTTAATTGCACCCTGACATAAACTGGTGCTGATTAGATTTGGGGATCAATCGCTACCAGGTGGCGCTGTGATCGCATTTTTTTTCTAAATTTTTAACATGGCAGTATAGGACAAAATTTCGTATAAATGTACATAATGAGAGTTATTTTTAACTTGTGATTGTAAAATTAATATGAATTATTGATAATTATAGTAATTAACTAGGGAAAAAATTCGGTGCATGTAGAGGCATCGCTTTCCCCACTGGGGTGGGGGGTAAATGGGTATCTTTCGAAAGGTCTCGTCAGTACCTTTAAAATGAATGGTTGAACTATAAATATGTGATAATTTGAAACAAAGTTATCGATTTTTTTTTTTTTTTTTTTTTTTTTTATATTGATATTCAGTGAATTTGTATAGGAAAATAATAAGAAAGTCTTGTGGTGGCCACAACATACTAGTTTATTGTACCGTTTGTAAGCTTTATATATATTTAAATTTTATCGCATAATATAACATAATAAAATATTAAATTTTTAATAAATGTTTTTTTAATACAGAATCAAATAGTGGAAAATAGTAAAAATGTACAACATGTGGTGAGGCATTCTCAGTGATTACCTGGTGGGACCACACTTGCTCTTGACCGACTCAGTGGCACAACTTACCGCAGTTTCTTTCCTAATATCCTGTCAGGCTTGCTGTGTGACTCACCTCTCGGCATATAACGACACATTTGGTACATGTTATGAGTCAGGGATCGTAGCGTTCCTATATTTTTACGATCATTTTATCAGACTTATACCACAATTTTTAGAAAGAAAATTCTCTTGAAGGGTTTTGTGCTATTGTAGCATAAAAACTATTAAGAAAATTATCTTTTTGAAAATTATGGGGACAGCATAATAAAATGATCGTATAAATATAAAAACATCACATCTGTGTACTGCTCTGTTCCATTTTGATCTCGAGGTGCGTAAATACCTCAATGTCATTATTACTTGGCTCCATGCTCACCTAACTTTAACCCTTTGGATTTCTATTTCTGGTAACAACAGAAGAAAAAAATCCCACAAATTTGAAAAATGTTCCCGATTTGTGTTTCTCTGTATTTCCATCTGCCTGCTAATCTGCCCATTTTCATATCTTTTCTCTAATTTTCGTAAAATTTTTTTGTAGAAATAGGGCTATATTTTCTGGACATATTAGAATATTACAAGAAAAAGAAAAATATATAATAATGTAGACAATAGAGAGAGACAACAGAGTAATTGAATACTTACTTCCAAAGAGAAAGAAATAATGTGCTTTTATTGGTAACCATTCATAATTTATTCCTGGAATGTTTTTTAGGTACTTAATGAGAATCATCACAACTTCTTCCCTATTAAAATTAAATTTGCGTGTCATAAAGAATATAATATAAATCGTTCATGATGACAAAACACTGGTGAAAGTGTTTCTCGTTAACGAAACCACAATTTTTATTTAAAAATATTAATTGTATTTTTACGTTATTTTCTTGTGATTAAATAGGATTGAGATTGTTGTTAAAAATTACTCTTTGAAGTGTTCCGTCAAAAGACGGAACACTTTTTACCCTTTGGCATACAGTGCTCGCAGCAGTCCTATATTTTTACGTGCATTTTATTATTTTTTCACCACTTTAATGAATCAGTATACTTTTACATATTGTTCTAGCTTTAAAATGTTGACAAAAAATGTAAAATAAAATAGTGGTATTAAAATAATAAAACACACGTGAAAATAAAAGACCGCTGCTGCGGGCACTGCATAAATATACATGGGTGTGTAAAATGTAAGCAACTACTGTATTCTTTACCGTAATCCCTCAACAAATGACTGGGAAATACATACCTGCCAACAACTTAATTAATTTTCCTTAGTGCTATTAGTCCCACCCTTTTTATCCCACCAGTACATTTTTACAGTAATGCGCTCCAAATGCAATCACGATTAAGTCACATTTTATTGAAATATGATTTTGTCATCGCGTCTTCGTGTCATACTAATAAACAAGGTTCCTCCACTTTAAAGTAAATGTAAGCAAACCTTTTTGTCGCTAGTTGGCTCAGTTGGTTAGAGCGTCATGTTGATAACGCGAGGGTCGTGAGTTCGATTCTTGAAGTTCTGGTGCGTTAATTTTTTACAGATAATTAATAGAAAAGGTATTAATTGATAAAAGAAAATTTTTCATTATCTACACAGTAACCTAAGAATATTTGAAGAGTTCTTTAAGAAGCTTATTTTAGTTACTAAAAAGAACAAAAAATTTTAAGTAATAATAATAACACTGGAAGCTTTTTATTGTGGAGCTCTAAAAAGTATAAAATAAAAATTTATTCTTGCAGAGGCATGCTATAAAAGATTAAAGGCTTCAACAACTAGAAACTTTTAAAGAAAAATATAGATATTTCACTTTTGCAAAAGAGATGAAAAATTTTAAATATTAAAAATATTTTAAAAGCATTCGAGAACAATATTATTTTTGTATAAGTATTTGTTAGAATTTTCTAGCATGTTCTATGACTTTTTTTGACTGCTCTTTAAACTGAGTTTAGAGCATCATGCTGATTATGCGATGGCATGGATTCGATCCTCGAAGGTTGATGTGCTGCATTTTTGCAGGTAATTAGGAGAAACGATGTCCAAAAAAAAAAAAAAAAAAAAAGAAGAAGAACTTTTGTTGTCTACACAGTATTCTAAGAAATTTTGATTAGTTTTTCAAAGAAGCTTATTTGTTTGCAACTAAAGAGCATAGAATAAAAATTTAAGTAAAAAACATTTTTTTTTTTACCATTAGAAGCTTTTTATTGTGAAGCCCTAAAAAGCATATATATATATATATATTTTTTTTTTTTTTCTGACAAAGACATGTTATAAAGATATGAAAGTTGCAACACTAAGAAAATTTTAGAGAAAAATATAGATATTTCACTTTTGGAAGAGATGAAAATTTGTAAAGATTCAAAATATTTTAAAAAGCTTTCGAGACCTTTGAAATTTATGGCTTAACGAATAATTATACAAAAAATTAATAACTAAGAATATTGGTTTCGAATGGAATTATTTTAATGATGGAAAGAATTGGGAATAAAGAAATAATTGGGAAGTAGACAGCTGTTTCGGTAGCATTTAGCGTATCATCTTCAGCACTTAAGACGATACGCTAAATGCTACCGAAATAGCTGTCTGCTTCCTAATTTTTTTCTTTGCCTTTCTATATGATGTAGTTTTTTACTTGGTTTTAATAATCCTGCGCAAAGTCTCTACTTAATATTTTAATAATTATCTTTTTTTTTTTTTTTTTTTTTAATATATATATATATTTATATTTTAATGCGTATCTTAAATTTTACTCATTTGTATCACTATATTATTTTTTGACAATTGTAGAAAGGTTTTTAAAAGCTATATTTATTTTTCCGTCTGAACTATTAAATTAAATAAAAAGTCAGTTTACACTTACCTTAAATCAAACTTGTTGGATTTTATAATCTATTATGTTTCAAAATCCTTTTAAATGATTGTTTGGAAATTTATCCTTTATAGAAAAATGTCGTGAAATTACAATCGGCAGATAAAGGTATTATACAATAGAGATAAGAGACGATATTAGAAAATCGATAACGGAATCATCAGAGAATAAACATTTTTCTTCAAATATATTTTTGATTTGGAAGACTTAAAATTTTAATCTTTACTGTTTCTTCCTGAGAAATAAAACTGCGTAAAAGAAAATAGATATTCGTTTAGATAGGAAGTCAACAAAAATTAATCAATATCAACTAATTTTGTTATTGCCACGATAATAAATTTTTCGCTGTTGTTTTCTGTATTGTAACTGAATTATTTAAATGAATAAAAATACTAATAAGAAACTATGTTTAATGAAACAGAAGGAACTAGCATGAAACATATTCAGCCAGATGTGTGACTGTGTGTTTTTCTGATATATATATATATGGGAGGATTAATGAAGATGACGATGGAGAATATTTTTATTAGATTTGGGGAAATCTTTTTATTTTATATTTATTTAATTTTTTATTTTAAATAAGAAGTTAAAATTACGAATAATTTTACTTTGGTAGTTGATAGCGTTTTTTTTTCTTTTTATATTAAAAAATTGTTTATAAACTTTTTTGCTTTATAGTTTCTATTGCAAAGCATAAAGTAAAAACCTCCTGGAAGGTAAACATCGCTTACAAATTAATTTGACTTTTTTAATTAACATAAAAATTTTCATTTTATAGATCTATGTATCTTTCATACCAGTTTATAATTTCCTCACCACAATCTACAACCTTCATAGATACTTAAAATTTTGATTACCTAAAAACATGTTAAATTAAACATTAATGTAAAAAAATATTTTTGTGTGTAAACGATTAACTTACATTGCAATGACGAATAATGAATGACCAATTTACGCTGCATTAAAAAAGAAAAAAGAAAAAAGTTGCATAATATATATATATACATATATATTTCTAGTAAAATAGATTTGACAGTAAACTTTACATTTTTAAAAAATCCTATACAAATACAGGGTGCCTGTACAGACTGCCTAAACTCCACACAGCCATATTTCTTGCTTGGTATACATAAAATAGGACCTGATTGTGCGACCCATAATGTTATAGAAAAATGGCTGATACGGAATACTCAGGCCGTTGGTGCTGGACGTAGAGGGGAGAGGGGGAACCCTGTTTCATAGACAGCATGATTGCTAGATCTGACATATTTGAATTCTGTCTATGGGGACTATCTGAAGAAATGAGTCTGTCGCGAATTAATTACTACAGAAAATAACTTAGTTACTCGTCACCAGAATGCGTGTATTTTGGTGGACACCATGCTACAGCAATGTGTGCAATCAACCATTCTACGTTGCTATCGTTGTTTCACCAAAAAGAAATTTGTACGTCATTGTTTTTATAAGTTTAGAAGTTGTTTTTATAAGTTTATAAGTTTAGTAAGTTAAGTTTAGATTTAATTAAATGTTAATAATTGTTGATATCTATTAAAACTACATAAGAACATAGCGTCCTAAACTAGATGCCTTCCGCGTGGCTTGGAAACTTGGCAACAGTTCAAATGGTAGACAGCGCTACCTGGTACAGATTGCGGGGCTCTTTTATTCAAATGTCACCAATATTTTTAAGAAGTGATATACGATATATATAATCGACGTTTCTTCGCTTCTATTCGCCTTTTATGTATATCAAATCCCACTTTTAAAAATTTTTGGTTGCTGTTGAATAAAAAAGTCGCGCAATCTGTACCAGGTGGCACTGTCTACCGCTTGAACTGTTGCCAAGTTTCCGAGCCACGCTGAAGGCACCCAGTTTAAGAGGCTATGATAAGAACAATGACATACACATTTCTCTTTGTGAGAACCCTGGTAACCTACTCGATGGATGTTTTAAACATCTTATCAAATCAAATGCGAATTTAGAGATTCATGTTCCCAATAAAATCATCCCCACATTTGCAATGGATATGACGTCATAATTTTCTTTCTCATTTTCCTCGGAAACTTTTTTGGGTCACAGAGCTACAGTTTTCTGGACATTTTCTGAGTAATAAAACCGAGGAATCTGGCTGTGAAGAGTTTGGGCTGTTTGTTTTGATATGAAATATACTGTATTTAAGAAGATTTTTTAACCCAAGAAAAACATTTTTAAGTAAAAGAGTTCAAATGTATAAAATTATGATACATTTATTTATTTATACATTTATGAAGCTATTTACACATAATATAAATACTTGAATGAAATGAATAATATTTAACTTGTGCATGTTATATATTTTATATTATCACATTTACATAGTGCAAATGGCTCATTTATTCTAACCAGGAAACCATCCGACTAGTGTAATAATAGAAATCAATTGCATTATATTCATTTGAGAGGGCATAATATAACGTGATTTTTGATGCATAAAATGTTAACCCTCGTAAGCCCGTTCTCGAGAAATCTATATTTAAGTTTGTGTAAAAATATAATAATCTGAGAGAAGTGGGAGGAGTCCCGTGAAAACCTGCCAGAACCATGATTTTTATAAATTTTTATATTCTATTTTATCGAATTTTCAGACATTATATCTCGATTGAATATATCTCAAAGCTGAAATGGGCAACTGATTATTACATCAAAGAACACATTTGACTATACTCTTTCGATTTCTGCTTGTTTTGGATTTTATTCATTATTTCAGTAAGGCGTGGTGTTATCGATTCAGGTGTGGTTGCACCGATTATTAGCAAACTTTCAGAATTTATAACTTGAAAACGAGCTGATGAGGGCTATTGATTTATGCGTCAAAAAACATATTGATATATGCTCTTTGGATTAATGCTTGTTTGAATTTTTTTAATGATCAGACTATGGGATGGTTTCCTCGGAAGGATATATCCTCGGTGGACTCGTGACACATTCTGTATTGAAATGCATATAATTTCATTCCATATTAAACAATTTAATATTTATATTGTTTGGTAAACATTTACTGTTTCATTTTAAACATCTGAATTAATATCAGAAAAACATTAAAGAAATTATTTTTTTCATTTTCTGCGATTTTAGTTAAAATTTTTTTAAATATTAAATAACTGCTTTTAAATATATATACAATGTATTGATTTCATTTCTCATTTGAATATGTAGAAATATTATCAATATATATTCAACATTATTTATGTAATATATACAAATATCAGGTATCATAGTCTCCCCCCCCCCCCTTTTTTTTTTCAGGGTGAGAAATTTTCGCCTTTTTTGCCTCCACCTTTATTCCTCAGAAATCTTTATTGTAATACTTTAAAAATAGTAAGCCGTGATTAAACAGGACTGAAATTATTGTAGAAAAATAGTGGTAGAAAAAAGGCATAAATTTCTCATTTCTGAAAGTGTCCTAAATAAAAAGGTGGAGATTACGACCCCCAAAAATATATAACAATTATGCAAATATATGAGTATACACAAATTCAATTGATGTTATTTTTAACATTTTAGAAAATAGTACAGAAGTATTTCTTTTTATGCAATAAAATAAAATTTTAATATTTTAAATTATAATTTGCTCTATAAATATAATGCTATAATTCTTTATATAAGTATGGCATTAAATTTTAAAATCAAGTGCAGTATAAAAAGAATTAAAAAAAAAAAAAAAAAATCACTGTATTTTAATTAGTTATTAATTTTAATCAAATATTTATGCATTTGTACCATAGAATTCGCATACCGGCAGCCTGTAATATTCAACACTATCATTTTTATATAGTAATCTTATTAATTTGTACAGTCATAAAAAAAAAGACTTATTTCACCGTAAATTAACATAGAAACATGCGGATGGTATTGATCAATTAGTAATAATGCCTAGTTTATAAAAATATAGTTAATTTTTTCTTAGGGATAATCTACATATTAAAATTCCCATCAACTTCATTTTTTTTTTTTTTTTTTTTTTTTTTTTAGCAACCCCCATTTGTGACATTAAAAAAAAAAAAAAAAAAAAAAAAAAGAAAAGATTATTGGATCAAATCAGCACGGAAAATGACATAGTTTATATGTTTCTCTGAATTTTTCTTAGAGTTATTTGTCAAAATATGGGGTTAATAATGATAAATGAATTTGACAAACAGTAATTTACATCTTCCTAAAAAATTGACTAAATAAGAAGTAAAATGCTTTTAAAATATACTGGTGGGGAAAAAGGAGGGGCTAATAGTACTTCGGAATAAATTATAAATATTACCAGGTATGTTTAAAGCAGTTATTCAAGTAAGTTTAGATGCACTCATCATTTTTTAATTAGTATAACTTTAGTTTATTTTATATTTAAAATAATCCTTTTTTTCCCCCGATTATTATCGGAATGGATGCACAAGTGCTGCAAACACTAAATAAGCACGAGTGAATGAAAACAGTGAATAAGCATGAGGGCTCCAAACAAAGCGGCAAAGCACTAACGCTTTGGCGATTTGTTTGCAGCATTCGCCTGATGAAGAGTCGTGTCTGCTTTCGACCCGAAGCAATCGTTGCGAATTCTTGCATTTTATGGTGTTTATTCAAAGTTTTGTACTTATTAAACACTTACTTGGCTGTCTCTTAAAACTATCTTTGCTTTTTTTTAAACTTAGATTTTAATGTAAACTTGTATATTTCCTGTTTTTAATGTGTGCAGGTTACCACATTGGTTTCTAGTTTTTCTATATTTGTACATGTGGGCGTTTTTAAAGAAACACAACAGCATTCAAATGCTGAATTCTATTTAGGTTAAATTTAACATGAATGTCAAAATTCATTGTAGAAAAGTTATATAAATTCTGGAAAAAAAAAAAAAAAAAAAAAAAAAAAAAAAGAAAAAAAAAAAAGAAATAATAACTGGCCACCAGATTTAGTTCTTTAAACAATTTTTTTAATCCAGGGCCTAATTAACTTTATGCGAGGCCCGGGGCACACATATTTTCGTGGGGCCTCACACACAGTGCACCAGTCAGCAAAGGAACATAAACAGATTGATTCTGAGGTCATGGGGCAAACTTAAGATTACTATATAACAGGCTGAATCATTCGCCGCCATTTGTACGTCAAGTCCGTCATTGTTAAATTTAAGATTACAATATAATAATCTTATATAGTCTCATATAATAATCTTATATGGTAGTTCGTCACTGCCAAACCTAAGACTATTATATAATAGTCTTATATAATCTCATATAATAGTCATACACAATAGTCTTAGTTTTAGCAATGACGGACTTGACAGACAAATGGCGGCGAATGGTTCAGCCTATTATATAGTAGTCTTAAGCAAACTTAGAGAAGAGGTAGAGAACATCACAAGGATTCAGAATTGTACAGGAACTCATGTCCCCAAACGCCATTTTAACCCTTTAAGAACCGGGTGAGTTTGCGTGGATATGGACGTGGCTCTTCAATGTTGCATTAAAAAAAAAAAAAAAAAAGAAAAGAAAAGAATTTTTACATGCTAATGTTTGCAGAAATAAATTCTGTTTTTATCGATGTATTTTATCGCAATGATTGCAGAAATGCGAACATTATGTATTGTTTTGCGAAATAATGAATCTTGCACGAATTTAAAATTTACACAGTAAGTGGAGTTAGTAGTACACAGTAGCCTAAAACATCCAGTTCTTAAAAGGTTAAAATGACGTTTGAGGACATTGGCTCCAATTCTGAATCCTTGTGAGGTTCTGTACCTCCCCTCGAAGTTTGTCCCATGACCTCGGAATCACCCTCTATATCTGTATATGGGTCTAAAATAACAGAATTTAGCATTTTATGATACCATTCTTAGCTATTTTTAGGGGGGGGGGAGCAACGCGCCATTTCAAAGGAAATTTTAAGATACTCTGATACTCAAGGCCCAGAGCACGAACCCCGTGTGCCCTTGTGTTTATTAGGCCCTGTTTCAATCATTTAAAAATCAATTTTCGACGAATGATTACAAATATAGAAGCTTTCGCACGGTATTGTTTGGTTTTCACTGTGATTTCTTTGTATGATATTTGCATGATTGAGCATCTCTAAAGAAGTACAGCAACACTCAAATGTTGCGTTATATTTAGATCAAATTTGACAGGTATGTCATGAATCACTGATATAAGAATGTGCAAAGTCTGAAAAATTATTCTTATTTGACGTTCTCCGACTAAACTGGAATAAAATATGTCCATTTTTTTTTTAGTCAAGATTTTACTTTTAATCATTCTTATGTTAAAAGCACTTCTGAATTCACATTTGCGTGAAAAAAACATTTGACAACAGATTGTTGATAAACATTGAAAGTTCTATCTATCACATACCTTTACCCGGCATCACATTGTAAGTTTTAAAAGTAATTTAGATTAATTGAGCAATATAGATTTCATTCAATGTGTACGAAAATGACACAGTTAAATCATGAATTGCATGAAAGACTTTTTAATGTTTCATCACACACACTCTAAGGATGAAATATCCTTTTCTATATCACATATCATTAATCAATATTGAGCTTTTAGGATTTTTTATATTTACGCTCTTAATATAACACCATTAAATAGCACCATCTAACATTCAATCGGCTAAAGAATTCTGATCAGAGTATGCAACCCTTCTGTTATTTATTTATTTTTTTTCTTTTTCTCTATTTAATTCCCTTGTTTGGCACCGAGCTCCTTTCCAGAATCAATTTAATTTTAAAAAGCTAGATTATTTTTTCTTCTATGTTCATGTAAATGGTACAACTGAATCACCATTTGCATGAAAAACTTTTATTTTGCCATCACACTTGTGGTAAAGATCGAATATTTTCTTCCCTAGAACATTCCTCCATCCGACATCAAGTTGTCTGTTCCAGGAACAATCTAACTTGTAATATAACTGCGGATATTCCATGCCCGTCAGTGTAAAAAAGTCTTGGTGACCAAGGTATCCATTGAATTGATATTTTTTACAAAGCCCTTCCAACACCGTTGAATTCAGAAGTTGGTTATACAATACTGATTTTCTCATGCGATCTAAATCAAAAAGTGCAACACCGGTGTTGAAACCTTGCAATCCTGGTCTTGGTGATCCTACAGATGTGTCTGGATTTTTAATCCTGTATTTAGAGAAATCCATGCGGTACTGTGGCTGTAGGTCAGGACCAATTCCTATGATATTGTCGTCAGAGAACTTAGAAAACTCTTTGTGTAACTTCTGAATATCGTCTTTGAAAATTAAATCAATGTCGAGGAAAATGATTTTACGAAGTCTTTTTGGAAAAGCTTCATGAAATATTTCTGTCAAGAAGAATATATCGTCATTGTAGCGTCCAACGTCTTTACTGAAAAAGTATTTCTTGATGATCCTGATTGCGTCTTTGTTTTGGCGAGCCATCTCGTTTGCATCATAGTAAGTTACCTGAAATTAAAAATGCAGTGTTAGTAACATGGTAAGATTGTAAATGTATTAAAACTAGTATAAAGATCGACACGAAAGAAAAACAAAAAGAATATTCTTTTTGTGTTCTGGAGCAGCGTTGCCAACCGTACGATAATTATCCTGTCATAGCCTCCTAAATTAGATGCCTTCTGCGCGTCTCGGAAACTTGTCAACAGTTCAAGCAGTAGACAACGCCACCTGGTACAGATTGCGCGATTTTTTATTCAACTGTCACCAATAATTTTAAGGAGTGATATATGATATATATAATCGACGTTTCTTCGATTCTATTCGCCTTTTATATACAGTTGAATCTCGTACAACGCGCTCCCACAAAACGCGATTTCGTATAACGCGGCGGAAAATCTGCGATACAACGCGATAAAGAGTCTCGTATAACGCGTAAGATAAAGAAGCACGTGACACCTTTTCTACTCAACCTGTTCAAGGTTACTTACTTTTTCACTGCAGATAAGGATTGTTCCGTAACTATTCCAACACCCGACGCTTTTGGTCTCATTGCGGAATGAAATCTTCTGTTCAATGTATGTCTCCTATAACGCGATTTCCTATTACGCGGAACGTATCCCCCGCGTTATACGAGAGTCTACTGTATATGAAATCCCACTTTAAAAATTTTTTGGTGGCTGTTGAATAAAAAAGTCGCGCAATTTGTACCAGGTGGCGCTGTTTACCGTTTAGTTTCCGAGCCACGCGAGAGGCATTTAGTTTAGGAGGCTATGATCCGATACTTAGTTGCCAAGGCTCCGATTTTGGTGGAAGACTTCATGCCAGAAAAATTCTAAAATAAATTTTGCTTTATTTAATTGTAGAAAATTAATATGAAATATTTCTATCAAAAAATTCTGGTATGAAACTTGTTTTAAAAATTAGGAATATTAATAAATATTATCGTACTGTTGGCAACACTGTTGTGAAGGATTGCAGCCAGTAGAAAAAAAGAAGGGAATATGAGAAGCATATATTTTAAACTAATTTCTAACTAAAACTATTCTTTAAATAACTCATGTTATTATTATTGCATTAAATACGTGAGCATCTTCAAAAGATGTCTCATCATCTGTTATTTTATTTATAAAATTTGTGAGTTTTATTCACCAGTGTTCTACATTATTAAATTACCACCAAATTAATAACATAAGACACTGGTTTAATAATAATAATAATAATAATAATAATAATAATAAGAGTAATAACAATACATCAGTTTTATTATATGGAAATTAAATTGCAATTAAAAATTAGTTCTTCATTGACATAAAATTTAACCATTTAAGTTTTTATTCAGATACTTTTATCTGTTCACTGACGCGAAATTAATACAAAGAAAATGTATTCACTGATGTGGAATATAATACTTATCATTTAAAATTAAAAGTGCGCTTAAAGGAATTATTTTTTCTCATCAGTTGAATAAAACTGAGTTTACAATTTCGAAACATCAGTGTGAAATTGAAATAGTCCCTTCGAGCTAGTTTAAAAATTGTACTCCATTTTTATACAACTGATGAAGGAAATTTAATGCTTTTATCGCATGTTTTGTTGCATTTTATTTAAATTCTCATGTTTGAATGCTTTTCTTTTTTCCATATTAGTAATAGTTATATAAGAAAAATTAAATAAATTATACACTTTTAAATCAATGTATTTTTTTTTTTTTTTTAACTGAGTTTCTATTGAAAAATTACATTAAAAGATTACTAGCTAATTTTACAACAGATACTATGGGCAGTTTTTGTAGATAAATTTGAATAGTGATTATTGTTGAAAAATAGTGCTGGTTAAAAAAAAAAAAAAAAAAACCTGATATATCCCTCTGTGCGCCTGAAACTACTTTGAAATAATCTCCCCCCCCCCCTTTTTTTTTTTCTTCTTCCTGAAAAGACACACATTTATACAAAGAATGCTAAACATTATAACAATATTTTTTGTTTTGTGTGAAAATGTATTACATAAATATTTGTATTTACATTTAAAGGTTTATGTGATAAAGCAAAAATCTTTTAAGTTAATGACACGAAAAATAGTTTAATTCAACAATTCTTTTGACAGTTTTAAAAATCCATCTTTCTCCAATACATTTTAATATAATTTAAAATTTATTTGGATTTACTTTCACTAATCATAAAGCTTTCTAAAGAGTTTTTTTTTTTTTTTTTTTACTTATTTTTAAATGCCGCTTGTACTTATTAATGACTAGATAAAAAGTAAAATGCAACGCTTTTTCAATTAAAACATATTTCTGAAATTGTATTCGTTCAACTTTTATAAGTAATTAGTAATCTTGTCAGTGTTCTCACAAAGTGAAATTTGAATGTCATTATTTTTATATAGTAACTTTAGATTTAACTAGTCGTTGATATATGTTTGAAAAAATTACTGTATAAAATTTCTAATTTGTAACTTTTTCTTTGTGGGAACCCTAGTTACAATAAAGAGACATATTAGAAACTTACATGAGATAAAAATAAGATTTTAATAAGATTTTTTTTTTTTTTTTTTTAATTTACATATGAATTTATTATAATACTCATTTGGTTTGAATTTATTCATGATTTTGGAATATTTCCTGTCTATTTATTAGAAAATACAGAAAAAGATTAAGAAAAATTTGATTTGAAATATTTTGAGATAAGTGTGTCGTGTCAAATAATCAAGAATTTACTCTATTATTACATTTAAAATTAATTCATTTTCGTTACAAACCAAGAAAGCGGTTTGAACCCTGTCAAACTTCTTTAACAGGTGAATTCACAGAAATCTTCTTATTACAAAATCTCAGTTAAAACAGTGGTCATCTATAAAAGTCTCAGTTAAAAAAGTCAAAGGTGGTCATTAAGGTCTGAAGTCGAAAGAAAAGAGGATAAGAAGATAGAGGTGCAACAAACCAGCAGCAAGAATCATGAAGTATATGATTGAAGTAATGATAAGCCCTAGAGACACAGTGCGAGTTTACAGTCAGAAAAATTCAAGTAGAATTGATCATAGGAATAAAATATTCATGATCATATATTATTGAGAGTAGGAAAAGACACTACAGAAGGAAAAGGTACACGATTCTATTAGAAGATATTTGGAACTAAAGATATATGAGTTACTGTAAATAATCAAATTATTAGTTTTTTTTTTTTTTTTTTTTTTTTTTTTTGGGGGGGGGGGGGGCAAATTTTCTAATAATAATAAAAAAATAGTAATAATGCGTGAAACTGTTTTAAACTTCAGACATCAAAAGAACTTCCAGAAACACATATTTCAGTATGGATTCAGTCACAATATGCAGTTAGGGGAGAAACCACCAACCATAAATTAAAAAAAAAAGAAAAATACTTTGGATTACCTTATATCATAAAAACTGATGACTACTAACTTTAATATATGATTTCAAAATTTCCTGTCCATTCCCATGAGAACCTATAATTTTGTAAGTAATCGTACCTTTTTTCACTTTAAGTTAAATACCACAAAGGATATAGTAGAATTTCTTCTTTACCAGACATGGAAATAGTCCTTATCGCGATCCGCTCGAAAATGTTTCGTCTATAAAAAGGCGGGGTAGAGGGGAGAGGATTCGAAATTTGCAGCCTACTCTGCCAGAACTAGAAAAAAATATTTGTGATATTTGGCACATTGAAATTTCTGAGATTTATATTAAATCTCTGTATAAAACTATGCCATTGCGCATTAAAGCAATAATTCCATATAAAGGTGGAATTAACCCAATGCAGAATACATATTTTAATAAAACATTGCTTAGATCTAAAAAATAAATAGTTTTATTTCATATATTAAAATATAACTTGTTTATTTCATATAATAAATCATAATAGAATACAAAATGTATGGTTATTGCATTATGCTCAAAAAAAAAAAAAAAAAAAAGTTTTATGCAGATTTTTAAAAAGTACTTCGTAAAGCGAATTATTAAATCGAAAATGTACATAGGCATCATTTCATCCCTTTGGTATTATGCAAACAAGACAGTTTTTTTTGTTTGAAACATTAACTTTAAAATTATTACAAATAAAAGAGGTATAAGTCATTTTTTCTGCAGTGCGGCTTTTTTTTTTTTTTTTTTTGTCGCTTAGTGTATACAGAGGATGGCTTCAGTATATTTATTAGCGGTGCCTTCTGTATATACATTGCTATTGGTCCCTGTATATTTGTTGGCGACATCTTCTGAATATCCATTAATGATAGCTTCTGTATATTTCTTCGTAATATCTTCTGAATATATATTGATATTGGCTTTTACGTATTGGCGACATATTTATGAATATGTGCTGATTAGGTCTTCTGAATATTTTTTAGTGATAACTTCAGGATATTAAAACCAGTAAAAACTATAGCGTCAGAAACGCCAAAGAAAAATGGAAGAAGACAGCTGTTTTGGTAGCCTTTAGCTTACCGTCTTCAGTGCACAAAGAAATGAGAGCACTGAAGACAGTACGCTAAAGACTACCGAAAGAGCTGTGTGCTTCCCAAATATTTTTCATTGGCTTTTCTGACGTTGTAGTTTTTACTGGTTTTAATGATCCACCGCCTCCTTTTAATAACTTCAGGATATGTACAGATTATGGTTTTTGAAAAAAATGTTGGTGAGACCTTTAGGATATGTAACATGGATTATGATTTCTGATTATTTGTTGGCTTATTCTTTTGGATATGTGATAATGGTTTCTGAATAAATGGCTATATCTTCTTAATATATGTCGGTGATGTCTTCTGAATAGTTGGTGAAAACTTCTAAATGTCTATTTAAAAAAAAAAAAAAAAAAAGTTAATTGTGAGATTGTAATATACAAATTAGTCCTGTCGTACTAAATTAAATTCTGCCAAAGATAGATTTCTTTTGTTTCATAAATTAAAGTTTGCTACAAAAAAAAAAAAAAAAAAAAAAAAAAAAAAAAATACAGTGGCAATTTCCATTTAGAATTTTAATAACAATTTGTGTTAATTTTGATATTACAGATTAGCAAGATTTTAAGAAGTAAAAAGCTTTCAAATTTTGATGCGAAACGTGGAAAGGACAACAGAGCTGCCTACCCTCCGGAATTTCTCATACCACTATTTCTGGAAAGTTACCTTTGTCTTATTTATTCATATCATTTCAGTTGATAAATAAAGAGAATATTTCTATTGAAAAATATTGGTATTGAAAAATCTGGAGGATTGGCAACTGTGTGACATTGACTTTTTCCGTCTTGTGGTCTAAAGGCTATGGTGATATAAAGGATCAAATAAGACATCAAATGACACAAATTTAAATACCACAGAAATTTTATGTATTACATGAGAGCTTGGTGTACAGAGAATCAGTTGTAGTAAAAGCAACACGGAACTTTGTAGCTTAAAATAGCGTTTAAAATTTAAGAATAATTTTAAACTTAAATCTTCTTAAAATTGTTTGAGTTGTAAAACAACTATTTTCATTTTCGTCAGAGTTGTTTCAAGATTTTCCAATTTTGCTTTGATATCGCAATTCAAAGTCCTATATTTACGTATCACTTAAAATAACTGTCTTACCCTAAAAATAGATTGAAATTAAAAATGTACTGGAATTTCAGTTTACAAAATCATTCAAAATACTTTGCCAGAGTTGTTTCAAAATATTTGATGGGTAATTTAAAGTTATAAATAATTCTAAATAACTTTCTCTTTCTGTATATATATAGTTAGAGATTTAGAAATAAATTTTTCGTTTGAATTATTCACATAGTTTATCGAAATTGTTTAAAAACATTCCGCAAAAGTAAATGTAAACTTGAGAAATTAGAAAACGAGTTTTTTCACTTTCCATTGTATTGACGATATAAACAATTGTTACTTTATACGACTATCAAATGTTTGTGTTATTTTCACCCGATCCCATTATTTTGGTTTTGTTGTATATGATCCGTTTTAGTTTTCATCAGATGATACGTTGATTTTTTTTTTTTTTCTTTTCGATACTTGTTTCTAAGTCACTTTGAGCAGAAAGAAAAATAAGTGTTCGGAGCAATTATTATTATTATTGTTATTTTTTTTTTAACAGGGAAAAGAACAAATAATAATAATAAAAAAAGGTACTATCTTATTAAAATTAACTTTAAAATATCGTAAGAAGTTAATACAAAATTAAAATGCAGATTTTTAGGGACGTGACATGAAAATATTTTAATTAAACATCACCTAAATACTAATAAACACATATAAATAAATAAATAGAAAAAACAATATTTAATTTTGTTTAATATTTCATATATTTACAAGATCACTTTCTCAAAATTTTGTTTTCTTTATAATATATCTTTATAGATATATTTATCTCGAAATCTTTTGAGAAATATACATTATTTATTTATTTATTTATTATTATTATTCTACACATTACAGAAATCTTGATTCAAAATATAAATACTTAGAGCATAAATTATTATTATCACTGCTGTTGTCGTTGTAATGGCCCAAAAGTCAGACTCATCATGCTTTTCACGTCCACATAACTGTCTATATATATCGCGATAACAGCAGCAAAAATCTAATTGACTTGAAATTTGTTACAAACATTTCTAAGTCACACGGAATTGTATGTATTGTTCCTGTGTATAATATTTGTGGTCGTATACAGGGGCACAGAAGAATTTCGACGCAGTAAGGTCTATGGGTGGCGTTTCTTTCAAATGTATTTGACATATTTACACTGAATGATGAAATTAATATAAGATACTTAAAAGCATGATTTTGGTCGAAAATGGTATGCATAGAATTACTAATTAGTTTACAGGGTCGTATAAAATAATGTGTAATAAGTAATGCATTATGTGGGTTAACTGTTAATTTTGTATTTCGTTTGTTTTATACTTATAGTGGTTAAAGAAAGCAAATATTTAATCTAGGTTTGAGCAAGTGGTGATTCCGCTCGTACCGAAATATATCTCACTAGCAAACCCGTGCGAAATATTCGCACTTTATTTCTTTTCTTATTTGCCTTTAAAATTTCAAACTCATAAATATTATGCCAATTTCACCACCTAATTAAAATTTTAATTTACCAGAAGCCAAAATATTATAACCAAATAAATATTGTGCAATAGTGAAACCAGAATCATTCAAAGAAAAGTTTCCAAATAAAATTCATTGTTGACGACCCAGTTTTCATACTTCCACAGGCAGTACAGTTGAGCTCTCATCCCCATGACGCATTTTAAATTTTTATCGCCAAGAGTGTGATGACATTTTATTATTTTTGAATATTCTTTTGTTAAAATATTTTTTATGGTTGCGTTTTTGAGTCAGTTGTTTGAATATTCTTTTGTTAAAATATTTTTTATGATTGCGTTTTTTAGTCAGTTTATGACAATAATTCATATTCTGTATATATCTTTAAAATATTGCTAGGTTTCCAATGACGCTTGCAAAGATTCTGAAGAAGCAACTAAAATTACATTTTTCCATAAAATAATGTCATCATACAAATGTCGTCATTTTTTTTATTAGTTCATTGAGCTGAGTCCGCGTGCTTAAATATTGTTCATTTTTAAATATTATATTTTATACTCGCGTATTTTATTAATTTCACCACTATCGTATCGTTTCGACAAAAAATAATTGTAACTGGTCCACGTTAGAGAAATTTTATATAGATTGTTGAACCAGTTAGAATACAAATACAAAAAAAAAAAAAAAAAAAAAAATCTCCAAAATAGGATTTAATTGGACGAGAGGCCTCTTTTTATAATATAGTTTTATTTCATTTTGTTATAAACCTATAATAATAATAATCAAAATTATTAATCTAAATATATATATATATATATATTGTCTACTAGCAAACCCGTGCGAAATTTTCTCACTGTATTTATTTATTTTCTTCTTATTTACCTTTAAAACTTGAAACTCATAAATCTTATACCAATATCCCTACCCAATTTGAATTGTAATTCACCAGATATTAATTTATTATTAGAACCAAATTAATGTTGCGCGATAGAGAAAACAAAAATGCTTCAAAATAAAATTCGTGTTTGACGACCCAATTTTCATGCTTGTGCAGGGCAGTACAGTTTTAGTATAAGGCCCCCATGGCGACTTTTTTTAGTATAGTGCCCTTTTGGCGATTTTTGTTGTCATGTTAGCGACGATTTTTTACTTATACTTTGACATAATTTTTGTTAAAAAAAAAAAAAAAAAAACTGGTACCTATTTTGATTATACTTTTTATTATTGTGTTTTTTAGTCAATGTTCCACAATAATTCATATTCTGTTTCCATATTTAAAGTATTGCTAGCTTTAAAATGACGCGTGCAAAGGTTGTAAAGATGCTACTTTTAAAATACATTTTCCTATAAAAAGATCTCATCAGACAAATGTCCCCATTTTTCTGATTAAATCATTGGACTAAGTCCGCGTGCTTAAATATTGCCCACAAATATTATTTTTTATTCTCTCGTATTTTATTAAATATGTCACTATCGTACCATCGTATCACTTCAACAAAATTTTTAATCGTAACTGGACCGCGTTAGAGAAATATTACATAGATTTTCTAATGAAATTTCATTTCAAATTTCGCATAAAAATGTAATTTGTTATTTATCATTCAATAAACATTTTATTTACTTTGTGATATAATTTGATTTTATACTTTATTGAAAATTAAAAACTCATGTTTCTTTTTTAATTAAAAGGTACTTCATATACATCAGTTAATTAATAAAGAAAAAGTCTTTTTCTTTCTTTCTTTTTTTTCTTTTTGTTATCAGTATGCCACCAAATGTTTAAGCTTTTAAAAATGTACCGTGGCAAAAAAAGATTAAGAAGGACTAAGTTTTCTGTATTTAAACATGTCTAGTGTCTTTTAAAACTTTTTAAAACAGTTCAAAATATCTTTTTAGAGAAATTTCATTTAATACACATTTCTATGCGAGTGCTGATGCCTCCCTTCTCAAATCCTGTTACATTATTGTAGCTACATTTATAAAAACAATAAGGCGATTATTAAATTTATATAGAACATAAAAAGTTTCAATTTATTTGGATATTTACATTATTGTAGCTACATTTATTAAAACAATAAGGCTACTGTTAAATTTATAAAGAAAAAAAAAGTTTCAATTTATTTGGATGATTTTCTCTTTTACCACATTTTTAAACTTTTTCAACTTATTGCATGAAATATAAATTGTGAAAATATCATATTATATTTGCATTGTACAGTATTTATATATGGTATAGCAAAATTCAACAACACAACTCGAGTCACACTTTGAGCCATTTTTAACCACAGCCCTGATATATCCGAATGTATTTGTGTTGTCCTGTGAATGGAAAATAAAAGTTTTTCATATCATACACTACATGAATTAGGCTTAAAAAAAGCATGTTAATTTCTTTTTGTTTAGTGCAGTTTTAAGATGTAAAACTATGCTGACGAGAAATTTCGCCCGTAAAAGTAAAGAAGTATTTTTTTACTTTTGTATGTCCCTGTACACGAGCTATTTGTCCGATTCTAATACAAAAATTCAAATAATATCTCGTCATTCCCATACGATAGATATTTAAACATTCGACAGCTATCCGAATTTGGACTTTATGCTGATATTTCTTTTTTAAGTTATGCGGATGACAGACTCACTGTCAGACAAATACACGCACACATACAGACATACATCAGGGTCGATCCAGGTAAAAACTGGGGCCCATTTGTTGGCCCTTCACAAAATTCAAATTTATAAAAACGGCTCTTTTACAAAATTTTGTTTTATAAAAGGGATCTTTTTGCACAAAAAATTTCCATCATTTCAGTGCTATTTCAAACCATTGTCTATTCTTGGTTCAATGAAACATTATTAGCTTGGTATTTATTACCTATCACATAAAGTGAACACTAAAATGGAAGGATTTGCATAATAATACATTTTTTACAAAAATAAATTTCACAAATATATTTTGTTTTTTTTTTTCACGAAAATAAGGCCCCCAGAAATTAAACCAGGATCAACCTCTTATATGCAGACAGATACGCAAACCAACCGCTAAAAACATATTTTTCGGTTTCAGGGGCACCTTAAAACGTATAATTAAAATAAGAACACATTAATAATTATATGCGTAGGAGAAAAAAATGATAATTTCTGTTTACAGTTTTTGTAATGGTCGCTAACAAATGAAAAAAAAAAAAGTGAAAATAAAATATTTCTCCTAAATAGAAATTCAAAAAACTATTTTTTTTAGGACGGAGGACTATTAGTCTCAATCTACGGAAAAAACGTTACCGCCAGTTTTTCGATGGTTGGACATTTATCGAAATCGAAAATGTATCGAAAATATATTTGAATAATTTGAAAGCGATGTTATCATTTCAAAAAAAAAAAAAAAAAAGACTATTAGTCCTCCTCCTAAATTCAGCTTTTTACAGAATTTCATCTTTTTTTTTTTTTGAAAGAAAAAGAAAAGGAAATTAATAATAATCAGTATGGAAAAGCTCTATTGAATAAGCCCTTTTTTAGACAAAACACATAATTTATTTTAATTTTTGATTGTTGCTAAAAAAGTAAGAGTTGATTAATTTTTTTTTTTTTTTTTTTAATGAAAAGATATTCACGCGTGAATATTAAAATTGGTATAAAACTTTGTGAAAAATTAAACTTGCAGGGTAAAATTGACATCATTATAGCTCTAAAGGTATTTATTATTATTATTATTATTATTATTACTATTTTAAATATAATAATATGATAAAATAACAGTGACAATAAGTGGAAAAAGAAAAAAAAAAAAACAATGTATTAACTAGATTTTGCGGAAATGTACAACATTTTGTTTTAGATTTTTTTTTTTTTATTAATATTTTACGCCAAAATTGGTAGTTGCTAGTACAAAATGTTAATCGTCTGCTTTTAATTTTGTTATTATTCGTACACAAAAATAAATATTCCATTAAATTATTAAGGTAATTGAAAAAAAAATATTTAATTTATGTAAATAAATAATTTAAAGGAAAATATTTTTTTTTTATTGCAAGATTTTCTCCTTTTTAAAATTTGAATAATATATATATATATATTTTAATTTATTATTATTAATGTTATTTTAAAATAGGTCTTTTTTTAATTTTTTTAAGCATTAGAGTCAATGACATACGGTAATTAAAACCAAGTTCAATGTCATATTTTCCTATTCATAATTTTTCTCGTTGCACGTGATTCAAGAATAATATCCGTTACCATGAAATGGTTCAGAAGTGGTTTTTCTAGTCTTTAGTAGGTTTTCAAATATTTAGTTGAATACAGATAAAGTGTTTTTTGCTTTTTTTTTGTTATAAGGTAATTTACATTAAGTTGCACGCGCACACCATATTTTTCAAAACGGATTCTCGGGTTAAATATCCTAAATATTACGAAATAAAACCTTACTATAAATCGTAGATTTTAAGCGATCCATAACTTTTATTATAAATGTATATTACTATTCGTAATGCATACTTAAAATTATAATTAATTATGGAATATGTTTTAAACAAATAAAAAAATAATTGGTTAAACTAAAATCACAACATAACAGGGTTTGTAGGTCTTTAAATTTGCAAACCATTAATTTTATCTAGTATTTTTGGTGATAAAAAGAGCCTTTAAATAATAGTAATAATAATAATAATAATAACAAAAACAATTTTTATGGTTAGAGAATAGTGATATAAAAGTCCTCGAAAAAAAAAAAAAAAAAAACCCTGGTGATAGAGGGAGGGGGGGGGGGATATTAACCCTGCATAAAAAATGGATTAGAAATTATATAATATGTGAAATGCAAGTTTGATTAAAAAACTATACTTTTATGAAATAAATAACTGAATTATATTTATGGATGAAATTTGAAGAAAAATATAATAATATTTGTTTTAATTAAGGGAATTAAAAAAAACTAATTTTTTTTTTCTTTTTTTACCGGAATACATTACTTAATATGTATAAACTTATTTATCAATATTTTATTTTATATTATATGCATGATACTGTATTACATGAGATGCGCAGTTTAACTTTAGATTTCATTAAATAAATTTTAATATGTAAAATACTTATATAATTAATTATGTAAATATAAAAAAATAAATTCGCATGTTTAGATATTTATATCATTAAACTTTTATCAGTTTTCTGTTATAAAATTCCATAATTTTAATAAATAATTATATATATATATATATATATATATATATATATTATTTAAATAAAAAATTCGAGTGATACATAGCATGTAAAATGTTTATATTATTTTTACACAAGTATAAAAACGATGTGAATCGTTAATATTTGCATATATTATTTATAAAATATAAGTTATTATGTCTAATAAATGTGTTATATATATATTGGGTTGTTCGATAAATAATGTCGTTTTTTTACTGTTTTTCAGAGTGGATTTATTTATATTAACAACAAATATTAATCAATGATATATTGACCATTTTGTTGGATGACCTTTTGCCATCTTTCGGTAAGTTGAAAAATTCCACGTTCGAAGAAGCCTTGGTTTTTAGAAGCGAAGGTTTAAAAAAACGACATTATTTATTGAACAACCCAATATATATATATATATGCCCTTTTTTATGTAATTGCACTATATTAATACAGATAAATATTTATATGTTTTCTGATTGAAAAGATTTTCTAGTGTAGGATATACATGATGCAATTGTCCACATTTGTTCAAATGTATTTATAATCTTATTATTTACTATAATAATAATTCTTATTGTATGTTTATTGTAAAAAAGTTGATAGAATATTATATCTACGTAAATTGTCTTAACATCATTTATATTTTTGAACACGTTCATTCAAAACTACTGTTTAACAAACGTGTATAAAATTTAAATTAAATTAAAAAGAAAATAAATTTTTACTTTCTCTTACCCATAAGGTAGAGAAAGTATTGTTTTTGGATAACATTTTCGAAATTGTTTGCTATATTTACACGTTTTGAGGGTCCCTAAATCCAAAAATCATGTTTTTAGCGGTTGGTCTTTGTGTATGTGTCTGTGTGTCTGTCTGTTATCAGCATATCTCAAAAACAAATTATGGCAGAAATTCCAAACCTGGTATTCTAAATGTGTATGATATAGGGATGCTACACTAAACTTTTCGTTGAATCAAGCAAATGGTTCGTGTACAGGGACACCCAAGTGGATTGAAATACATTACGTCTATGGGGGAAATTCCAAGTAAGTAGAGTTTAACATCTATAGACTGCACTAAAACAAATGAAACGAATATATGATTCTTATATGCGTAAAAACATATTTCATGTAGAATATGGTATAGAAATCATTCATTGTTCGTTTACAGGGTTACACAAAAGAACTAGATTACAGTGCGTCAATACTTGAAAATTGATGGAAGTACTTCAGTTGTGCCGTGTGTTATTAATATAGGATTATATTTATTTCCACCATGCGATGTGACTTTTAGAAGATATGCAGGGATGCCAATATTTAAGCCATAACACTATTTTCATTGTTAGTGGAAGGGCTTTACTGTAATATTTTACCATGTTCAGGGAAGCTGCTCAAGAACTAAAATTAATTCCTCATAGAGATATGGTAAATAATGTATTTTTTTAAGCTAAATATTCAACGCTTGGTTTTTTGTATATTTACACGTTTTGAGGCTTCCTGAACACGGAAGTCAAAATTTTAACGTTTGATTTTTTACTGTGTCTGTTAGAGTAAATTAAAAACAAATAATTTCAGGGAATCCAAATGTTGTATTTCGAAGTTAATATTTTTGTTACTAGAAAAGTTTGATCAAGTTTGATAAGTTTCAAAGAATGTTGGTGTGAAAGTTGTTTGAATAACTTTAAATGTACTTTTGAATTTAATATCAGATTTGAATTCTATATAAATGTAGGTACAGTAATGAAACGGGGGTTGAGGGAGGGCGGTAGCTCCCCTCACACAGAATTATTTGTCAAATAAAGCTGTTCCGAAGCCTAATTTGAATTGTTTTAACATAGGTTTGCATAACAGTACTAGTTATCTTACCCCTTAATCTTCAACCTGTATTTATAGTATTAAATTTCAGGGTAAGAGAAAGTCGTGTGAGTGACACACTAGATTACTTTTTAACAATGCCATTGCGGTTTCGTTTCAAATTATTTGCTTTCTATCAGAGAGGTTTCTATGCAAATCATAAAGCAACATATGAGAAAAAAAATTAACTTTTGAAAATAGAAAAATTAATTTTACGTTTAAAGGTTATAAATAAATACCTTTAAAATGAACTTAAAAAAAAAAAAAAACATTTTTTTTTTTTTTTTTTTTTTTTAAACCACTTAAATAATATTTAATATCTAAAAAGTTAGATTTATTTTGATCATTGAGATTATGTTCATGTCTTTATATAATTTATAACTAGAAAAAAAACGAAAAATTAACTTACATTAAGTCGTCGTTTAAAGCTTCTGGAAACGCCTTTTAAAGTTCTCGCTGTTCTTTGCTTGCTGTTTAAGTCCAGTAAAACATGTAAATATATTGGTGAGGATGTATACTCCAAAATTGTATGAAATGTTCTCGCGATGCCTCGAATTATTTTCATGTTCTTGAAGGCATATTTTCCGAAAAATGCGACATGGATATAAGCATCGTATTGTTCTCTAAAGGAATTTGAAAAACTGTTGCCAAATAAATTCATCTGCGGTACTTCTGCAGAGTAATGATTTTGATAAACCATTCCTAAATTGAAAATTAAAAATAAAGCTAATAAAATAGAGAGAAGATAATGCCTCTTTGACATCAACATAGTCTCTATAACCATTGTTATATTTCGTATTTATTTTATGCATGCAGTTATTTAAATTAATCATTATCAGTTCATTTCATAAGGGCAAAAATCAGGTGGTTCTTTTTTCAAATCAAAATAATCGAACTTATTTTTTAATTGATATTAAATTTCTATAGGTGTGCAAAAATGAACAAAATAAATATTTGCCAGCAAATTTCATTGAATTTTTAAAAAGATGTCTGTCACTAGTCTATATTCTGACATGCTCTTGCAAATAAAATGAATAAAGAAAAAAAATAATTAGTGAAAACTCAAGGTAAAAATAGACTGAAAATGCATAAATAAATATTAAAAAATTCTATCCTGTTTATTAACCACCACGAATACACATATCTCTCGCATTAAATTATTCTTAATTCACCAGCTGCGACAATTTTTTCTCATTTTTTGATAGTAATCACGTTGTTATTCTTTGCGACTGTAGAATACATACACGTAGAGTCGGCGAATCGTAAAAAGTGACGTAAAACTACGCGACCGCTTTCACGACACCCATTGCATTCAAACGTTCAGGTTCATCTTCAGAAAAGTGGAAATAACTCATCCAAGCTCTCGAAGACACTGTTGTAGAATATCAGCCTGCCAGCACTTCTCACCTCGCTGGAATTAGGTCGTCTGCTCGTTCCAATTCCTTGTGACCGGTTTTCAAAATATTATGCTTTTTGTTGTTGGCAATGGATTTACCTTAACGGCGGCCTTCATGAAGTTGATTTTACAGCTCGAAGGCTTTAAAACTTTCTCCAATTTTTTTATTTCATTCTTTTATTGTTTTTTACCTTATTTGTACGGATTGGTTTCTCCTTAAAAAATGCATAAAGAACAAATATTTGTAATTTTTTTCTGGAATTCACGCATTCTTCAGAAGAAATTTAATAATATTTTGTGATTTAACTTATTTGTTTTTCTAATAACAGTTGATAAAAATCATAGCTCATGCATGGTCTGAGTTAAAATTTTCCATGGTCAATCGAAATGAAATTATATATGTCCCAATGTTTCTGTTAAATTATATATTTTAGGAATAAATTAGTGTTTAATGATTAGGTACAATGTCCTTCCATAAATGACTGGACACTTTCGATTTCAAACGTTTTGTCAAATATCTAGAGATATTCTTGACGAATTAGCCTGAAAGTTTTAGCCCCTGTAAAAAAAAAAAAAAAAAAAAAAAAGTTTTATCTCGTATATTTAAGTGAAAATTTTGTCTCGAAGACAAAAGAAATCAGTAACAAATTAAAGAAAGATAAAAATGTTTGGGATTACTCTGTATAAAGTATAAAGTTCAATAGATATTATTTAGAAGTTTATGCTTGACGTATAACACACAAAAATTTAAAACAATTGGAAAATACCTAAAACTATTAAAAAAGCTCATCAACAAATAACACTGCTCGGCATGAAAATTGCTTCTGACACCATTTCAGCATATTCTTATATACATAAAATGACCTCCTGAATCCGAATATGACGCCTATTTTGCTCTATCACCCACTGTTTTTTTTAGGATTGGCTCCCTATTTTTATCATTTTTCGGTGATTTTATGGCTGTAAATTTTATTATTAGGAGGGGGAGGATTATTTTAACCGTTAAATATCTTCTGGGGGGCTACAGAGTTGGAAAATTCTAAAACATGAATATTTACAACAAGGGGAAAATTTAGGGGGGGCAGGGGGGATTTGCCACTGAAATTATGCATTACATATCTTATATTTTTTAAATCTGTTATTAATGTTAGTTTTTAAACTTTATATATTTTTTTGTTTTTAGGTGGTAAATTAATTATTTTTCATTCTCCAAATCAAATTCATGGTCATAAAATTATCGAACAGGGAAAGAAATTGAGGGAGGGAGTGGTGTATCTAGAAAACGGTGGGTGACTGGACAAAATGGGAGTCATATTTGGATTCAGGAGGTCATTTTACATAAGAATCAGCAAAAATGGTATCAGATGTCGTTTTTTTTTTTTTTTTTTTTTTTTTCAGAGCAGTGTAATTGCTCAACGAAAAGATATCTAACCGCTTCCTGGTGAATGCGATAGAAATTAATGTCATAGTTACCTTCTGCAAGTAATTGAATTATTTTCAGAAGGTCTTTTGCACTTAAGGCAAATAATATTGATAATTAGTTTTTATGCATCAAGGCAGTATTTTTTGTTCTTTTATCTGATAACTATAGTTCATGATAATAGCTCTAGTTCGAATATCGTGGGTTGTAATGTATGTGAATTTTTTTGTAGTTCCGTAAACAAGACAGATGTGCTACTTACACAAATTTTAATAGAAAACAGTGGACAGGAACATCATATAACATTGTGAAAACATTCTAAAAATATTTACTGAAAAAAAAAAAAAAAAATCGGGGGATCAAGAATACAGAAACCGAATGGCTTAAGGTTAAGCCATAAGCAATTTTTAACTTTAATAGAAAGTATTAAAAAGGTCGCATCTAGCCCGGCCTATGAAAGAAAGGACAGATTTTTTTTAAGGTACCTTTTGGTAGAGAAGGAAGCAAAAACATACAGTGGACTCTGAGAGAATTCTTTCCCTCTAGCTGGCATTACGTTTAAGCTTATTATCTTCTTAATAATAAAAGCCCAAGTTTCTCGGCGTAAACGGTAGAAAGTAACGTCATAACTACAAAAGTGTATTGACATAAAGAACATGTATTTTCAAACCTGGTTTAGAGCAATAAATGAAGTAATGGCAAAAAAAAAAAAAAAAAAAAAATTATCCATGATTTGAAACAAATAAAATACAAGAAAAAGATTATTTAAAAAATAGATGTAACTTTATGTAAGGACTGCCAATTGGCGATTGGCCAGTTTTATTTGTCGGCCACCGCTATAAATCGCCAAATTATGGTCAAAACATTTATCTAAATTAAAGGAAAACGTTAAAAAAAAAAAAAAAAAAAAAAAAAAAAAAAAAAGATAAAATGATTATAACAAACAATAAAGAATTTAATAATATTAAAAATAATATATTAAATAAATTCAAAACGAAAAATAGTACATATAGTGTTTTGTGTTATCGAGATCTGATTGAGGTAAAGTACAAATAAATGTAGTTATTTGAGGTATTAAGATATTATCCCTTCGACAAATAAACTAGCGACGATTGTGATTAATTTGCGCTGAAGTTAATTTTCATCAATAATTTACATTTAATTACTCGAATTCCATTATTTCAACAAAAATATACAGTTAAATTTTAAATGTTTTTTTCATTATTGGCTATTTAGTAGGGCATTTAGCCATTGTTTTTGATTTGGCGAATAGGGCAAATTTGAAAATAGGTTCATCTGGAAATATAAAAATTCTAGACAAGAAAAGACCGACTAATTATGGAATAGTTAGCGATTTGTTAAAAATTTTCTGTTTTTTTTCTACTTTATATTCCCTTCATTTTTTAAGTAATAAAAATACAGCGCAAGTAATGGTGATAACTTTAAAAAAGTTCTTTTTTCAGTTATTTGATCTCAAGTTTGAAATTTCAAAATTTCTATTATGTTTTTTAATGTAGAAAAAATTGCTTTAATGAAATAAATTAGTTTAAAATTTAATTTATTTGATTATTTCTTTTCTTTTTACTTATATTAAAGATATAAATGTTTATCATAGTTCATTAACCCTTTTAAAACCCGAATAAACTACTACGTCAGAAACACCAAAGAAAAATATTTGAGATGCATACAGCTGTTTCGGTAGCCTTAAGCGTACCGTCTTCAGTGGAAAAAGAATTCTGAATCTGGAGAAGTGCTCGTATATATAGGAGAGGGACCGAATTTAGTTCAACCAATAGGATTACGGGAAAGATGGGGAGTGTGGCCAATAGAAATTTAGGAATGTTAGCTGTGTAAACAGTAGAAAAATTAAGAAAATTTCTACTGTTTACACAGCTAACATTCCTAAATTCCCATTGGCCACACTCACCACCTTTCCCGTAATCCTATTGGTTGAACTAAATTCGGCCCCTCTCCTATATATACGAGTACTTCTTCATGTTCAGAATTATTTTTGTACTGAAGACGGTACGCTTAAGGCTACCGAAACAGCTGTATGCATCTCAAATATTTTTCTTTGGCGTTTCTGACGTAGTTGTTTATTCGGGTTTTAATATTCCAACGCTAGGTTTCCTTTTATTATTCATTAACCCTTTGCTAGTCCTTTTTAATTTTACTCCTCTGGTCAATGTTACCAAATTTAGGGTATTTTTTATTCAATATCCACCACTAAATTTTAACTGTAACTGTTACCCAATCACTTCGAAGGTTATTCGTCCATTATGTATATAAAATATCACTCCTCAAAATAAGTGGTGATAGTTGAAACAAGAGCAACACTTTTTAGAGTGTTTGGACCGGCAAAGGATTAATTAATCATTCAAAATTATAAAAGTTGCTGAAATGTAAGTTTATTTCCTTGGTTAAATATTTAATTCAATGATTTTTTTCTCTTTTATTTTATTTATATACTGGCTGTTTTGCGTCCGCCTAGCCCTCGAATTTTTCGCATGTATTTTCAAATTTATTTCTCCATGGCAGTTCAAATTAAAGTTTTGTTGGTTTACGTGAAATTTTAAACAAATGGCTTCATTTTTAAATCATGATATTTATATTTTAAGGTCAAGCGCCTCTAAGAAATCAAAAATTTTATTGTAATCTTTCAATTCAAACTTTAAAATCACATGTCTGTTTCCAAATTTATATCATTCATTTCACGTGGCGTAGTTGAATTTTACATATTCAGTGTGATCAGTTTAAAAGAGTACCGTGGGTTTTTCTTATAACCCTTAAATCTGACGGATGTGGCAACTATTCTAACATTGAAGTATGATTGTTTGAACCTTGTTTAAGTTTGTGAGACAATTTCTAGCACTGTTGGACTGTTACAACTTTATTTATGAGTTAAAATAGAAAGGGAGAAGCACATTTTTTTTTAATCCTGTGATAATTTTATTTTTGAAAAACATAATTCAATTTTTTTTACATTATCATTCCTCACAGAAAATGTTGAGAATGTTCGCCACCATTTTGAATGCAAACATGAACACGTCGAACCAGGTGTTTGACACACTTCGCAGCATTGTTGGTGTTATTGACGAGATTTCTTCAGTTATGATCTGTTTTAATTCATCGATGTTTGCAGAACTTCTCTGGAAAATCCTATGAAAGGATAATGTAAAAATGATAATGATAATGATAATGTAAATGTAATGTAGGAAATAATGTAAAAGATTGTATTTAAATTTTGTTTTTTATAAATAAAATTATTACAGGATTAAAAAAAAAAATTGTGCTTCTCCATTTCTGTTTTACCTCACAAATAACGTTGTAACAGTCCAACAGTGTTACAAATTATCTCCTACACTTAAACAAGATTCAAACAATTATAGTTCCGTGTTAGAATAGTTGCCTCATGCGTCATATTTAAGGGTAATAGGAAAAAAACCAACGGGTACTCTTTTAAATTGAACACCCTGTATAATTTATTATTATTATTTAAATCTGAAGTATTAAAATTTCGTGTAGCAACGAAAATAATTTATTAAAAAAAAAAAAAAAAAAAAAGGAATAATTGTGTTATTTTAGCTCTGTTTTCTGGATGAATAATTTCTGGTTCATCCAGTTTTGTTTTCTACGATAATAACAGCTATTATACCCTATACTGAAATAAAATTTAAAATAAATCTCCGTAAATGGATTAATGAATTTTATATGTTTAATTTATTATTTAAATTAGTTAATGAATCTTTCAAAACCTTGCAAATCATGGATAAAATTTTGTTATCGTTATCTCAATACATTGCTTCGATTGTGATGTACGTTTTTCCTTTAAATCATCCTTTTTCATTATTTTATTCAGTTAAAATGCATGCAAAAAATTTATGGATAAATTTTATTTTTTTCATTCATATACATTGTTTTAACTATGACACAATTTTCAGCGTTAGTTTAGGAAGACTTGGACTTTTATCACTAAAAAGATATTTTTAATTTTGATTTTGATTTTGATTTTTTTTTTCTTTTTTTTTTTTTTTTCTTTCTAGAATGTCGAAACATGAATTATCATAAATTGTAAATAGTTTTCAAAAGTTGATAATTTCAAGGGTTGAAAAATATAAAAAATACATCTAATTTATTATCTAATAATATCTAAGATCATTTTTTCACTTTGAAATTTCCCCATAACTCTATAATTTTATTTTCTCTATGGTAACACTGTTTCTGAATCATTTATTATAATTTGTTGGGACCGCATTCAGTTATTTCAAACATTTATGGTAATGTTAAAAGTAACTATAGAATTGGATACTTTCCATAAATCACGCAACGAATGACAGAATAAAAGAAAAAAATTCTTTGCCCACTTTCTTGTGAAAGGCACAAAATAAAGAAAGCCTAAAATTTTTATTAATGATTTTATAGAATCTATTTTATAGAAATATATATATCCGTTATTTATAGTCCAATTATCTACAAAATCAATTTCTCAAATGCAGATGTATTTTGAGCTGTGATTCTTATAAATTTTAAATTCCGATTTATATTTTTTATCAAAATAAATTGTTGTCGAGTACACATTGAATAATGTCTCTTTTGTAAATTTTTAAAGATTTTTAAGGTATACCCTATACCTTACAGAATTTAATATTTTCTTTTATATACAGAATTTAATATTTCCTTCTATATTCAATCGAACAAAGTATTAAATTCATAAAAATTTTAGACTATTGTTTTTAGAAAATCTCTGCTTGCGTGTGTGTGGGACAAATATTGTCTGCTGATTCTAACTGGACATAAATTAGGGCCAATCAATTTTTGGTGCGAATCGCTCAAAGATGGTATTGTCATCTAAATGCTTTATAATTTTTAATATGACAGTTTTAGGACAAACTTTCGTACAAATGTACCTAATGAGAATTGTTTTTTATAATTCTTTGCGAAATTAAAAAAGTTATTTATAATAGTACTTCTCAGACAGGAATCTTTTATTTAATTTATTTATTTTTGTGTATACAGGAGTTCGTATTTCTATTTGTAGTCTGTAGTAGAACTCCTACATAGACAGGCTGACGCATCCGCCATTTTCTATCCCACAAGACCGGCTGACTATTTATTATTAGTGGTTTTTCTGCAATAAATTGCACGAATAACTCCAGAAAAGGGAACCACCTGTTTATATTTTCTTCTAATCCACAAAGAAGGTAAAAGTGGATTATAAATTGCAGATGTAACTCGTGGATACCCGGAGCAGAAGTACAACTTTGTAGCGTAAGATTTCCCTTATTTTCAACTTATTTCATTTTATTTTCAAAGTGGTTTGACAAATTTAATATAAATGTACAGTTTTTTTAAGTTTAAATTCTTTTAAAATTAACTTTAATATTACATTTCTTTTAACGTGAAGGGTTGCAGTTTTGAGAATGTTGGCGATGTACTTAAAATTGCCAACTTGTTTGTTTCCGGATAAGAAGTTCTAGCTCACTTGATCTGTATAGAAGTTTAAAGGCGATAACAATGCTAATAGGTAACCTAGCTTTTTCTACCGCCAACACTTTCCCAGACGGGATAGAAAATGGCGGACACTGCGCCAGCTCTTATCATATAGGAGTCTTAGTCTGTAGCTGAGCTAGTCCTTTGATGATGTGGGAAGCGGAAGTTGATGTTGTAGCGGTCAGGATTTCAATTTCAAGTAAGAGTGGGTTGGTAGTAGGACCGAATGGGCTCAACCGAGCTTGGGGTGATTGATGATGGGCGTTCGCGCCGTTACCATTAAAATCACCCTCCCCTTCCCTGTAGGAAGCAGAAGTATATTCGTCCAGGTGTGTAAATTTTCAATATCAGTATTTTTCGAAAGTACACGTCAATATCTTTAAAAAAAGGTTGAACCTTAAAAATCTGTAATAATTTAAAACAAAATTATCAATTTTTTTAAATAACATAAATAAATAAATAAAAAATTCTTGAATTTTTTTTTTTTTTTTTCTAGATTCTGTCTAAAAGGCGCAACATTAACTTTCTTTCGATGTTTGATGTTATACAACTCTGATTCAAAAAATTAGAATAATGACTGGAAATATGGTCAAGGGAATTGGAAATCTTATTTATCAAATACTCGTAAATAATCAATGATATCAAATATAAATTATCCTAATATAAATAAATATAGTTCGTACATTATAAAAATATAAACATATTACAATGAAATAGAAAATATATTTAAAACAGCAAGGGAAAAAACAAAAATAAATAAAAATATTAGAATATTAGAATGTTTTATAACGTGGTTAAAATAATTATAATAATGTAAATATATTGTATACAATTTAAACTCGAAGAGTTTTTCCATGCTAATCAATATTTCGTTGCATCACTATTAGCTTTAATGACAGCTCTTAAATGGTTTGGCATATTATTAACAAAAGGTTCACAATTTTTTTCTTTTTTTCTAATTCGCCCGTATGTTCTTCAAACTAAAAATATGATATTTTTTGCCTCTTCGTGCAATTCCTTAGTCGATTTTTTTTATAATCCCCAGAAATTCTCGGTGGGGTTTAGATCGGGTGAGTTCGAAGGACAAAGGGCCTCTTGGAGCCATTTAGCTGTCGGTTTGGAATTGTGCAAGAAGCTTGCTGAAACACGAAAACATCATTATATAAGATCACAGATAAAGGTGTATTATGAAGCGTGCAAGAATTTCTTGATATACTTCTTAATTGACTTTTGTGTAAACAATACACAAAACCTGGGCTTTGTGCAGTCATCCAGCCCCATACCATGACAGGGGTCGTAAATTTAACCGAAAGTTTTAAACACTCTTTATCAAAAGCTTCTGGTTTAAATCTCCAAACACCTATACCTTGATTTACATGGGATACACAAAACATACTTTCATATATGAAGAATATCTTTTTCCAGTCAAATTGACCCTAAAATAGCCTTTGTTTACACCATTTAACTCTAGCAACAGCTTGTTTAGATAAAAAGAGTGACTTAGGCACATGTGATCCAAAATCTAATTTGTGAAGCCGTTGTTATGTTATAAATTTAGAGGCATTTGTACCCACTTCTTTTTGTTTCCTCTGCAAATATATCTCACACTTCGAAAGCGATGTTTCTTTACAGTCTTTCTTAAATTCCTTTCATCTCTTGCCGAAGTTACTGGCTTTCGGTCACTTTTAAAGTGTTTACTTTGAAAATACTTATTAATAGAATATTCTCTCAGAACCCTACTCACACTTCCATAAAAACATTTTACTTCTTTTACTGTAAACAGTTGTATTTTTCCTTCTTTGTACAAGCACAAAATACGAAATTTCACAAACCCAGATAAGTCGCTCTTTCGTCCATTAAGCAAATACTGAACTAAAAGCAAGTGCCAAACTACATTTTATTTACCGCGGAACAGATGTTAGTACCGAAGTTAATGAAATTTACACCTGTTTTCTAATCCAATAGGAAAATTATTGCATATTATAATTTTTTAAATAATTCTAATATATTTTTCTAAATTGCTAATTATCAGTACAGCAAATAAAAATAAATATTTATATGATATTTATAAATGTTCTGAACATATTTAGACATTCTTAATATATTTTTTTTCTTAAAACAATATGCAAACTGACAATTTAGCAGTATTGAACTCATTCTTTTTTACATTATTCTAATCTTCTGCATTGTATTTGTACTTATCTACATTCATCATGGAAAATAACTTACATAAATAATAATTTTAATTAATAATTTTCAGTGAGGTAATTTGTATAGGAAAATATAGAAGAAAGTTTTGGTATGACCACAAGATACTAGTAAATTTTTATTTTGAATATACTTTATTTAGATTATTCCGTATACCTCGAAAAATGAATTACCAATAATTTTTTATAAAAATATTTAGAAAACTAGGGGACTCTGCCCCCTGCTCGCTCCGCTCACCAACCTCCGAAGAAGGCTTCGCCTCCCCCCCCCTCCCCCGACTAACTTTACTTATTAACACATGCAGTCCGCATATTCGCTGCTTTCTTTCACTGAAAAGGAATATTAATACTGCATATTACAAGACAAAAGCAGAAATTTATTATGGAAATCCTTATATTCAATGTCAAATTGAAATATATAATATTTATATTTTTTTAAATAGAAATAAATTTATAATATCTAGACCATTTTGCATTACAGCTTTAGTATATGACCCTTTTTAATTCTTTTTTACAACCTTAGATCCGTACTACGGTACCCCAGTCGGTAGAGCGCCGTGCTCGTAATTGGAAGATTGCGGGTTCGGTTCTCGAGCCTGCCAAAGACCGTCGTGTATATTAATGGTGGTTGGTGCATATAAAATATGTCGTGACCGCAATATCCTTCGTATTCCCATCAAAATTATACCGCTGGGGGCCACCGAAGCTGGGGAGCCATCCCCTTCGAGTAGGACCAAAACTGTGGAGGCATGTCTCCGGAACATCCGTAGGGGTGGGTCTGCGTCCCAGACCTTCGCCAATTATCCATAGCGCAGTAATGGTGCGACGTCAAACACAACCTACCTAATTATCTACCTGCCTACAACCATGGATCATATTTTAATTTCCCCGTATAAGAAAATTAATTTTTTAAAAGTAGAGAAAAAAAGTTGATATTTAATTTCTTTCTTCTTTACATCCATGGTTTCGGGCCGTGGTACTCTAGTCAGTAAAGCGCCGAGCACGTATTTGGAATATTGCCGATTCTATACTTGAGCCGGCCAAAGATTGTCGTGTACACTAAAGGTGGCTGGTGCACATAAAATCTGTCGTGACCGCAAAGTTTTCCATTTTCCCATCCACACTATACCTCTGGATCACCAAAGCGGGGGGGGGGGTGTCCGTGAAGGATCAAAATTGTGATAGCATGTAGCATGTCTCCGGAACATCTCTAGGGGTGCGTCCCAGACCGTCGCCAATTACCCATGGCGCAGTATAAATCCAACCTACCTATCTACGTACAACCATTTTTATTTTCCCGTATAAAATGACTTCATGACAGAAGAACAACGTCACTGGGAGAAACTTTTTTCAAAATGGCAAATAGAGTACCTTCATAAACTTGTCATTTTTAGTTAATAACTTCTTTAATTAAAATGATAGAAAATTCTAAGCAGCTAAAATGTCTTCCTTGGAGTAATCGGAACACATTGATACCCCTCATGTCGCGAAAGACCCTGCCCTCCGTTAGAAGATGCTGTCGCAGACAAAAAAATTTGACGCCAGTGACCGTAACTTTTCTTTAATATATCGAGATTGTGTTGGTTATTCTTTAAAAAATCTGATATGGACACCACATGACTTCCTTATACACCCATTAATATACACATATTGTTACGAAAACCTTGACATTTTTCTCTGAGATAAGTGGTTCGTAAATAAACATGTAGGTTCCTGTTCATAAACATTCTTGAAAACAAGCCAAAAAAAAAAAAAATCAACCACAAAAGTCACGATTATAGGTTTATATACACCACAAAAAACAAATGTTGTTTGTTTTGGAAAAGTATTTCACAGATTATTACAGAATCCCTCATTGAAAAATCTCTCTAGAGATGTACTCAATAGACCTCACTCGAGTATAGTCTACTTCTGTTCTCTTTCGCAAAAATAAATGGCGACAAACGATGCATTATACCAATCTAATAATTTCATTAAAATTGAGAAAGGGCTTACTAATTCTTACTAATTCTGGCTACAAAAAAAAAAAAAAAAAAAAAAAAAAAAAAAATCCGCCAAATTCGGTAAATTTTGCAAAGTTATCAAGTATTTCGCCAAGACAGATTTTGGTCTTGGTATCGAAAATGCCGACATGACAACCAAATTTGGCGAAAATTTGTAGTTAAAGTTGCCGAAGTCTGGTAGCTCTGACTTTTGTAAGAACAGAGTTCTGAAATTTTTCGGAAAGGTTCACTGATTTCTAGCGCAGAAGTAAGTTCTTTGAAAGTTCTATGAATGACGAACAAGACTATAAAAAGAGAATATTCATTATTAATGATTGTAAATTAGAATTTGCCTATTTAATTATGTGCTAGTTTTTAATACGGTATTATAGTAAAAGTGGGAAAAGATGGTCGATTTTTGTTTCCACGAAGGAGGGAATGGACTTAGAGTCGACGGATTTGGAGACCAAAATGTTTAATTTAACGAAAAGTGTTAGTTATGGATTTACAAAGTTTGGAAAGTAGAGTTCTGGAACTTTCCGAAAGGATTTATTGATTCCTAGCGCAGAACGACCACGAAAATTCTATAAACCACACTGTAAAAAATATGTCCTATTTACTGCTAGAAATTCTCTGTAATTTGATAAAATACGCGTAATTTACGAAAAAATTGCGTTGTCAGAACGTATTTTCTCAAATTACAGAGAATTCCGGCCAGAAAATAGTACATATTTTTTACAGTGCACTTACAAGACTCTCGATGAATTCAAATTCTATTCAGACTTCAAAAATGCACAGTTGATCACTGTTTCTAAATTGTCGAAGTACCTGCTCTGTAGTGCATTCAATCCTGTTTATTTGATTTCAGTAGTACGAATGACTGTTTTATTGGTTTATTTCGAGAATATTCGTTCAGTGGATTCGTCAACTAGAACCTGATTATATCTTTACAAATTACATTCTACACGCAAAAATGTCAACAACTTTCATAGCAACTCATTACGCGCTTTATCATTAAACTCTTTTGAAACTCTATGAGAGTAGTAGGGATGTGCCGGATCGTCAAAAAATGTGATCCGCGGATACGGATATCAGTTTTTCTATATCCACGGATACGAATACAGATATGGATCTTTTATTTCAAGATCCGCGAATACGGATATGGATCATTGGAAAATCTATAATAATTAAGTACATATGTAACGATTTTTCTTCCATTATCCGTTTACTGTACGTAATTTAAGTGAGGTATTCGGTTTCGATATCGATTTTTCACTGATTTACATGTTTCAAGGTCCAAAAAAGTGCTTTTTGGAAATTATTCATTGCGTATATATGTATATGTGGGTGTGTACCTTCTGATAAGGACAGGTGAATCTTCTAAATCTAAAGATAGAACGACGGAACTTTATATTTAAAACTTCATATTTCAACTTTTTGTGAAAAAAAAAAAAAAAAAAAAAAAACTGGAAATAGAACAAAGAAAAACAAAAAAAGACTGCATCTCAAAAAAAAAAAAAAAAAAAAAAAAAAAGCTGTAATACATATATTTTTTTTAGTGTCGTTATATAAGCTCCTTTCAGATATCTGTTCGTTTCTATCATTCAGTTTCTTCAGGAAAATTGATATGCAGTGTTTGTGACCATAGTAAAATATAGCAAAGCATTTTTATAAATTACGTTCAATAGAAAACAAATTTAAGCTTAATTTTAGATAGCACTGTATATTGTCTATAAACTATATGCACATCGTATTGTGTTCTTAAATTTAGTTTTATAGGGAAAACACCTAACACAAAATGAAATACATTTCCAGCAATTTCCAAATATAGTCCCAATATATACAAATACTTTAAGCAGGCCTGTAAACGAATGATGAATGATTTCCATTCCACAATCTGCACGAAGCATTTATTTATGCTTATAAAAAAAAATATGTTTATTCCATTTTGCTTAGAGCAGCCTATAGATGTTACACTGTACTTACCAAAGATCTCCCCCATACGCGTAATATACTTGAATACTCTTGGATGTCACTATACACGAACCATTTACTTGATCTTAAGAAAAAGTTTGGTGTGGAATAATTATATGATACAGATTTAGAATACAGAGTTTGGACTGCCTGCTACTATTTGTTCATGAAATATTCTAATAACACACGCACAGAGACTAACCGCTAAAAACATGACTTTCGGATTCATGGGACCACAAAAAATGTAAATGTAACAAAAACTCAATTTTGAAAATTTGATCCAAAAACAATATTTTCTCTGCCATATGCATGGGTAAGAGAAAGTAAAGAACTGTTCCAAAAATTTTCATTTAAACACATTTTCGATGAACTGATAACATTTTATTAAATAAAACTCATGTAATCTATGTAAATTTTACTGAAAAATGATGGGATTATTTAGATATTTAGACTTTTACGTAACTATTCATTATTTATACATTTCTATTTTTATATATTTATTTTTTAAGTATTACTTTAAAAGAAAATTATATATTATGAAAAATATATGTAATACTTTTTATAATTCATTTCTTTTTCTTAAAATTTACATTCTCAGAGATAATGCGTGATCAATTTTTTAAAAATGAATGTTTCATTTCTAATGATTCACACACAGTTAAACACCTGCTTTCAAACTGTCACTTTAAGTATAAACAACTATCCCATACGGATTTTGGTGCATTATTCATTTGTTAAAGAATATATATATATATATATATATATATATTTATTATTATTATTATTTTAAATTAAATCACAGCATGTATTTCCTTTATATATTAAGTGCAAATGGCGGGAAATTCAAAATTTCGTCATGTAAAATTGAAGACAGGAGTTCATTGCATAAATAAGAAACATGAAGGGATTTAAAAGAAAATTTGTAAATTACGGAAAAACGTAAATTCCCAGAGCGTAAAAACGAGGCTATACTGCATTTTTTTTAGTTATACATTAAAGATAGTTTATAATGAGTTATAACAGTTTCTTCCTGATTTTCTGGATATTTCTACAAAAGATCCGTATTAGATCCGCTGAAGAAAAAAAAAAAAAAAAACGGATCCGGATATTTTTTTCTCGCTGATACGGATCCGGATACTAATACGGATCTTTTATTTCTGGCGGATATCTGCGGATACGGATACAGATACGGAGCTCCGGCACATGTCTAGAGAATAAGGTCATATATAATGACCAAACCTTTCGTACTTTCAGTCATTATGAATATAATTTACGTAGAATTTCCGAAACAAAAATCAGAAAAACGAAATGAGAGGTACACAACTAGATGTTACAAGAAACTTGGAACGTTCTGCTCCCAATTGTTTTTGAGTTATGTGACATACAAACATGTATACACATACGTATATAGCAGTGGCGGCTCGTGCAAATTTTCACAGAGGTGGGGCCCGATCCATCGTATGATGCGCAATTTAACTTTAATACCATTCATTATTCAAACATGAAAACAAACATTAATAAAATGGGATGTAAAACGAAATTTTGGTTTATTTTTTTTAATTTTTATGATGGCGAATCTTAAATTCACCACTATGGAAAACATTGCATAAAATTATCATAAAAATTAAAGTTTTATAAATACAATTGAAAAATTCTGCAATGATCTGATCAATGGAATATCAAAATTTAAATATCTGGAAGCTAGTGGACGGAAATTGCCAAGTTCGATACCAGATCGCTTTCGTCGACATATACATTTGGAGTTTACTATGGTTTTCTCCAAAACTGAAATAAAAAGGGAAACACTTAGAAAGACTTTCTACAGAGAGTACACCACTCAGGTCTAGGACCCTCTTTTAGTCAACTGGCTTTAACCCTAACACTACACACCATCAAAATTTAAATTCAAATGTCTCAGAGTGTAATATTATTTATCTTACGCTAATTATATCCCTAAATCTTTTAATTATTGAATTTCAAGTGTTATATTCATGTTTCTTATCTATTGGAATTTAGAAAGTCATGATTAATGTAATGTGGATACATATTAAAAAAAAAAAAAAAAAAAAAAAAAACACCATGTTTCTCACTTAATTTTATTCTCATTTAGATAATTTAAATTAACTTTCAATAAATAAAGAAATAAAACGGGATACCATCTTTAAAAAAAAAAAGAAAAAGAAAGAAAGAAAAAAGAAAGGAAAGAAAATAAAGAAAAAAGAAACATTGCGGATGTTTCTATTAAATCGCATTAAAAGAAAAATCCTTTAATAATAATAATAAATCACAATTTTATGCAGCTATTTAATCCATTTATCCATGTAAATCCATTAATTATTTATCTAAAAATTTTACAATTTATTTACATAAAAGTTTTAATACACTATTCTGAAGAAAAAAAAAATCACATATTATTTTTATCCCCCCCCCTCATTTAAATTCAAAACACTTTAGTTAAAGAGGTCTTAAATTCTTATACAAGCTTTTATCTCAAAGGCTAGTCTAGAAAATATTTTTGACTTTTACCAGATTTCTTTTTTTAAACACTAAAATTTTAAACTGTTATAATAACTCTAAAAAATTCACCGAAAAATCAATGAGGAAAAAAAAAAAAAAAAAAAAAAAAAAAAAAAGAAAGAAAAAAAAAAAAAAAAAAAAAGAAAAAGAAAAACGTAATGCAAAAGTCGCCAAATATTACCGTTTTTTCCCTATAGTATTGTTCCAAAGGGCAAGACTCTGCTGGCCCATCGACGAGAAAATTACAGCGTGCATAAACTGATAAAGCAGTTAGTCGCCAAATATGTTAACCCAATCTTCTAGTAGAATAAACTGTACAAATAAACACGCCAATTTCGGCCCGAATGAAAACGGCCCGCTGTATTAGATAAGGAAAAGGGAAGTAGCGGTCTCTCTCTCAGTCATTAGTGATTTGTGATAGTTCGAAAAAATATATTGACAAATAAATGATAATGAAAGAAGATTAAGAAAAAGTTAGATAGACGTAGTTATTTTGTATATATGTTTTTGAACAGTTATAAAAACAAAATTATTATTATTATTATTACTATTTTAATCGAGAAAAAATTTAGGTGGGGCCGTGCCCGTTGGCCCTCAATGTAGAACCGCCACTGGCATATAGTATGTTTAGTATATATGTGACGTATATACATATAGACGTCACGAAAAGTCGTGTAAAATCATAGATATCTCTAAAACGGAAGCTCGTGTCAAGACCAAAGTTGGAGGTGTACAACTAGACATCATGAAAGTGTCGAATATAAACTTACAACATTCTACGATCATTCGTTTTTGAACTATGCGAGATACAAAAATCCCTTTCGCAAATCGGAATTACGAGGGGAGGCTGAAAAGTTAATGGCTTTGCCTCTTTCGAGTTGGAAAAAAAAAAAAAAAAAAAAAATTTGGTGGAGAATGAAAACTAGATGTCTTGATATGTAACTGTACAAATATCAAGTCATTCTCATTTACACAACTTATTTATTTGTACCGAAATATTTGAAAAATGACCAGAAGTAGGACCGAGTTGAAACATCCAAATCCATTTTAACCTATTTTGAAGCTTTACAGGACTTTCTTCTTACCTCAGTGAGAGAACATGAAAGTGGCTCCACATTTATGATCTTGAAACAAAAGAACAATCTGAAGAATGGTGCCACAGGGTTCCCGCGCCCAAAGAAGTTTCGCACAGTGGAATCGACCAAAAAAGTCATAGCGTCTGTTTTCTGGGACAAAGGTGGGATTCTGCTTGTGGACTTCTTACCTCAGGGCTCTAGTATAACTGAAGATTATTATGCTAACCTTCTAGACCCACTAAAAGAAGCAATTAAGAAGAAACGTCGGGGGAAGTTGGCCAAGGAGGGAATCTTGTTTTTGCCTTACAATGATCCTGCGCACACTTTGAGCTAAATTCAACACCCTGGGTTTCCAATTCATCCATCATCCTCTTTATTTACTTGACCTAGGCCCTTCTGATTATTTTTTGTGTCTTAATTCGAAAAAAAAAAAAAAACACTTGAAAGAACAATGTTTCGAGGACATTATGCTTTTGAAAGCTGGTTTCAGTAACAACCAAATGCATTTTATTTATGGTCTGCAAATGCTAGAACAACAATAATGGGGACTAAATTTATAATTTCATAACTCTGACTCTTTTCTTTTTTTGCAAATCCAGGAATTTTTCAGCCTCTCCTCGTACAATACTTCTTTTTATATAGGCACTTAGGTACATTAAGGAAATAAAAAGTACCTAAATGTTAGCAACTATGATAACATCATTTGTAATTATAAAAAATCTATTTTTTAAAATAGAATATTCATAAAAATACGATTTTCGAACACATAAACTGCAATAGTAGGAAAACTAACTTACCTCTGCAACACATTCTAATTAATATTCCGTAAAATTGTTAGATTTCGATCCTTTTTATATACCACTTTATTTTTACAGTAATTTTCTCCAAATATTATCACAATTAAATAAGAAGGAAAATACTCTAAAAAAAAAAAAAAAGGCAGGACTAAGGATTTTACGGAATATTAATTGAAATGTTGGGAGGTATGGAAATGTAAACCTTATTTCCAATGCGCAATTTTTTTCCGGGTCAAAAACCTATTTAATAGTTATTTTTGGTCAAATGCCGAACACAAATCTACGATGCAAATTTCAAAATTTTTTGACAGTAAAGGGAACAGTAATGAAGTCTACAGGCATTTGCCTTAATTATATAATCGCTGTGTATGTGTAGTTACTCTCAAATGCTGATAGGTGTCTATACTAGTATTTAGTAGAGGTGGAGGAACATTTCAAGTGGTTGTTCCATAAATGGCACCATGTGCTTGTAGGGATAAAAATAAATATACAAGGTGGACATCATTAAACTGATAATGCTTACAGTGTTTTGTAGCAAGATCTAATTGCAAGAATAGCCCCAAACTATGTAAGGAGATTAAACAAGACGGGGACAAAGGATTTCAAATAAATAAAATAAAAAATAATTAATAAAAAATAAATCCCAAAATGTATCGCTAGGGGAATATATGACACTGTTTTTTAAAGTGACGTTTTTCTCGCGAACAATTTATCACTGTGTACCCAATTTCAAAATAACAAATAGGACAAAAGTAGTGCTTTAAAAAGTACGCAACCACCAATTTAAAATTATAAATTGCGGAAAAGCTTTATTTAGGCTTTGTTTAGTTTTGTTTAGTCAGGTAATAAAATGTTAATTTTCTGCATTTCTAGCTTGTTTTCGCATTAAAATAACTCATTTTTCTTCAAAAATCCGTTAAAAAGCTTCACTAAGGCAGGTAATGGATTTGAAGTCAAATTTGGCGACTTTTTCGCTTCTAGGCGACTTTTTTGGTGACCTTGGCAAGAAAATCCTTATTATCGATATCTCGAATATCTAAACTCTATCTCCATTTCCCGAGAAATTACGAAAAAATTTTTGGTTTATAAGGATTTATAAAAGAAGTCCCAATCCGGCGCTGTGAGTTTCACGCCAACAGTCCAACAGAGCTCCTGACTGAAATCTCTTGTACTGTTTGGTTACAGCCTTTTGTGTACTAATGCTAGGCTACAGTTTATGCTATGAATTTGATGCTGTCAGCTGTTATGTAAGCTGTGTTTTCTGGTGAAACTGAAGTTGATTATTTTTTACTTATAGACCTGTAATCTTCTAGAATGTTTTGTAAATAAACTTTTAAGCCACTGCAAGGTTCGCCTTTCATTCAGAGGCAATTCACGAACCCTGAGTACGCAGCAATATATATACATATATATATATATATTGCGGAATCCTTCGTCGTTTAATCTTCCTGCAAACTTTGGCGCCATTCTTGCAATTAGATCGCTCTACAGGGCGATGTCAGTTTAATTATGATCTATCTGTATTTTACTAAAAAGAAAATTATTTTCTACAGTAAATAAGAGGCCAGACAATTCTTCTTTGAAATATAAATATTTTATTTCACAGATTACTCAAAACACTTTGAACGAGTTGATGGGAAATGAATACATAAAACAATTCTAGAAAAAGAGTATACTATATTTTTTACAAGCATTTTAACTTATCTTCATTCCTCAGAAAAATTTGATGTATTGCGCTAAATTAATAATTTCAATTTATATTTATGAGGAAATAAATTTTTATCTTCCAAAAAAAATTCTATTCCGTAGTAATGTAGGGCAAATTAGAAATCCTAGTACCTAGATCACAGGTAAGATTTGAATAAATTTATTTTCTTGCAACTAGTTAATATGAAATAGAGTTTATGGGAAATGAAGAAGGGAATTTTATAATTATTATATTCTAATTCACTTAACATTTTTTTATATTAGTTTAAATTTTACATTAATTTCTATTTGTTATTACTTACTCTTCCAAGCGATTGACATTTTTCTTCAGCTACATTAACTTTGCCGGTTGAAGATTACATGCCCTTTTAAATATAAGTAAAAAAAAATATATATATATTTTAAATTGGAATTCAATAATTTGAATATTATTAAACCAGTTTGGAAAAAAAAAAAAAAAAACCTTACCAACAGATTACTTGGTATTACAATACCATTATTCTTTTCAAACGCTGTTCAATGAGAATTTTATTCATGAAATTTCATTTATGAAATGCCATATGAAATGTCACTTACCAGAATTTTGAGTAGTAAATTTTGAAAAAAATTCACATTTCAATTTAATTAATCATGAAAAATTATTATTATAATTATTATTTAAAAAAAAAAAAAAAAAAAAAAAAAAACTGTTTGAAAATTATTCCGGTGTGCAAAATAGTGACGAATGGGAACTCGAGAAAACCACCAAAAATATTGTTTTATCTAGTTTCTTCATTCTCTAGAATGTAGAATCAATAGAAAATAACGCTTTCCATTGAAAAAAGTATAACTAAAACCTGATTAGGCAATAAATCATTTTTTTTTGTATTTATTTATCTTTTTTTAAACATATTTGTCTTCTTTATGAAATATTTCATTTACAAAATTTGAAATGAATTTAATGGTAATTTTGTAGTAATTTTAGGTTTTGATTATTTATCGTTATCAATTTTATTTTTTCTTGGTGATTGTTTTCAATGAATCTAATATATTTCTCCGACGCTACATTTAAAGAATATTTCTGTAAAATATTTCTTACCTAAGTTTTTTTTTTTTTTTTTTTTTTTTTTTTTAATGTTAATTTCAATATAATCAATTTTTTTTTCATATCATCGCAAATACTTAGAAACCAATCAAATATTATTTCTATATATATATATATACATTTTAGTTTAAAGTGCGTTTCGCCAATTTTTGGTGTTTAGTTTTTTGTTCCAGTCGTTTTGAACTTTACTTTTTATTGTTTTTTGGGCTGCTTGTTTCCCTTCCTGTCAATATCGAGCCTCTTTCGTTTTTTTTTTTTTTTTTTTTTTTTTCTTCCTCTCTATTTTTTTACTTACTTCTTTTTAAAAAAGTAAATAACAATTTCTTTATTAACGGAGCCTGTGTAGTTGTACTTTACGCTTTCTGCTCAGCGATAATAATATCCTTACTACTAAAGATGGTATGTTCGCCTATAATTCTTTCCTTAGAACATTTTTTTACTTAAGTCGAAATGCTTGTAAAAAATAAGAATAAGTTATATGAACTAACGACCATGTAAAAGAAACAGTATATATAAAAAAATAAACAAACATACATAAGTTTTATTACCCATATTTAAAAAATACAGCTATTTAATATCCATTAAAAAACAATGAAAAAATGCAAAATCACTTATTGTTTATAGCTCCTAAAATAACCCCTTTTTTCTTTTTTTCATATGTACACTTGATAATTTAATCTACGCCTATTTTTGTATATATATATTATAATCTAAATGTATGTATATAGTTTTTTCAAGCAAATTCTGTTTAAACGCACAATACCTATTTCAAATGAAGTCTTTTATAGATTAATTAGCAAATTGCTATTTGCCAGAAAATATCTTCCTCTCAAGACACTTACTCGAGGATTAAAATCTTTAGAAATAGCTGCCCTATAAATATATAACATCTGTAGATATATATGGTAAAAATCTGAACAAGAAAGCATGTGACATCTGGAATTTGCACTTTTAGGACCATAAATTAACATAGCATCTTCACATGGAGACAGTGAAAACACGTGTATAATATCAATAGTTTTTGAAATGATGTAATTTTTTTTTTTTTTTTTTTTTTTTTTTTAATGATAGTTAATGTTATTACTAAAAACATTTTTACCAATTTTCAAGCATATATGTTTAATTAAAATTTCATGATTTGGCTATTTGTGAATTTTCTGCCCTCGCATATTTGTTTTTGCTCTTTATGCAATTACCAATTGAAGTCAAGAAAAAGAATAATGTATAGAAGCAGGTTTTTCTCAATTTATTGGTCACTATATTAAAACGAATTCAAACCTCGTAACATTTATAATTCAATCTGGAGTATTGTTAGAACCCGCCATTTTTCACACCACTATTTTTAAAGAGCACTTTTTTTTATTTCATCGTAATTACATATTGGAAAAAAATTCTCTCCAAGCAAATTGATGTGAAAAAAAGGCGAATTCTAACAGTACTCCAGAATAAATTATAAATGTTACCAAGTCTGTGAATTAAAAAAAGAAAGAAAGAAAGAAAGAATTATTATTTTTTATTATTCCTATATGTGTATGTATATATCAATGTATGTACATAGATATATCTATGTAAATATATATATCCAATGAAATCCCTCTAAACCTTGTTTTGGAGATTATATATGATTTTGGACTTAGTCACTATGAGCATGATTAGACAAGGATTTATTTAACAAGACAGTATTAAGTGTACTGCTTTATATAGGAATTTTTGCTAGTGCTTGAATAATTTTGCTGCTAACTGTATCATGTAGGGTTCCTATCAGTACTCAATGCTCTAACTTATTCCGCTATTGCTAATTGTATTTTGTCTCCGAAAAGCTGCGGGCAGATGGCACAGCTGTAGGTTGACATTTTTTTAGCAGTTCGTTGTGCTGCTTATATTGTAGTCGCTTCAGGTTTTATACTGATATCTTTTAAGTGGCCAATTTGGAAGCCGCACGTTATTCCATATTATTTGATATCTTTTTGCATCATTTTACGTTCAGCGGTTCCTGAGTAGATAGTCCGGCATACATGAAATTTGACTTGAATAGTGTGATTAAAATGTTTTACTTTGGAAATACGTATTAAGATTAAAAAAAAAAAAAAAAAAAATACCTCTTTCCTCAAAGCTTACTTTTTGTGAATTTTTTTTTTTGCCTGAATGTTCAGCGTACTTAAATGAAAACAGGTTGTAATTTTAAACTAATTAAAAAAAATGTTGGAATTTAATATTTTTAATATTCCGTAGCGTAATCCATGTTAATTTAGGTTTTAGATATTCGTTAAAATTAATTCAAGTATTAATGGGTTAACAGAAATCAGAATCTCGTAAGCATTTGATTTTTCTGTTATTTATAAATGTTAATTGTGATTTATAAAATTATTTTTGAGGCTCAAAGGTGAATTTATATTTTTAAAGAAGAGAAAAAAATGAAAAATTTGACAAAGAAAGATTTTGTTTCGAGTTAACAAGTGATGATTTATTAGATTGCTTTGAAAAGTAGATTAGAAAGAGATCAATATTATCTATATTTCAATTACGTGAAAGGACTTTCTAAAATGTATTAATTATTTATTTAAAAAAATGAAAATTAAGTTTATTTTACTTCATTTTTCTTTTTGTACTTACATTATACAGAGTGTACTCTTAAATTTATGTTAATTTTTTTACAAGATGAAAAAAAAAAAAAAAAAAAAAGATATTCCTTTTGCAGCATGTTTAGGAAATAATTACCAACCAATGAATTTTATAAAATTACTCTAGACGTCTTAAAAAACAGAACTTTAGAAAATAATTAAAATATCGCCGATTGCTAAAAGCTATAGCTTATATTATTTTTTCTACACATTCCTAATAAATACATTGTTTTTTTTTTTTTTTTTTTTTTATAATACATTTTAAAATTAAAAAAAAAAAAAAAAAAAAAAAAAAAAGTGTGTAAATTCTATATTATGTTGAAATAATTTTGACAGAAATATGCGCCAAATGCAATCCCAATTTTATGAACTTTGTAATATACTGATATCACATGCTTTGTTATTCACATTTTTTCATTCGTTTGAATATTCGAAATAATCTACTTATTTCTTTTTAAGTAGCTAAATTAAAAATAGCAATGGGCTACATTGCTCATTATAGCACTATCTTAATTAATAGTACAAAACTTTCAGTAAAATATATTAATCAATGAAACTACAATGCATATTTTCCCCCTATAAATTTAAACTATATTTTGTCTAATTAAAAATATCTAAACTTATTCTTTTTAAAGGGGAAAAAAAATTTCTAAAATCCGATTCATTCCTTTTTAAGCTTATTAAAATTGTCTGCGAAAATTATATTGGCTTCAAGCAAAACATTTTAAAAATTAATTAGGTCTGCATTTCATTAATTTATTTCTGTACAACAACTAAATATTACGGCATTAAAATTTTATACCTAAAAAAAAAAAAAAAAAAAAAGTTATACTATTTTATAACTATATAAAGTTAAAAAGTTGCTGAAATTCAGTGTGTCACTCAAGATGAAATGATTACAAGCAGTAACAGAGTAATTACAGAATTAAACACCGTATTAATTGCAAACACAACAGCAAAACTTGAGCAAAACAAAGTTTGCTTGCCATGTGATTAATTATTATTTGTTGATAATTACAACCTTGATTGATTGGTCTGTCCCGAAAACATGAAGCTAATGCTATAATAGTTTGCGCGGACGCGATATATCCTGGTATCCAGCGAGGATTGATTAACGCGCACGCATGAAAAAGGAGTAATTTTACCAACAAATTTACTAGAAGTTATCCTCTATTATACATAATACATGTATGTTAACATCTAGATTTAACCTTTTGCGGCGCAAGGTAATTGGGATCATTTAAATTACACAGCCATCAGAATTCACGAACAAAATTGGCGACCTTTTCTACTATGCTATAAAAGTAAAATTTTGCTAAAAAATTTCCGGGATGTGTTTTTGCGGTTGAAATTTAATAATTAAGTCCTCGAAGCGAGGACAGTGCACTGGAAAGGGTTAACGAAAATATGTGATATATAATATTCAAATGCTAATATATTTTTCAGACAAACATCGTACTTATTGTAAATTCTGAATATTACTGAATTTTAAGCAAAATATTTTTGTGTACTTTGAAAATTTTATGCAAAATGTCAAGGAAAACAGTTCGAAAAATAGAATGGCACAAATAATGTAGAAGCAACTGATTATGCCTTAAAAAAAAAAAAAAAGAAAGAAAAGAACTTTATAAAATGTTTGAAAAGTATTAAAATTTGGTGAAAATAATATAGACTGCATTTTACTATTAACGAACAGCAGATCTAAAGGAATATCAATCTAGAGGTTCCAACCACTCCAGATTTTTTAATGCCACCTATTTCTATAAAGTTATCTTTGTATTATCGAATGCCATAGTTCTCGTTAGATAAAGAAAATATTTTATTCAAAATTATTGGTATTCAAAATTTCAGAGATCTGGCAGCACTCCCCATCTCAAATGTAATTATTTCAGGATTCCAAAAACTAATATGTAAAAAATTTTGTAGTGAGGACAATTAATGAATAATAAAAACGTGTTCAACATTAAATTTTAACACAGCAATAAGAACACCATTTTAAAAGTTTCTGATTATTTTTTAATTTAAAATTATTTTGCAAAAGTGTCGAAATCTTAAACGCGCGTATAAATTGCGTTAATAGTTAAAGTAAGCATGGTAGTTAGGTCACTTTACACTGCATAAATCTCTTTTCCTATGTCCAAGATTTATCAAAATCAACAAAAGTTATTTGATATACTGCCTAAAATCTAATTTCTGTAATTATTAAAGAAGTTACAGGTTGGATAAAATCGCTTATAAATAAATTAAACTGATGCGTAAACGAGCATGATTTTGTCATAAAGATCATGCAGAATTTTGAAGAAGAATTCGCGAATTTCTATTTGCTATGATTGCAGTGGATATTTCATTGCAGTTATTCATATCTGTTAAAGCCTTCACAGATAACGATGAATTATGAAACCAGTACGAGCATAGTTGGCAAATTTAACACTTTTTAGCTGCCAAAAAACTTTAATAGAATATTTTACTTAATTTCATCAATGGACATGGTTACAGGAAAAAAAAATCCTATTAAAATTTTCCTTTAGCCAAAAAGTATTAAAGTTGACAACTAATGAGAATAAGAAAACTCGTAATTAATACAAAAATTTCTTTTGCGACAGTAGAGGTATATTATCTCGAATATGCAGAATACTGGAACCTAAGATTAATTAAATTAAAATTTTTTATATTAGACTATATTATTCAGCTTAGTTATTTTAACTAGATTATGATGATTTTTATATAACATTGCTTGACAGTTTCAGGGCAGACCATATAAAGAGAATAAAAATGATGTATTTGAAATATCTCGTTGTCATGGAACTCAGAAATTCTTAAAAACTCACAATTTCTTAAATTATACTTCTGTATCAAAATACAACAATAGTAGTACAAAATAAAATTGAAATTGAGACAGTTAAATGTAACAAAGCGAATTTATAGCAAAACACTTAAATAAAAGACATATAAAATGTTTTTTAATTATTGTTTTTTCTAAAAGATGTTTCATTATGAAGAAATTTATTTACACTATTTTATTTATATTGTAATTTTGATTGAGAAAATTCTCATTTTGATGGGCATCATAAGGCTTACTGAATAGGAGATCCCCAGAAGAAAAGGAAGGTGCAGGTTCTAAATAAATTAAACGTTGTTAATGTGTGTGTGTGTATATATATAAAGCAATACAAAGTTTAAAATTGCACTTTTTTTATAAAGATATTTTGTCTAAAAAAGTTAATTACATTATGCTATTATTTGAAATTTCAATTTTGACTGAGAATGATTTTATTACTGCCGTTGCTAATTAAACAAATGAACATTAAAGATAGGACAATATGGAAGGTTTAAAGTAAATTTAAACATGGTTACCATATTACAAATTGAATAAAGCATAAAATGCTGATAATTATTTTTAATGAAGATATTTAATTACATTATTTGTTAATTAAAACTCCGATTAAAACTCAGACATTTTAAATAATTTAAACATAGTTAATATTTATTTATGTCAAATAAAGCATACAAATATTTAAATTACTTTTTAAATGGAGGTATCTGTCATAAAGAAAATTTATTACGTTATTCTAATATGTAAATATCTAATTTTGGTTGAGATAATTTTGTTATTTTCGCGCCATAGTATTATATCATAAAAAATGAGGAGGAATTAAAATATCATAATCTACCATATCTTTACCATCAAAGTATTTCTAGGTCAACTGTGGTAAATTTTTATATTTCATTTTATAAAAGTTATTATTTTTTGTTTGATTCTACAGCAATCATGGCTTATTTTATTTAACTGCAGTAATAAAAAATTGCAACAAAATCTAAGATTATTAAGTGACGTATACAGGTGGTAGCACCATTGTTAAAAATGTTAAAATTTTTTACCAAAAGAAAAATTAAATTATCGAAAGATCTTTATACTACATATCTTGTTGCAAATATTTTTAACAAAGCAAATTATTTTCTTAAATGACTAAAACTAATTATTTTTAATTGATCGAATTTTATTTTTTCTATTCCCTGTTTTGATTTCCAATAAAAAATATTATGATATAATTTCGCAGGAGTACTTTTTTGAAAATGAACATCTTGTAGAAGAAAGAAAGTGGGCTGTGGGGTTTGTATTTAATTGATTTAATATTAGAAAAAAAAATCTTATTCTTCTTTTTACTAGAAGTATAAACCTTTGTCATGTCACAGAATGTATTATTATTAAATTGATGTCATTTCTGAAAAAATATATAAAAAATAAATATAAATAAACATAAATAAATAAATAAATAAATAACTTTAATTAATTCGCTTAGAACATTGACCAACATTTTCTTTATTTTTAATAGAATAAAACATTAATCTTCATAATAAATAATATTAAAAATAATACATTTTGCCATGTAAAAGTTTTCTTTTTTTTCCCAAAAAGTAAATGTAAATAAAAGTACAAATTGCACTATTGCTTTACTCATTTCTTTTGAAAATATATGTAATTGCATATATATTTATGTGATTTTTTTTCAAACTTATTCAATATAAAAAATTAACATTTTGAAATTAAATAAATCACATTATTATTTTACAAAAACATTAGTAAACAATAAATTAATAAAAATATACAATAAATTAGGACGACATATTCTTTTAAGTTGCACTGTATAATTAATTTGCAATATAGTTAATATATGAACAAATTTCACAATAAAAGAACTACAAAAAAATGTTTTTTCGAATCTCACTGATAAATAAATAAATACATAAATAAATTATAAACAGAAACAAACAAAAAATCTTAAAATAAATTTCTGCAACATTAAATATTTAATTAATTTCAGTTCATAAATTCTTATATTTAGTTTTAAAAAATCATATTTTATATATTTACAATATATATGCATTTTATCACTGAAACACTTAATAAAATTTGTAATGCAGAAAGGGACAAGAAACCTTTAAGTCATTTATTTAATTCTTATTAAAAAATAAAATAAATTGTTTAATACGAGTAATATTCTTCAATTATGGAATGTGTAAGCAAATATATATGTTAAATAATAATAATAATTATAATTATAAATCTATACGTAGTAGATCATAGTAGAAACACTCAAATAGAAAAAAAATCTCAGCATATATTTTATAAACATATGTACACAATTTAAAACGGTATTTTAATAATAAATAAATAATGAATAAAATAAATAAATAAATAAATAAAATAAAATAAATGTTTCACATGAAGAATGAAATGTAAAGTATTTTAAATGTATCTTTTGTAAATTAATTTTATGTGAATATAATTAGTTTTTTTTTTTTTTTTTTTTTTTTTTTTTTTTTAATCATAAGAATTATTTCTCAAAACGTATCGGAAGTTCTCACTTTTTAATTTACTCCATAGCATTGTTAGTGCCCACCTTCTTTTTACATCACTTTTTTTGAAGCGTAATTTTGTTCTTATTTAATAGTAATTATATATTAGAGAAAATTACTCTGCAAAGAAAGCGTTGTGAAAAAAAAAAATAAATAAATAAATAAAGACGGTTACAAACAATACACAATAAATTAAAAAGTTGCCAGCTCTGCAATTATATATATATAAATAAATAAACTACAATATACCAATAATATTTTATGTATTAAAATATTTTGAAATTTTTAAAAGAATGCTATATTTTAGAATGCAATTTTAAATGAAGTAATTTTTTTTTTTAAATCTTTATTGTAAAATTAAAAAAAAGAAAAGAAAAGAAAAGAAAAGAAATATTTTTATTGAAAGTGATTACTTTAATAGAATATTTCATTATAATAAACGTTAAGGCACTCCTTCATTTACTCTTTGTTTGTTTGTTTTCAAAATGTTTGACCAAGTGTATGTACAATGCATTTCGGATGTTCTTTTTTATGTTAAGCATATTTAACTATTAAACTAAAAACTTTATTTTAAAGGGGAAAAAATATTACTAAGATACATATGTACTATTAGTGAGACAATGTGCGTTACAGCCTGTAGGACTTCGATAAGAAAATATCTAATCACTTTATACATGATACCATTCGATTTAAACTGGGACTTCATTTATTACCATAATAAGAAAGCGTTAGAAATGTTTAAAACTTTATCATAAAATTGTCTTTCGAATAAGGCAACTACAGTAAATTTCTTAAGGAAAAAATCAAGTACTTGAAATAAATCTGTCCTTAGGAGGCTAAAAAGGGACAATATGGTTTAAATTTTTTTTTATTATCACGAGACAGTTTCTTAACTTTGATGATTTGTACCTTTTATCATACTTCTATATACGTATTTAAATTTTTGTATAAAAAAACGCTGAAAGATGCTTAAATGACAGAGGTTTCTTGTCCTTTTTTTTTTTTACAAACCCCCTTACATAAAAAATTAATAAACATCCCAGGGTTATTGTTTTTCATATCCATCCAGTAGTTGGTGAATAATTAACTGTTTCAATTCCGAAGCTTCGTGGGATGAACCCTTTAGAAGCTTTCTGTTGTTGTTCACTTCTGGGACTGCCAGGAGCTGATCCTCTTTGAGAATTAGCGTCTGGTTGTCCTGTTATAGAGCTCCTTGGCGTAGGCACGTTAGAACTGGCACAACTTGGAATGGGTGATAAGCTTCTAGCTGGTGTGAGAGAGTGATGCTGTTGTCCAAGATGGTCCATGGACGTGCTTTTTGCACCGAGCCACTGACCAAAGGGCGCACTGACTGTTCTTTGAGCCTGGCCTTTTCCGTCAGCACTACTGTCTCCAACACGATTCTTAGAACAATGGCTGTCAATTGAAGATGACTTATCAGAATCCATAAAGGCTAATCTTAATCTAGAAGTGCTGAGTGCAAGATTCCCAAACTTGCGTGCAAAAAGTGACCTTTTGATAGGGCCGTCTGAAGACTTTTTAGGCTGCTGTGCAGTGTTTTCTGCAATACCACAGCTGCTACTGCTAGAACCATTTCTGCTGGAACACCCCATTCTACTCGGATGTTCTGAACTTCCTTGGCTGCTTAAAGAGTCCTCACTTCTACTTCTTGAAAATGCCGCTCTTGCATGTTTAGTAGCTTCTACAATGTGACCCCATCGTCCTCTTTTAGCTTTTTTCGTGGCCAGTCTAGCAATGCGAGCCAATCTTGGAGCTGGAGGGGAACGATTATTAGTTGTTTCATCTACACTAACTTCTGGTGTCGTCTGAATGGAGCTTTCCACTAATCCAATATCGAATCCTTTCATTAATCGACGTTCTTTTTGACGACCTTTCTTGCCACCAGAACCTATAAATGATAAAATTTATTTATTGTTTTGAAAATTATAACTGACTCTAAAATTATCTAGATACACTAATTTAAATAAAAAAGTCATTTGGAAAAAAAAATCTTAAATGATTACTATCATTTTTTTTTTTTGCCTCACTGCGTTTATAAACTCATACTGATTTCAGTGGCTGTATATATTTGTACATTCTATATTTTATGTATTTAACGATTTCTATCAGAACATGGGTTTTTTGTACTCCGAGTTTTTAATATGTTTTGGAATATTACCTAATGTTAGATTTAACATAATTGAAAATCTCTTGATTTTTTTGCATTAAAATATACCGTCTAAATTACAGCTTAATGTTCGTATATATATATATATATATATATATATATATATATTCCTATAAATATTTAAAGCGAATGATAAATTTATACATTTTACTATACGAATTTGAAATTGTCGCTTTAATGCCCAACATATACACAAAAAATACATATCCTTATTGTTTATAAACTTGAATTGATAAAAGTGTGTGACAGTGTCCTTACAGTAGTTATCGAAACGAAATTCGTATGCGTTATGCATATCTTGACGTTTTGTAACTACTTTACCAGTTGAAATACAAGTCAAGTATTCACAAAGATCTCGTTTGAAAATTTTGGTATTTGGATTAATTTTCAAAATATTAACATAATTTTCTAATGAAGTTCTATGAAAATGTTGAATATATGGAATTAAATAGTAGATTTTTCTTCTTTTATTTATGTATAATAATAATAATAATAATAATAACAAAAACAGAAAAATAAATTATCCCTAAAAAAGGGTTAAATTGAACACGTGTCATTTGTTAATTATATTAAAAACACTTTAAAAACACGTAAAATTTAATTTTATTTAAAAGATGTCAAAAATTTTATTCGAAGTTTTTCGCTTTTTTCCCTGATGATGCTTTACTATTTAAAAGCGAAAAGCTTTGGATAAAATTTTTAACATCTTTTAAATAAAATTAAATTTTACGTGTTTTTAAAGTGTTTTTAATGTAATTAGAAAAATAAAAGTAATAATAATTATTATTATATCCTTAATAATACCATTTATCTGTTAAGGAAGAAAAATAATTTTACTTTCAGTAGACTACATATCTAGTTATATTACAGAAAATTCCTGCCAAGAAAGTTGTCAGAAAATATCCGTATTCTATGCGAAAAATGCGTTGAAGAAAGTTTTCTGTAACAAAACAGTATAGAAAATTTTCGTACACAACGGATCTTTTCTTTAGCGCATACTGTACAAATTTTCTCATTGAATAAAATTTTTCAGTTCAACCAGCCAAACCAAAAGCCCACTGCATTGTAGGCAACGATATTATTTCTTAGCTATGATTGTTTGGTTGTTTTTTTGTTTGGGTTTAACGTCCTGCAAGTACTGCGCTATGGGTAATTGACGACGGTCTAGGATGCACCCCTAAGGATAGTTCGGAGATATATCATCACAATTTTGTTCCTCCACGGAGGAGATCATAGACCTTATATAATAGACCACGCATCCCTCCTCTGTCTGCGATATGAAGTAGCTTCCCCAGCGAAATTATCAAGTGATATAGACCAGGAGAAAGAGACGAGAATGAATATTATGTGATTTTTCCATAGGAAAGAAAGTAGTTTAGAGATTTTTAATTTCTGTATTGTACACATACTTTTTATTTAAGCCTTTAGATTTACGCATCGTTGGAAAGCTAAAATGTCATAGATTAATTATAAAAAAAATTCTTTTGTGAGAAACCATTCTGAAGGGGAGAATTTTTTGTTTGTATTCTTACAAAAATAAGTGCTTTCTTATGAAAGAATCGCCCCCAACTCCATGTCACGTGACATACGGTGCTGACCGCAAAGGATGAAGGTTTCAGATTACACCCTCATGTTGAAGACATTCACTATAATGGGAAGTCCTATTGGTGGCGTAGTCTATATATATAAGGTCTATGGAGGAGATGGCTCCCCAGCTTCGGTGAAACTCAGAGATATAAATTGGATGGAAACATGGAGGACATTGCGTCATTGACGGATTTTACGTGCACTATCCACCGTTAGTGTACACGACGGCCTTTGGAAGGCTCGAGTATCGAACCCGCAATCTTCCAATTACGAGCTCTGAGCTATGGAAACAGAAACTGTTTTGCTACTAAGCACTACTCAGTCTTGTTTTGATACCAATTTTCGATATGCAAAACAGAAAAAAAATATGTAATCACCAGATGAAATCTGCATCAATGATTACATATTCTATCTAGTTACAGAAAAAAAAAATGTTTTTTTTTTTTGACATAATGTTAATTAAATGTTAATTTAAACTGAATTTCTGAAAGAAACATAAATTTTAGGTAGAATTTTTTTATTTTTGCAGAAACTTTCAATTTTTAAATAGATTTCCCCAACCCCCACAGTGTATGTTTAACATCATTCAAATTGCTTTATTAAAGAAAAGACCTTCAACCCTTTATACCTCGTCAGTACTTTAAAGTACCACGTGATAAAGTACACATACAGAAAAATATCCATTCACATTTTACTAATCGTACTTTGTAGTACAAATACTGAATACTTCTCTCAACTGTCGGTTGATTGCAAAAGCAGTTCTATGAAGGAGGAAAGTTTTGAAAGTGATTTTTGTCGCCTTTAGATTTCAAATGCTTCTATTTTGATAAAAGATATGCGTTGCTATATTTCATCATATAAATTTGCTAAAAACTGAACGGTATTTGTATCATTTTTTTCTTTTAATATTGTGTTGTATGAGAAGTATTAATAACTAAGTAATCAAGAAATTGATGTTGTGAATTTTTTTCAGCTGCAGTGCCCGGACGGTATTTTAAAGTACCGAAACAATTAATTATCTCTAATTTAAAAAAAAATCTTATTTTGGCTTTACATATTTTTTAATGAGCTTATGTTAAGTAATTAGAAAAAGTTTTAACATAATATATATGCTTTTTTCATAATTTGGGGCATAAAGGGTTAACAGCACAATTAACTTCGTTTAGAAAATAAAACAGATTTTGATTCTTAAAACTGAAAGAAAAGAAAAGTCTATAATTGCTTCAAAATAATAATTGCAAACATTTTCATTTTAATATTTTAAAATTAAGAGGAGCAAAAATTACAAAATAAAGAAAAGTTTTAAAAAGTATCATAATTTCGAATTAACTGTCTGAAGAATACATGCCTTTTGAATGAATAATAATAATAATAATAATAATAATAATTTTAAAAAAAACTGTAACTTTTACTACAATTCCATAGTTTTAGAAAGTAAAATTTCATGTATTTCTTTTAAACTGCATTTTAAATTTGATCTTCCATTTGTTATGAGAATAAAAAACAATTTTATTTATTTATTTACTTATTTATTATTAAAAAATTGGGTATTCTACATATACAGTTGCAGCTCAATTACTAATTGATATTTCGTTAAAATTCATTCCCGAAAAAAGAAGTATTTATCTTATTAGTAAATTTGATCGATACTAACATATATGGATAAATATGATATTTTGATGAAATTATACAACAAATATACTTATGAATTACTGATTAAATACTATTCAATAATTCAAATTCGTTGCTATTGGGAAGTGTCAAATCCCTTCCAGCAACATGAAAACTCTAATGCAGGCTTTATATTACGAATGAGCGATAAATGGTATGTTATTACTGTTATTGGGTTACCCAACGATAATTGATATAAATATTTTAACAGTAATTCAATTAATTTTAAGGAAACCATGAATAGCATATCTACATTTCTGTAGATAAATATCTATGTTATTATCTCTGAAACCAGTCACACTTACATAGAAAAAAAAGGTTGCTTGAAGTATATAAATAAACATAATAATAATAATAATCTATTATATTAAACACAAAGCACTTTCATTAAGACCAAAATCGCGTGATCTGAGCATGCACTGAAGGCTATTCCTTCCTTTAGACGTAACCAGTGAAATGAACTTATTTTGCTTTGAACCAATCCGAAGCGTACGAAGTATCACTGTAAAAATTTTCTGTAGTAGATTACAGCTCAGTGTGTTGGTAAAAGTATTGCCTACTCATTGTGCTGTATTTTTACAATGTGCAGTAAAATAAATTTGCTGCGATTTTTACTCACGTGTGCTGTAATTTTCGCGGTATGCTTTAAAAATACTTCCTGCAATTATTACGCATGCATGCAGGGAGAAGTCCACAACACTAAGCAATTTATTTATTTTTTTACACATACAATTTACTTTATTTAATTTTCATACGGAGCAAATGGTCTTGGGTAGCCCGGGATTCGAACTCACAATATCCTGTTCTAGAGGCACTTTGACAATCGTACCGTTGGGCTCACAATGAAAAAACAGATAAGGTCAACATCAGCACTGTTGATAAATCATGTCACACGCAGCAAAAGACTTCTGGAAAAATTTTCATGTCGATTTACAGCACAATGTGAAGGTACCAATCTTCAATTATTTTTACAGAACTAGCTGTAAAAATATACAGCGACCTATGCTTAAAAAAGTGCTTTATATTTACAGAAATTTTTTACAGTATAATGTCTATGACTTTCATTAGAGACGTAGACGTTCGTTCGTGTTTACCAACAAGCTTTTTTAGTTACTGCAATTTTTTCCTTTTTTTTTTCTGCGTAATGTAATTTATTTTGTTTATTTAAAATATTCCTGTTTGCATTTTAACCTTTATTTCTGAAAACTATACGTTTATTTAAATAATAGTATTTATTTACTTTGTTCAGTTATATGTAAGGATGTTTGTTTTAAGTTCGGTCATTCGAAATTTCACACATAGTACTAAAAATTAACAGAACACTGAATTTTGTATATAAGGATGTGGATTATATAATACGAAAATATAATAATGTTGCATTTAAGGTTTTTGCATTGAAAATTTTTTATTACAGATATTTAATGATTCTGAACACTTTTACACGATTCATTCACACTTTCAAAAGCTGTAGTTCTCTAAATACGTAACTGATTGCTTGATAATTATAAATGTGTTACGGGGGTAAATGGGTTTAATATTGCACTAGAACTATGCACAAGGCAATTGATAACTGTTTAGAAATTCTCTCCCCCCCCCCCTCCTTCCCTCAGGATATTAGGATTAGCTTGAAGACATGCTATCACAATTTGATCTGCCTCGAAGAGGATCGAGGAGAAGAATGTAATTCCCTCCCCCTAAAAAAAAAAAAAAAAAAAAAAATCTATATCTACGGTAAATTTGTTATGTATACCACCTTGCAGATGTCCTTTTGTATATATTTGTTGGTTACTTGCAGGAAAATCGTCAAGTGTCCTGATTTCGCAGTCCAATTTTGATTCTCAGCATTCTTTTTCTTAAAAAAACAGTTCTACAGATTTTGTGCAAACTCGCCATTTTATTTACTTATTAAATGTCATTTCGTATGTAATAGTTGATTTCCAGTATATAGATGTGTTTGCAAAATTTTTGTAAAATGAGTAGGGGTACACAAGTTAGTCTGTAATGGCAATTTTCTTTAAATTTGCTACATAAATTCCAGTCTAGATGTATCTTTGTCTGCATTAGTTGGTTATTACAGGGAAAAAGGTAGATAGTATGATTATCTAGGTGAGTTTTACATCTCTGAAATGCGTGTTTAAAAAATAAAAAAAAAAAACCTCTAGAGTTTTTTCTTTTTTATAAACTCGCCGTTTAAAATCTCTTTTAGATGTCTTTACGACATGTGTATTAGTTGATAAGAGTTATGATTAGTTAGGTCCATTTCTTTCTTTTTTAACCACACTATCTCTAAAAAAAAGTCCACAATATGCATAATAGGGGGTAATGGAATCAATGAGTTTGTTAATTATTAGATATTTTTAAACATAAATATTTCATAAATGTTCAACTTATTTTTCTTCGAATAAATAATATAAAGATTGCTTTAGTTATATTAAAAAAGAGACTGAAGATAGAACAGCCATAGAACACCACCACCACATAAAACTAATACATCCATTTCTGCTCCTTTTAAAGAGTTGGTTTCAAACAGTGAGATTTTTGGCTGATGTGCTAAATTCCGACTGCAAGTCTACAACAGGAAATTTGTTCTGCATAGGAGCAAATACTGTATACTGGACAAGCAAAAAACAAAAATCTGTATCGATGTCATCAGCGGAAGCGGAATATATTTCTGCAGCAAGTGCCGCGCAAGAAGTAAAATGGCTTATAAACCTTTTTGAAGAAATTGATATGCAACAAAATTGTCCTATTACACTCTATGAAGACAATCTTTCTTGCATCAAATTGGCTGAAAATGACAAGTTTCGACAGAAAACTAAGCACATCGAGCTAAGGTACCATCTGATTCGAGACCTTGTTGAGCAGGGCACAATAAAGATTGAGTATGTAAGTACGGAAAATATGATTGCTGATATACTCACCAAGCCTCTGCCGAGACATTCTTTTCGAAAATTGCGAATTTCTTTGTTGAACTGTGATTAAATGTCATCGAGTTTACGCAGGGGTGTTGGTGAGAAATAAACTCAAAATGACATTCTTCTCAATAATTACAAAAACTTTCTTTTTCATATTATTCTAAAAACATTTCATTTGACTCTTTTTATTTCTTCATGCATATATACATCTACATTACGGCGTCGCTGTGATGCATTTGTTCTGATTGGCCGTCTGTGTTTCTATGTACATGTAATGATGTATGTTTTTTTTTCTCTCTCTTCGATGTTCAGTTTTATAATAAAAATGTGATTAAAAGGAACACACGTGGGTTCTTCTTTTTATTCCCACAATATAATATATATTTTTTCTTATTCACAAACCAAGCTAAAGGAGGCTGGTTTAATTAAATTAAAACACTATTATTTATATATTTAAAATTATCTTTTGCACAGCTTCGCAGAAGGATATTTATAACAAAAACAGAAGTTCTTTTTTTCACATATGGAATACATCTGTTCCTGAAAGTCTCATAGGATACTCACAAACAAGGTGAGTGCATTTTACTTACAGTATAAACGTTGAACTTGAATATTTGATAATAATTATTTTGTCAATTTCAACAACATTGCATTGATATTTTAAATTTTCGAGTTGGTAAATTTTCATTTGGTTTATTGGATTACAGCATAAAAATACTACTAAAAAATTAATGAATTTTAAACCGATTTTGACAAATGTTAAAATTTGGTTAAGTAGTGATTATACGTAGTCAATAAATAAATAAATAAATAAATAATAAATAAATAATAATAATAATAATAAAATAAATAAATAAAATAATAATAATAATGATTTAGTTAAAAATTGTAGATTTTTTAGATATTTTCTTAAAATTTTTAAAATGTGATTTTTCTTTCAGGTTCTTTTCCATTGTCATTAGCTGTCAATCTTTCAAATTCCAACTCTTGTTTGACGCTTTTTTTTTTAAAAATCCAAATTTTTAACCAATTTTCATAAAATCAGAAAACTAGTTAAAAGTAGTTATTACGAGTTTAAAGTCAAAATATTGCTATATTCAGTTGAAAATTAAAGATTAAAAAATAATAAAAAAAAATAATTAAGATTTATTTTAAAGAAACTTCATAATTTGCACGATATCGTCCTTCCAGTTAAAATTAAAGACTTGAAAAGGAAATAATTTTTAATAAATTACAGGATCTCGTCATTATGATTATTTTTTGAATAATTCTAGCTTTACTCTAGTTATACACTAGTTATTTTAGGTTTTGTTATAACAGATTACCTGGTGTTTGTCCTTTTGAGGCTGAAGTATTGAAACCTGAATTTCTGAGAATTTCTGTTAGTTCATAACGGAAAGATGAGATGTCCTGCTTGATCTCGTTCACATCATCTTCTGTGACACCCTGATTATCAGCTTTGCGTTGCTCTTCTGTCACATACCTTCGGACTAGATTTCTCATGATAGTCTGTAAATAGAAAAGTGTATTTTTTAATTTAGATTTTTTAAATAGTGAAAAATACCTTACCCAGAGCCATCAAATTTAAATATCCTACTGGTTGATGTGAAATAAGTTTTAAGTACCCTAACAGCTAATATTTCTAATTTATTCCAGAGAATTCATCATGCTACTTTTTTTGAAGAATAATTTTGAGACGAGAAAACTGGTTGAAAGATCTTTCGGTTCGTCTAATACTAGCTATAAACAACCATATTGATTAGTACAAAATGTTTACTTCGGTACTCAACCGAAAGCTAGAAAGAACCACCAGAGATTGCTAAAGAAAATAAACTCTGTCTACGAATAGAGCATCGCAGATTTGCAAAATGGTTTTGTCACCCGATAGCAACTTCACGCGACTATAGCTCGTCATACAATGCGATTAGTTAAGATAATTTTGATAAACGATAATGTATATAACAGAAAATTAATATGTATACCCAAGAATAAAAGAATTAGCAGTTAAATTTACGAAACGGCAATATAAAATAATATATGTAGTAATACACTCTATAACAAAAAAAAGCGACGCATCAAGAAAGCGCCATGCAAACTGGACACAAATTGACATACATACAGGTTTCGATGGAAAATGCTAAATTTTAAAGTTTGGCTGCCATCGGATGAGCATGCAGCGCATCTTAACTGCGCAATTGGCAGAATATTAAAAATGAGAAATTTTGATTCCAGGTCATAAATTCTTCGAGAATTTCATTCCGTCTACTCAGTTAGACAGTAACTATGCCTCGCATACAGGTGCACAAACAATATGCGCATTAATCGTCAGAGCAGTACTAAAAGCTCCAATTCCTCATTATCATCGATCCTACGTGCAACTGGTACTTCAGTGACTTCAAAGACCATTAATAGGAGGTTCAGAGAAATGGGGTTGAGCTCATGTAGCCCCTGTGCGGACTACTATTAAACTTTGTATACCGACAAGCACGTTTGCAGTGATATAATGATCGTTCGAATTGGAATGTCACTGAATGGAGTAGAATTTCCTTCAGTGATGAGTTCCACTCCGATTTGAGCCCCGATGACCAGCGAAGACGCGTCTGGAGACGTCCCGAAAAAAGGGGGGATTTCAACCCAACTGTCGGCAGCTATAAGGCCCGACAACCAGGAGTGATTGTCTGGAATGTCATTTCATTTCATAGCAGGACCTCTTTAGTTGTGATCCGTGGTATCCGCGTGGTTGTCACAGCACGCGGTACGTCGACGACATTCTATGTCTCGGTGTGTTTACCTTCATATCACACAATCCTGACCGTATTCTTCAGCATAATAATGCCCGCTCACGCACAGAGATAGTTTCTACTGATTGTTTTCCTGCTTGCCTAACATTATTTTTATCAGTAAAGTCGCCGGATCTCTCTCCTACTCAGGACGTATGGTGCATCATGAAAAGGTTCCTACAACTAGCTAGGGATTTTGCCAATTTAATGCACCAATTGGACAGAATTTGACATGATATCTTGCAAAAGCATAGCTACCAACTCTATTAATTAATGCCAAACCGAATAACTGCTTACATAAGGGTCTGAAGTGGACCGATGTGTTTTTGACTTGTTGATTTTTGTGTGTCCGTTTCTCTTGATTAAATCATCCAAAGATTCTGAAACTGTAATCATTTGTTTTTCTTCGCATGTACATCACATCTACTAATTTTCGTCTCATTTGGATAACTTCTTTTTGGTGCGTCCGTCAAATTTCCTGCCTGATTCTTCTACCAGTATTTTTCTTTCAGAATTTTTAATAGTAAGTTTTCACGATTAATTAGGTGAAAAGGTACCATATAAATGTAGTAGTTTAAGAAACAGGGAAAAAGGGAGGTTCTGTAACGACCCTGTATATACTTTTCCATTAGTAATAGAATAACAATGAAATATCTGCCACAGCTGGTAATATAAACGATACACATCTGCTTTGAAAATGGTTGTTTTTTGAGTAATATATTGAGGCTTTAATTTGTAGAGTTTGATTTTTAATGTTTGGGACGACTTTTAGAAACTGAAGAAAAGAAGAAATGCTTAAGCATTATTAGCATGTTTTCGAATTAAATTAGCATGGATAAGCAATTAATATTTTTAAATTAAAACAAAGAATAAAAATTAAGTAAGTTGTTATTTCCCTTTTTCATATAATTCAATACTTCTTACGTAACAGTTTGGAAGTATCTTAAATCAAGTGGAAATGCAAAATTTATAAAGTTGTTTCAAAAACCGAGGTTATGGAAACACCATTAAGAAGAAATAATGAAGTGGGCTAAAATTGTTCTGTCATAACACAAGGAATGGAAACAAGCTTAGAAGAGAAATACTAATTATATTATTTCTCCTCTAAGGAAACAAGTGATATTTTCAGATGAAGAAACGTTTAATCTTGACGGTCCGGATAACTATAAACAATATTGGCTTTACTTGACAAAGGAACCGAAACAATGCTTCAGACGACAAAGGAAGGGGAGAGGGAAGCGTAATGGTTTGAGGAGCTTTCGGACGTGATGGATTGTGTAGTTTAACCAAAATTCGGGACGTATGGACTGCGTTTGGGTCTATTTTGGTTATGCTAACTAGATGTTTCAGCAAGGCAATGCTTCTTGCCACACATCTAAAGGCACCCTGCAATGGTTTAAAAAAATAATAATGTTTTGCCATGGCCAAGTCAAATTCCAGATTTGAGCCCTGTGGAAAATCTTTGGGGTATATTATGTTGCAAAGTTTATACTAATAATAAACAATTTTTATGTGCCAATGCAATAGAAATAGCCATTGTGAAGGAATGGTACAATAATTCTGAATGCGCTAAACACAGATTCTGAGTAACTGCTGAAAGTTCGAAAATGTTTAGAAAATTATTTTTAAGCTCAGCTATGAATATATACATGTATATATAACATAATGTAGAATACAAGAGAAACATATTAAAAGAAAAAAAAAAATCATTCTAATTGATGGAATGTCTTCATTTTTAACCATTTTTTTTTTTTTTTTTTTTTTTTTTTTACAGTATACTGACACTTTAGAAATACTTTTTCTTCTCGATAACATTGTATATGCTTGAAGAAAATATTTATGATGCATAGATGTAGTAACCTTATCACCTTAACTCAGTAACCTTATCACCTTAATTTTTTTTTCTATTTTAACATTCATTTTTAGGTAATGAGCTCTAATAAACAGATGTTTATTTTGAATTAAAAGGAAACTTCTTTATTATATATAGAATATATTTTACATTGGGCCAAATAAAATAACGATACCGTTGTATTTTCGAAATTGCAGACTTTGATGATTATATATATATTGAAATAGAGTACATATTGAAGAAATTAAGTGATTTTACATTTAAAAAAAAAAAAAAACTCTAAAAAAGTTCTTTTTTTTTTTTTCTTTATGTTATATTTTGAGTTACATATTATTAATAACCTTTTTCTGTTTAAATGAAATTACAGTTGTTTGTAAGTATATTCGCAAGAAATTAGAAAAAAAATTAATATATAACATATTTTTGGTCAAAGGTGCTTGTTCTTAATAATTTCTTTATCTTTCTTCTATAATGTCATGTGCTTTTTCCAATAATTTTTAAAATAAAAGTCATTTAATAATAATATATGCGAAAGAATCTGGAAATAGTCGATCGAGAGATTCATAAATAAAATATATCATAAAACACAGAAGACACACCGAAATATTTGAAAGTTTGATAGGATTTATTTGCATTACAATACTAAAGAATGAATGCGAATAGTAAAGCATGCGAAGTAAAAATGTTAGAATCGCTAAGTGCTTTAAAATTTGAAAGTACTTTTCAACTTCAAACAAAACATTCTTTTTATAAAGCTGTAGTAAATCATGCTGAATATTTGATATAGGAAAATTTTCTCTAAAAGAATAGTGAATAGACTGGTTGTATAGAAAATTTACCTCCTTCTTCTATGTTGTGTATTACATAAAATTCCATCACATGTTACATAAAAATTCTCTGAAGGCATTCGTGTCAGAATTCTGCATAAATATTAGAATTTTATTTTATGAATCTTTTATAAAATAATAATAATAATAAATCCTTAGCAAATTTTAATTTAGTTCCAAAGGCGAAAATTTTTTCATATTATGATAACATCGTTTTGTGAAACTTAGAAGCCACCAAGTATTTCTTTAAAATCTATGTAATTCTGCGATGCTTCGTCCTCATTTAAAGAGAAGACAACAACAGAAAAAAAAAAAAAAAAAAAAAAAAAAAGAGGAAAGGAAAGAAATCAGCAAATAACAGCTTTAAATGTACCTCAAACTCCAACAAAAACAAAGTTTTAATTCCATGCGCAAAAAACCTTTAACCTTTGATTACATAGAAAAGATTTATCTTTTGACCTTCCTTGTCTACGCAACGAACGAGATTATCAATGAAAATTATTTTTTTCCTCTTATTACAACCTGTAAAGTCGATTTATAGTCCTTGAAAATCCTAATCCTTATTATTATTGATATTATTTTTAAAATTTTATCTGTCATTTATTTTTTATAATATTTTTCTGGATTATAAAGGAATTGTCAGCAATTACTTTTTTTTTTTTTTTTTTTACCAATAATTAGAAATCGATTTCTAACCTTCTAAAATTTTTCATTTTTAGTTTTTCTTAAAACGGCTGAAATTGTTTAATTTCTGTCATGATTTTGCTCCTAACATATATACCATTTATTACCAGTGAAAACTAATTTTTCCCGGAAATGACAGCCTTGTACAACAATGCACTTCGGGGGAAGAGGTCTGCAAACTGTGGGTGTATCCTGTATCCTTGTACAGCATTGCAATATTACTATTGTAATTGTTATCATCATTATTATCATTGTGGGAATGAAGTTCGAGGGTGAATCAGAAAGTCTTTGCCTCTATTTTGTATTAAACAAAGTGAGGTACATACAGATAATTACAAAACTGAATGGAGTGTAATCCAGACTTTCCAAGTGAAATGATGGAAGCTTGCCCGTAGTATGTGGCCTCACATTATCATGTAGGATAATCACGTTGTCCACATCGAGAAACCCTCGACAGTTTCGCCTGATGGCAGCCTGATGATGTGGCAGTGTGAAACAATGGTGCAGAACAATGGCATTGATGGTTGCACCTTGTGCGTCCTCGTACGCCATGCACGTGCGAAGCATAACCGCGTCTTCAACAACTGATACCAGCTCTGTGAAGCGGTGCTACCAGCAGATAAGGCTCGGCTGATCCAAGGAAGGTTCATTGTTGGAATGGATATGTTGATTTCGCATTTACAGTCGCAATTTGGCTAAAATATAAGTGATGCACGCGTAACAACTAAACCAAGACAGCAGTTCGACGGTTGTACTACAATCAGTCGGAGGAATTCTACGACAGAGGATTCTCAAATTTAGTGCTGAGATGAGACAAATGTCTGAATTTACATAGGGACTATGTAAAAAAATAGTGTAACGTACAGTCGGGGAAAAAAAACCGCAACACTCAACGTAACTTCGTTGTTAATCGATGTAAAAAAATGTAATAGGTATCATTCGATGGGGAATTGTGAGTAGTTTCAGAAAATGGAGTGAAATTTTGAATTGGGGGTCATCTACATATTAAAACGCGCACCAACTTCGATTTTTTCAATGTTAATGCCCCATTTTTATTTTATATTTGAATTCCTGGGATCACGACAACGCGAAAAAGTATATTGGTTGAATATTTTACTTATTTTTTCACAGAGTTATAAGCGTTCAAAGTTTGAAGGTGCTAATGTTAAATTCATATTTCAAACTTTTATTAATATCTTCACAAAAAATATCTTGATCGATAAAATTTTTTTTTTACAAGATACAATGAAGAAACCCAAACATAATCCATCATTACTTTTGATTCTGAAAAATATTTTTAATTATGAAAAATAGTAATAATTCATATTTATAAAATATTTTTAATTATGAAAAATATTAATAATTCATATTTATAAAAATTATGAATTATGACCTATATTAATTTTTACATAAAATGAATCCTAATGCTGAAAAGTATGGGTGTGCAAATTTGCAACTCATTCCAATTATTAGTTTTCGAGATATAAATAAATCTTTCTTTTCGAGTGGTTTAGGTTAGTCTCTTATAAATTTTTGCATGAGATAACGAATGAAATCTTTAAAAATAACAAAGAAAATTAAACAAAATATGTTTATTTTTCATTTACGGGTCAAATTATATAACAACAACGTCAAACGCAAAGAAATGAAACAAAAATGATGATTTTTAGTAATCAAGAATTCCTGTTTTCTAAAGAAGACAAGCCCCGCCTTCAACGTTCTTCAAAACAAAACAATACAGAAAAGAAAATAAAAGTAAATGTGACATCGATTATTCGTGTTAAACTCCTTATTTTATGTTGACAAAAATATGCACAAGTGGTATTTACTTCATCGATTACTGGTGATAAATTTTGAACCTTTTAAACGAACACTAGAAGAAAAAAATTAACTAAATAGGCGGGGTTTACTGTTTTAAATAGAAAAATAGGCTTAATATTTCAGTACAAATTTTCTGTATTCACAATTATTTTACCAATGGACATACATTATAGTTATATTCTTTCTAATCAATATTATTTCCATCCATAGTGTATTTTATTGCAAAAATATGAACAATGGGTACACACTTAAAAAATAAGTAACACACAAATTACGAAAGTAACGCCCACTGACAGAGCTACAGATTTTCAAATGGCGTGAATCTATGTCAGAAGTCGCGAAAGGATTAATACAGAAATTATATTTTCATAGAAATTATAAAACGAATCGTACAGTTCCAAAGAGTTCAACTGACCCAAAACTGGTAAGTGCGATTAAAATTGTTTAATATTTACTTCATGATCTCTTACAATAATTTATTCGAAAAGATTTAGTTTATGTGTTGTTGTATACATATATATCTATATTATTTCATTTTGTATATTATGTTACACCTACAAAAGAAAATTTAAGCTTTATTGGTGATCAGTACAGCCATAATAGACACTTTTACTTGAAAAATATTGCAATTTTTTCAAAGAGTACTGTCTGGACCAATCGCAAGTGTAATGTGTTTAAATAGACCTAAAATTATCTAAAAAAGTACTGAAGTATGTACAAATCTAAAAAACTGAATTCTGGTTAACCCGTTAGTAGTCGCTAGTTGGTCGATTTGCCGCCCATCCTTCAGTGTTGCCAGATTTTTTTATTCAATAGCCACCAAAAATTTTTAGAAGTGGCATTTGATATACATAAAACGCGAATAAAATCGAAGAAACGTCGATCACATCACTTCTTAAAATTATTGGTGGAAGTTAAATAAAAAGTGCACAATCTGTAATAGGTGGCGCTGTCTATAGCGACTACTAACGGGTTAACTAAGGAATAGGAAAATGTAGATATGTTTATTATTTATTATAATTCTTTTTTTCCTGTAAGATTTCCGGTGTCAAACATTAAAATTGAGTCTATTTCTTACAGGATCTTAATCTTATTTTTCTACATTTCGAGATAACCTCCTAACACATTTTTGATTATAACTCTATAAATACTAAAGATAAAGTATACAAACAGTATACTTTTCCGCACTGCCAGACTCTCAGAAATTCGAATATGAAGTCAAAATTGGGTGTTGCTATTGACAAAATCAAATTTGGCGTTCATTTCAATATGTAGATGACCCCTAATTCAAACTTCGACTACATTTTCAGAAAGTGCATTTAATTTCCTGTTGAATTATGTCTATTAGATGTTCCTGTGTCAATAAATAACGAAATTACAGCGGGTGTTGCGTTTTTTTTTTTTTCCCCGGCATGTACATAGAATAGTATTTATATTTGTAATTATCAGTATGTACCTTATTTTGGCTAATAATTAATAGGAGGAAATACTTTCTGATTCGCCCTTGTAGATGATAAAATTTAATGTGATGAATTCAAAAATATCTGCTAACATAAATGGAGTTTATACAGGGGTGGAATCAGAGTTGTTGCTGCTTACAGAAAAGGCGTTTTTTCAATTACTTTTTAACCATCGAAAATTTATAAATTAAATGATAAGATGAAATGAGGCAGAGACAAATGTTGGTTTCTTAGTTTCTTACGCTCTCTCTCTCTCTTTTTTTTTTTTAATGATCCTAATAATGAAAATTTTTAATTTTTATGGATTTTATATATACTTTCGCTAACAGTTGCTTTCATCAAATTTTCCGCAAACCATCTCATCATATTGTCATTAGAGCTACAATTTCTAGCGCCTTCCCCATAAAGCCAATTATATAACACTTTTGGGAAATACAGTTTTTTGTATTTATTTTAAATCTTACATTGTGTTGTGTCTTTTATGTAATAAAATATTTTTTTTCTTTGTTCTATATACATAAGTATGAAACATTGATTTCATCAAATTTTATGTATGTTTCGTTTCGTGAAAATTTGCTTGTTTTCAGATATCCTGAACACGATTTCTCCAATAATAATAAAAAAAAAACAGTTTTTTTTTTGTGTTTTTTTAATAATTTGTAGGCATTCGATCTCCTAAAATAATGAACACAATTCTACAGAATTTCGTATTTGATTGGACCTTGACATAAATTAATACTATTTTTTTTTTTTTTTTTTCAATTCCATCGTCAGACCAGTAGCATTACTATGCAGTAATTCCCCCATTTACCGGAAGACTATTATATCTCAACTTCTGAAATGTATAAGCGAACAAAACTGTCTACGTTATAAGGTTATTTTGCTGAACTATATTTTGTAAATTTTGCTGCATATCGGCCGGTATGTGATGTTGCTATGCTGCTATTTTCCCCATTAAGCTATATCTGGGATCTATAGCGTTGAAATTCACCAAACGCGATATATAAGATTGGACAACATAAAAAGACATGCACATTTAATCTGGCTGTATATTAGCCAACGGGTGGCGCTACTATTACCCAATTTTTGTTATTTTGTAAATGTCTATATCTCAGCATCTATTGCTTAAAGTTGCACCAAACTGTATAAGGAAATTGTTTGTTATGAGAAGTTATGTTGATTAAATTTTTGTGCATGTTAAACTGTAGTGCACTGTAAAAAAAAAAACAAAAAAAAAAACGGAAGTTTCTACAGCAAAATATGCTGGCATCCATATTGCCAGCACATTTTGCTGTTAAATAAGGTAATTTACCGCGGAAACATCCGTAAAGAAAGATATTTTTACGGTCGTTTCTGCTGTAAATTACTCCTCTCGAACTTTCCCCTCCCATGCACCCATACTGCCAGCATATTATGATGTAAATCTACTGTTTTTTTTTTTTTTTTTTTCAGTGTGGTGCTGTTATGTAGAATGATACGGAAGTAAGTTTTTTAATGATCTCAACATTTTTTTCTTCTTTTTTTTTTGAGAAAAAGCACGTACATTTATTTGTAATTTTAAGAAAATATTTTAAAAATAAGATTTCTTTTTTCCTCAAGAGAGAGAAAATGATATGACTTTAAAGTTTTTTGTATTCGTTCATGTAATATTAATAATAATAAGAAAAAAAATGCATAAATCTCTTCATATGTTCCTTATTTTGATGTCAAACTTCATGCTATATGATTTATTCATGAAGATTTAGCAGTTCAGTCCCTTTCAATGTAAGAAAAAAAAATGAAATGAAATGCAATAAAATTGAACAGATAAGAATTCCCTTGAGAGAGTTTGACGAAAATATAATAATATAACCGACATTTGTCATAAAAACGTAGAATAAAGGAAGAAAGGGATGGAACTTTAGTAGAAACAGGGTAGCATGGTTATCGGCTTTATTTTGTGTATATTTCGGTTTAGGTAATGAAAGTAAGATCATAAACTTTCATAAAGTTTGCAGTATGAATTTATCAGTATACTGATAAATCAAACAGCTACAGTTTGAAGATATTTGTTAAAAATGTTTATTTGAAAATATTGTCAAGATTTTTTTTTTTTAAGTGTAGTTTAGGTGTTTTAATTGGTTATTTCTTTAATTATCTTGAATAAACACTTTCTAAAATATGAAGAGTGAGATCTGACACTTAAAAAGTGGCATATTACTTTTTTTAAATGCTAGAATGGAGTCAACATCTAAAGAGGGAAAAAGTCTCTTTTTAAAAGAGTGAAAAATTTTACTTTTTATTAAGAGTGATATCATTAAAAGTTATTAAATAATTTTTGCTGCCACTCCCCCCCACCCACCCACCATCCACCAAAAAAAAAAAAAAAAAAAAAAAAAAAAGAATCGTGTACATTAGATGATGTGGGGAATGTCGTTTTCAATGCAATGAATTTAGATCAAAGAATTAACGAATTGCAGTTTGAAGCAACTCTGTACTGAACCCGAGATCTTCTCATAGCAGGCGAGCATATAACAATTGTGAAAATGTCGATGGTAAACAAATCCTTCTTACTTGAGATGAATCACATTTATAAATTATTACTTAAATTATTTACAATATAAAAGGTGGGATTCTAAGAATCTTTTTTAAATTATTGATACTTTTTAAAATTAGAAAATATTCTCGAAAACGTGTTTCTTAGGAAAAACAGTTATTTTTAAAGCAATTAAAGAAAAAAAAAATGTTATTGAGTGAACACACTCAAAAATCGCAGTTAAATCTTTGCAGGTTGCAGCATTTTGGAAAAAATATTAGTGAACTTTGAAATTGTTATATATATTAGGTGCTAATGAATATAATGAAAATATAAATTTCTATAGACTTTTAGCCATTATGCATCAAATATTTGCATTGTTCTTTTCCTTGATATTTTATATATCTCTGAATAAAAAAAAAACTTTCTATTATGATTTTCAATATTTTTTACTAATACTAATGCTTTGATTTTGTCAGTTATATAAAAGTTATCTAAAAATATTTGTTATATTTACCAAATTATCTTTTAACATGAATATTTTCTTTTTTAGTCCATAAAAAATCTTCAATACATTATGTTAAACAAATACATGCATATGATTGGGTATGAAAAGTTTCTTCATGTTTTATTCGAAATATAGTTTATAGATGACACCAGCAATACCTCACATTTAGAAATTTAATGTTTCCATTTAAATGCCATAAATGCTGCCTTCACTCTTTGCTACAGAGTGACTAAACGTCACTTTTTAACGGAAAATTTTAAATGTCACATTTTCGAGAGCGAAAATAGTGTTTTCCCATCTTAATTTGTGTGAAAAGAGTGATCACTTTTCTAAATGTGCTGTTTTCACTCCAGAAGTGTCAGAGAGTAAACACTTTGGCCACAGAATACATATATATATATATATATATATATATATATATATTATTATTATTTTTTTTTTTTTCTGAAAGAACAAAATTTTGTTAAATCAAAAAAAAGTGTTGGTTGACATAGCCATAAACATTTTTTTTCTTTTTTTTAATCAGAAACCAAATTATTTTGTTGTTTTAACCAAACAATTTCGTTAATACAACTAATATTTGTTTCGATAAACAAAATTACATTGTTGATTTAAACAAATCGTTTTGTTGGTTTACCCCATCAAGTGCTCTCTAGCTGTTTACATAGACACCCATGACGTAACCTATCAAACTACGAAGTGACAAGTACTTTTCTTTAAACCATATTCTTTTAGAAGTAAGCTCATTTAGTTAAAGGAAAATAAAATAAATCAAAAAATTTCTCAATATATATATATATATATATATATATTAGTGTATTTTATAAGCACCTAGATATCGAAATAAACCATATGCATTCGCATAGATGCCAACTTGTACGGTTTTTGAACACAAGTATTTCTTTGCAAAAAAATTCATCATGTTTAATCACAGAAAACTATTAAAATACTTATTAACAATTTCTATTAACAACTTCCTTTTGAAAAAAAAAAAAAAAAAAAAAAAAAAAAACTATACAAATTGGCAGCTATTGAATTCGGACTTATGAGGGTTGCGGACAAAATAACGCGAGGACAAAATATCGCCTACAGTGATGAATGGAAAGCAAAAAGGAGTTGACAATTATTAATAATGCTGTATAAAATTTCATAAAAACACACACCTTAGTTAGAACACTGACATACAGACAAACCCACCGCAAAAATTATTATAAATTTTGCTTAAAAGGGTTTTAAAACTACGTTTATTAATTTTGTCAAGATAATTCATAATGTATTCAGTCCTGCGTATAAATTTAAAAAAAATTAATTTAGATTTGTGAACAATGTTCAGATTTGATGTCAACAAAGGATGTACACTATTTTTAAAGTGTATTTTGAATGGTAAAAAGCAAATAATAAAGTAACTTAAATATAGATAAAATAATGAAATTCCCACTCTATGATATATATGTATATATATATATATATATATATATATATATATTAATTAATTAATTTGTATTATAAGGTTCTGTGTCCCCCTCCAGAGATCACACGTAACACAAATTCCAATTTTTAATTAGGTCATATTATTTTTTTAACACGATATTTTGTCCGTCGAGATTTTGTCCCGCGGGATTTTGTCCGGATCCCATTTATATCTATTGAAATAGTTTAGTTATCATTAGTTAGTGATCATTAAATTTCTTTTGTTTTTTATAACTTTCTAAAAGAATATTTTTGTTTTCTTTAGTTTCACAACACTTCAAGACATTAGTATGTTCAGAATAAAGTTTTTATTTTATCGATATATCGTTTTATTTTCCTACCAATTCTACGTTCCAGAAAGATAATTGTTTTTATAGTAACACTCAATGCAAAAATAAATCAATTTGAATAAATGGATTCGTCAATACTTAGCATTTTTAGACAATTTTTTACTTTCTCTTACTCATAAGGTAGAGAAAGTATTTTGTTTGGGTCAATTTTTCGAAATTGAGTTTTTGTTGTATTTAGACGTTTTGAGGTCTCCTGAATCGAAAAGTCATGTTTTTGCTGATGGTCTCTCTCTCACACTCTGTGTGTGTGTGTCTGTCTGTTATCAGCATGTTATCAGCATATCTCAAAAATAAATTATAGCAGAAAGTCCAAACTTGGTATTCTAAATGTATATGATATAGGGATGGTACACTAAACTTTTCGTTGAGATGAAGCAAATGGTTCGTGTACAGGAACGCCCAAGAGAATTCAAATACATTATGTCTACGGGGGAAATTGTAGATAAGTAGAGTTTAACATCTATGGACTGCAATAAACCAAATGAAACGAATATACATATTTTATATACGTAAAAACATGTTTCATGTAGAATATGGTATAGAAATCATTCACTGTTCGTTTACAGGGCTACACAAAAATAGTGCAATAATACTTGAAAATTATTGGAAGTGTACTTCAGGTTGTGCCGTGTGTTATTAATATAGGATTATATTTATGTTCACCGTGTGACGCGTACATAACTTTTAGAAGATTAACAGGGCTGCCAATATTTAAGTCATAACATTCTTTTTTAATGTTAGTGGAAGTGCTTTACTGTAATATTTTACCATGTGCAGGAAAGCTGCTCAGGAATTGAAATTAATTCCTCATAGCCACATGGTAAATAATGTATCTTTAGCTAAATTTTCATCCCTTGGTTTTTTTGTATATTTACACGTTTTGAGTCTTCCTGATTACCGAAGTCAAGTTTTTTAACGTTTGATATTTGTCTGTGTCTGTTAGAGTAAATTAAAATAAATAATTTCAGGTGATCCAAATGTAGTATTTTGAAGTTAATATGTTTGTTACTAGAAAAGTTCGATCATGATTGATAATTTTCAAGGAATGTTGGTGTGAAAGTTGTCTGAGTAATTTTAAATGAACTCTTGAATTTAATAACAGATTTGATTTCTATATAACTGTAGATACAGTAATGAAATGGGGGGTTGAGGGGGGCGGAAGCCCCCTCACACAGAATTACATGTGAAATAAAACTTTTACGAAGCCTAATTTGAATTGTTTTAACATAGGTTTGCATAACAGTACTCGTTATCTTAAATGTCCAATCTGTATTTATAGTATTAAATTTCAGGGTAAGAGAAAGTCGCGTGAGTGACACACCAGATCATTTTTTTTTTTTTTTTATAAACAAAATTAAGAATATTAGCATGTATTTTAATTAGGATTCACACAAAAAGAATTAGAAAGAACCGCACTGAGGGCACTCCCAGCTCAGGCCTAGGACCCTAGTGCAGTCAATCTGCTTTAATCCTCGCAACCTAATCCACACCCTCTATCATCTTCCTCTGAAGTTCTGTTCATTCTTTTACTCATAACCTTTTGAATTTACATGATATTTGTTTTGGGTTTTCATATATAAGTAGCTAAAAACTTTTGGCTACTAAATAATGCAAATGTTTTTTTTTTTTTTTTTTTTTTTTTTTTTAAGCTTGCGCAAGCGTAGTTAAAAAATTATTTAATAACAATGCTTATATTTCGTAAGATATTTAACATTTTTTCATTCTGACTGCAGTATGCTGTGTCTGATGTAGTGCACCAAGTTTCCTAACAATGACTTTGAACTGGGTCTAATACCGTACGTGTTACAATTAAAAAAGTTTTTTTTTTTTTTAAATGCAATTTTTTAAAGAAACCGTTATATCTCCATGAATGTATGTGGTAGCCTCATAAAAATGTATGCACACAATTAGGAGAATCCTCATAATCACATGCTATAGCCAAAACGTATTTCAAGCATTACTTTTTACAGGGTGATCCAAAACATTTTGATTCTTGTTTAATTTTTTACTGATCTCCTTTTCCTCTTCAGGAAAGAAACATTTTATGAAATATATGAAGTTTAACATGTTCTTTATACTCTCAGAATTTCAAGATAATTCTACAAGTATTTTCTAGATATTTGACAAAACGTCTAAATTCGAAAGTGTCCAAATACTTATTGGTAGATAGTGTATTTAATAATTCTAAAGCTTCTACGAGAATTTTAGTTAATATATTTTTAAGAAATTTAAATAAATTAACTTAAATATTCAACAGAGATTTCCTGGATTGACATATTTTGGAATAGTAACTGAGAATTATATGCCAACATTCATGATTCATGGACAACATTAAAAGTATTTATACTATCAATAGTAACTACAATATTTAAATGTACATACTTCCAACGGATATTATAATACAAGGCCCCTAAATTACGATTTTAATAGCTTTAAATATTTCCCATTCAACGCGAATCCCCCCCCCCCCCCCCCCAAAAAAAGAAAAAAAAAAAAAAAAAAAAAAATAAAGAAGAAGAAGAAGAAGAAGAAGAAGAAGAAGAAGAAGAAGAAGAGAGAGAGAGAGAGAGAGAGAGAGATGTAAATCGGTTAAGTAGAATTTTAGTTTACAGCTAATACACACATAAACATTACGTTATATATTTCACTATTATTAGTTAAATCTATTCCTTCATATGCACAGATAAAATATATAAATACATGCAAATCGATTAACTTACCATATATTACCAGAAAAATAATATATAATCATGTTTCTTGTTTTATAGCATTAAAAAATATTTCTAATATAATATATATATATTTAGATACATGAAATATTTATTTACGTTAGTATATTAAAGTATTATTATGGTACACAGAATAACTATTGATATTTTATTTTGTACAAATCACATAAAAGATATGAAATTCTTAAATAAAATAAATTTTTGAATAAAAGGAATGAAAAGAATATAAATATATATTGTTCATGTGAACTATTTTTCTAATATAAAAACTCACCTGATATTGAAAATCTCTTTCACTGGCTTGTTTTGCTCTTCTCTGCAAATAGAAGAAATAAGAAATCGGTCTTTTGTATTAGAATAATGCATTTCTTAACATTCATAATAAAATTCACATCTTTAATTAAAAATGCTGAAATTTTCCATTGTAATGATAGAAAACAGAGATATAAATAGTCCTTCGTTATCAAGTATTGTAAAAGAAAGCATATGACATCAAATAAATCTTTCTACGGGATAAAAACTATAATAAAATTCTGGAATGCGTTAAAAAATATGATTATTCATGCGTAATATAATACAGTTTTGTTGATTTTTTTTTTTATTATTATTTATGTTAATTAAAAGTTAGTCTTCAAAAGAATTTTTTTCTTTTCTTTCTTTCTTTTTCTTTCTTTCTTTCTTTTTCTTTCTTTCTTTCTTTCTTTTTTTTTTCGAAATATATCTCTCTTCATATTTTTCAAACTATTCTTTCAGTTTTGAATGGGAAAATATTGTTAAAGATGTACCATAGTTATTTAAATACTTAAGATAAAGAAAAAAAAAAAAAAAAAAAAAAAACTAATTGGTTTTTATATTTTTACTTTCTTTCACATGCACAAGAAAATACTGGATTTGTAAATCTTTGCGTCCTCCGGTTTTCAATAAATTTCAAAAATTTGAGATGTCACAACATGAATTGACTTTCTTTAGAAAATGTCTGTCTCTGTGTGCGCGTTTGTGACCAAAATATGAGACATCCAGAGGTGCCAGATTACAGCTAATGAAAAACCAATTTCATACCACAATAAATAAAAAATACAATTTGTCCTATTAAATCCACCATAAATATTACTAGAGAATGCATTAAAAAATTTCCGGCATTAAGATTACAGACAATCCGTAATAACTTGGCACCTCTGGGAATCGCAGTCATCGAAACAACACACTTACAAGGGAAGTATGAATCAGTAAAATTGCTATTGAAACCAAACCACGCTTAAATTAAAGAGCATGGTCGAAAACATTGGGTACCGTACAAATTTGCTGCAACAACTCCCATGGGGGTGATATATGCCCTCTATTAGTTTTAGTTATTTCTATAAAAGCCAACAAAACAAACAGCGTAATGTGAACAGATGGTGCAGTGCTAGCGTGCTTGACTTCGGGTACGTAGGTAGTGGGATCGAGTCTCCGCAAGGGCGTTTTGTATTTTATTTTTTTAATTTCAACTGAAATATTTATTTTTGACATTTTTAATTAAATTGAATCATTATTGTAAGATAAAATATATTAATTATATTAAAACAAGGGTTTTTTTTTTTTTTTTTTTTCAGCGCGGACAGTTTAATATTTTTATTTTTTATTTTTAACCAATTTATTTATTTATTTATTAAATTTAAAGAAATTAATAATTTAACGGGAAATGCTTTTATATTATATTTAGGTAAGATTTTGTTAATGACTACATTCAGATAAAATTTTGTTAATGATTGTTTTACATAAATTATTAATTACTATTTTTTAACGACGACATTAAAAGCAAGAGTTAATCGTCTGCTCTCAATTGTATTATTTATTCAGGCAATTTTTTGCATGAAAAATCCTGAATGATGAACAGCTGTTGCTTAACTGTTCGACCTCGCATTTAACTTTTATTTCAAATATTTCAATAAACAAGTATCAAGTTTCGTGGTATCGGAAGAACTGACAATAATATTGAAGACAATGACAAATATTCTCAAAATGATTTTACTAATTTATAATTAATTTACATCTAAAAAAATTCAAAATCTGGTTAAATATGAATTTTTCAAATCAAGTAATCTCGACGAAAATTCAAATATTTGACAAAATGTTCGTGATTAACAATAATTGACGGTGAACAAAATTGAAATTCAAATAATTGTGATCAATCTTTTTATATTTCTTGTTTTAATTGTGAAAAATACTTATGGTTCCATGATTTTTCTACTTTTAATAAATAATTGTTATAAATTAGAAACTATATTTGTAGCTTTAAACATGGTTTTCTTAAAAAAAAAAAAAAAAAAAAAAAAAAAAAAAAATCTTCTTAATGTAATAAATATTTTCTATTAAATTAATGATTTAATTTAATTAAAAACGTAAAGAAAAAACATTGAAAAAATTAAAATACAAAACGCCCTTGCGGGGACTCGATCCCACGACCTATGTATCCGAAGTCAAGCAAGCTAGCACTGCACAAACTGTTCACAGTGCGCTGTGTGTTTTGTTGGCTTTTATAGAAATAACTAAAACTAATAGAGGGCATATCTCAACCCCATGGAAGTTGTTGCAGCAAATTTGTACGGTACCCAATGTTTTCGACTATGCTCTTTAATTTAAGCTTGGTTTGGTTTCAATAGCAATTTTACTGATTCACACTTCCCTTGTTAGTGAGTCAATGCCGATTATTCTTTTCCGCATTGTATTTCATTAAGTTGAAATCCAAATTTCATTCGCTGGCTCTAAAACAACGTTCTTGACGTCAAACAAAAACTTCACATACTTCGAAGTTCGAAAATGAGAAAAATTTGCATTTGTGACTCTCTTCTTCCATTTTCTGCAAGAAAAAAATTCACTTATACAGTTATTTTGTATAAGATTTACAATATCTTTTAACTGTTTTGAACAGGGAAGAAAATTTAGTGATTTTCGAAGACAGTATGTAATGTGTAACCGATGTTTGCGTCGTATAACAGAAATACTTTTGCGATAAAATGAATAGTGTACAGCATGTCACGAAAAAAAAAAAAAAAAAAAAAAAAAGGTTACCTCCTGACTAATTTTAACGAAAATGATCGTAGAAACATGCGACTGGTGCCGATCGGTTTGTAATAAAGTTTAGTTTAAAACAATAGAGTTAGATTTTGCTTAGGGGGTCGTCTAAATATTAAAGCTGTCATTAGCTTCTATTTTTTTTTCTTTTAAATATCAATACAGATTTTTGACTCCATATCAAGGATGAAAGAGTTCCGCTTTTTTTGGCCACTTTATTTCCCTACAAAAATTTCCCTAAACAATCAAGTATTAGAAGTAAGTGTAAAATTACGATTCAAATTTCTGCACTGAAATACTGGTGGCAATAAAAGCGGAACTCTTTCATCCCTGCTCCATATTCAAATTTCCGAGACCAAGGCAGTTCGAAGGAGGGTATTATTTATAAACTTTTAAATAATTCTTGATAGAATTATAAGCGAAATTGTGTTAGAGGTCCGTTCATACATTTAGGAAAAATAAATTATGATTTCGCATAGAAAGTAAACTATTGATTAAGATTTAAACCGGAAAAAAAATTACTTATAATATAAAATACAGTTATTAAAGATGTTGCATTTGTATTTTAATTTATTTGAAAAACTATTTGAATTCTTCTGTATGCATAGTGTAGGATCATTATCCAAATCTTCAACACTGATAAGTCATATTATCTCAAGGTTCGTACCATAGCCTTTTAAACTAGATGCCTTCCGCATGGCTCGGAAACTTGGCAACAGTTCAAACGGTACAGATTGAACGGTACAGACTCACCTGGTACAGATTGCACGACTTTTTTATTTAACAGCCACCAAAAAATTTTTAAAGTGGAATTTGATATACATAAAAGGCAAACAGAATCGAGGAAACGTCGATTATATATATGATTTCTTAAAATTATTGGTGACAGTTGAATAAAAGAGTCGCGTATTCTGTACCAGATGGCACTCCCTACTGCTTGAACGGTTGCCAAGTTTCTGAGCCACGCGGAAGGCATCTAGTTTAGAGAGCTATGGTCGTACTCTCTGCCCATTTTTTAGGACTCTCAAAGAGATTTCCGCCTTTTTTCAACCACTAATTTTATGCAGATATATTTCGGGATATATTTATGGTAATGTGCCATGATTATACAGGGTAGAGATTATTGCATCAAAATAGTGGTAGCAATAAATTTAATTTTTTTTTTAATTCTTGAGAGTGTCCTGAAAAAAGGGAGGAGATTACGACCCCTGTTACCTCCTTTTTAAGCATATCTGTCAACCACCTTCTTATGAAGCGTAAAATTTTTAGTACCCAACTTTTTTTAACACCAGTAATTTTTTAGAGTAATTTTATTCTTATTTAACCGCAACAACATTTGGAGAGATTTACTCTAAAAATTTAGTGGCGTGGGAAAAGGGGCGTTTTCTCAAGGGGCGTTAACAATTTTATGCTTCATAATGAGATAGTTGGCATGTATGTTTAAGTAGTTTTCCATAACAAATGTGAATTTTACGTCGGGATTGGAATTAACCGAATATAAAAAAATATTTTGTCTTTTCTTTCGATAACAGATTTGGTACGTTAAATAATTTAAAACAATAAATTCCTAATATTTAATTCATTATAAAGACATTTAATAAAAATTAAGCACTTTATTATGTTATTTCATGCGCTGAAATTTAAATAACTTCAGGCTTCTAAACTGTGCAATAGTGAAATACAAAAATGTAGACAAAAAGATTAAAAAAAAAAAAAAAACTCTTAACAATATTAAATAAACAAAAAAAAAAAAAAAAAAAAAAAAATCTATTATCCAAGGTTTTGAATGCATATGTCTATTTCAAACAGTAAGCTCCACCTCACCGCATTTTCTAAATTCTTGTATTATCCTACAATATTTACATATAAAAACATGGACAATAATGTTAAAACAAACATTTATTGCTGAAAAACGAAGAAAAGCTATTTAAAATATTTAAGAAGGAAGACTCAACATATTCATATTGAACATGTTCCTATTTTGCAAAGTAAGCCTTACGCCTTTTTTTTTTTTTTTTTTTTTTTTTTTAATTTCGCAGTAGAAAGCAAAATAATTTTACACATTCGAGATTAAATCATTTAATTTTTTTTTTTTTTTTAAACAAAAGTAAGTTAATTTGTATAATAAACATTTTACACGTTGCTTAGAAAATAATGAGAGCAATCATAAAAATAAACTAAAAAACTTCTACCTCAGATAACATAAATATAGTTACTTATATATGATACAAATGGTAACATGTGATGCCCCCTTAAGTCAATATGAAAAGAAATTTTTATGTAACCCAAAAATTAATTATAGAAATGAAAAGTAAACTTGGAGACTCATGTTTCTGTTGATGCTTATTCTATTTATGCACAAATTATTATGGGTCATAATTCATAATTTTTCGAAATGTGAATTTATTAATAATTTACATAATTCAAAAAAATTATTTTAATAAAAGTATGCATAAAACATGTTTGTGTCACTTCATTCTAACAAATAAAAAAATTGAAATTTAAGTGTAATACATCTTTGGGAAGATATGAATTAATGCTTGTCACATTCATTTAATACTAGCATCCCCATATGTTGAGAGCTTGTAACTATGAAAAATGGAAAGAAATATATAAACTACACCATCTTCCGTGATAATTAAATCCAAATAATTAAAAAAATGAATAAATAAATAAAAAATAGGGTTACCTATGAAAAAAAAAAAAGTAAAAAAAGAAATTCGATGCCAGTTTTAATATGTAGACGACCTCTTAAGCAAAATTTAACTATACCGTCATAAACTAGACTTTATTACAAATCGATCAGCACCAGCTGTATGTTTCTACTTTAATTTACGACAAAACTAGTTAGGGGCTGACTTTTCCCCAACTGTACAATCGTTAAATATCGAAACTATATTATAAATAGAAACTTCTGAACGAGGCTTTACTGTACCTCGAAAATAAACTAATTTTCTATGATACAACTGTCTTTGTTGCTTTCTTCTATATACATAAGAAGAAAGTATTGAATTCGGGAAAATTTTAGACTTCCGGCCTTCGATGTATTTGAACAGTTTTAGGTTTCCACATCACGATTGGACTATTTGTAGAAAATGTCTGTTTGCATGAAAAATTTTGTGGATTCTGTATCTGACGAATCGATGGACAAAATTAAACGAAACTTGATATCTAATTAGGCCTTGGCTAAAGTAGTACTTCTTAGATTTGCGGATCAGTCGCTAAACAGGTAGCGCTGTATTTTTTTAATAAATTTTAACAATGCAGTATAGGACGAAATTTCGTATAAATGTTCATAATGAGAAATACTTTTAACTTTTCAATGTGAAATTAAAAAGAAATATGATAGTAATAGGCAACCAGAAAATAAATTTTGTACATGTGGGAGCATTTCCCCCCCCCCCCACCTCCTTCTTTTTACGGAAGTGTAAATTTTTAGTATGGATATCTTTCAAAAGGACTGGCCGTTAAAACGAATAGTTGAACCGCAGATATGTGATAATTTAAAACAAATTTATCGAATTTTCACTCTTTTAACGAAAAAAAAAAAAAAAAAAAATCAGATGTTCAGAAAAAATCAGCACAAAATTGATTTTTTTTATTTTTTTTCTTGTACGTTTAGTTTTATGCCTCTCTGAGATGAAAATCGTCTGAAAAACACGAAAAAGAATGTATAATATATATATATATAAAAAAAAAAAATAATAATAATAATAATAATAAATAATTTGTACGGCGTGAAATTTTGTAGGAAAATATAGAAGAAAGCTTTGCTGTTCACACAACATACTAAGTTTAATGTAATAAAAATAATTAATTTAAATACACGTTTTATTGAGGTTCACTTTTTTCCGTCTCTAAGAATTGAAAAACACTAATGAACAGATAAATAGCAAGCAACTTTTGATAAAGTGTCTTGCACACATTATTTTTATTTTCAAAACAACGGAAGTTAGAGAAGAAAAATGAAAGTGACATATTTTTAAGGAATTCTTTTGACATGCTTTTAAACTTAAAGGGTGTATTTTCCGTAAACACCTGACCTACTTTCTATCATACACTTCTCTGAGTTTATATGTATATATACGTATGAACACATAGTCTTTTAAACGTGTTTCTGTTTTTTAAATATAAATACCCGACGTTTTGTCAAAATGTTTGATGACTTTAACTTGATGACTTTAACTTCTTTTCAATATATATTACTGTCAAAACTATATATATATATATATATATATAAAACTTTTGGAAATTTTAAAATGATTTGATTTTGATCGAGAGATGTATATAATTTAATGAGATATAATTTAATTTTATTGTATGTTTTCTTTCTTTCTTTTCTTTTTTCTTGTTCTAAAAATAAATTGTCCTTAAAAATAGTTTAGAAAGTATGTATAATGCATTAAAAAATCTTCATCTGAAACAGATGTGTAGGTAATAATTTTTCCTTATAAAGAAAGAGTTGTTTAATTTACTTTTAAAATAAATTTACGCTTATGTTTTAAAAATTGAAAACGAAAATAAAAAGAAACAGTTCAAAATAAATATAACGTTACTTGAAATTAGTATCATATAAATATAAATAGAATAGATAATCACCCATGCTTTTCTTAAAGAATAAACCAATTAAATATTTCTTATGTTTACTTATACGAGCTTTAACACAAGATAAAAATGAGTTTATCACTTGTTTAAAGGATTATAAAAGATATTTTTCAGAAAAAATTTGTTTAAGACAGTGTTTAGATATTTATATTTTTAAAGGTGGATTTGTCTATAAAAGCAAGAGAGGATCGTGAAAGGTGTGATCGTCTTTAGTACAAAAGGCGTAGTTTAAGACTATTATTATTATTATTATTATTATTACATAGATGAAGAGAGAATTGTTATTTTTCTTAGAAGATAAATGAGAGAAACACTTCTGTAATGACTGGTATTAGTGTGATATTTTGCAGGATTTTAGCCAAGTTAAGTATTCAGTGTACCGAATGAACTGATTTTTTTTCTTCTAACTCCAAAGTATTAGTTCTTCCTTTTTAATGGTGAAACTTTTGTATACGTTACAATCATGCTGTCACTTTATATATCTACAATTTAGATCACTATAGAGTATTTAGACTTCTATAGAATTGGGAAAAGTATAAACGGAATATTGTCTTTGATTGAGAAAACCCCACAAGCAATATATATTTTGCCAGAAAGGTAAACTATTTACAAACATGTTTTTTCAAGAATACATGCACAAGAATTTATTAAGAAACCATAAAAGAATGAAATTCATTCCATATATATTTTGCCAGAATGGTAAACTATTTACAAACATGTTTTTTCAAGAATGCACAAGAATTTATTAAGAAACCATAAAAGAATGAAATTCATCACAGTCATAATATTTCTCATTAGTAACTGAATGGTAATCACTATCGGTAAAATTATCATTGTTATCGTTTCAGAGTTAATTATTATATATTATATTATACTCCATTTGTACCATTTATCTCAATCAGTTTTCTAGAGTATTTAGACCGATATGACAATTTAGACTTCTACAGAATTGTGAAAAGTATAAACGGAATATTGTCTTTGATTGGAAAAACCCCACAAACAATATATATTTTGCCAGAAAGGCAAACTATTTACAAACATGTTTTTTTCAAGAATACATGCACAAGAATTTATTAGAAAACAATAAAAGAATGAAATTCATCACATGCATGACACTACTTATTAGTAACTGAATGGTAATCACTATCGACAAAATTATCATCTTTATCTTTTCAGAGTTAGTAGTTATATATTACATTAATACTTCATTTGTACCATTTATCTCAATCAGTTTTCTATCCATTGTTTGATATATGGCATGCATCATATAAAAATTATTGTTGTTATTATTATTATTTTTTTAATATAAAAATTAGGTTATATTGATTATAAAAATAACATTCACAAAATTTATTTAGATACCCTTATAGTTTTTAGGTGTTCCTTCCTGGATGCCCTGGAATTCAAATCAAGCTTCCGTAGGAACCACTTGACTAGGTAATATGCACTTTTAGGTGTGGGAATGATATTGAGGGGAGGAGGCACCGTTCCACCGTCTTCAAAATAGCTCATCCACAGTTTACAGCGGGCAAACTTCCATTCTATGTCAGCTTGCTCCTAAAAGTAGATAGCGTCATTATTTGACAAAAGGAAAAGTTATAACATATTAATTGTTATACTTGTTGGCATTTGTTAATGAAACTATGTAACGAAAAGTATTTTTACTACATTAGTAAAGCACTAACTGCGAAAAATCTCTATTTTTGTATGGAGTACAATTTGCCAATGACGTGGCAATAATATTATTCTCAATTAATACTAATTTCGTAGTACAACATTAAGGTATTTATTTAGTCACAGTGCACGCCTGAAACATTTTGTGCATATATTTATATATATATTTCTTTTGTGCGTGTGTATGTCACTGAACTCCTCCTAAACGGCTGGACCGAGTTTAATGAAATTTTTTGTGTGTCTTCAGGTGGATTCGAGAATGGTTTAGATTTACAAATGAAAGTTGTAACTTAATTAGTTCTTTCTTAATTAATTTTTAACCAACTCTTATAACAACTTTTCCACCTAGATGGCGTGAGTTGTCGTAAACACGATGTCAGAATTTATTTAATGTTGAAATGAATAATATTATAGTATTAAAAAATTAAAGAACACGCTTTTATAGAAATGTGAACTAAAAAGCACGAAATATCTATCTTAGTATTAAAATTCAGGGTAAGAGAAAATCGTGTGAGTGACACACCGTAATATTTACATACATTTAAATCTTTAATTGAAATAACTTAGAATTAACAAAAACCATTTTTAAAAAATCTCCCCTAACGGGGATCGAACGCTGGACCTTTATATTCGTAGCGCGGCGCCTTACCTCGACGCCGCATCGTTCACGTAGGGAAAGTATTTTTTTTTACAATATAAATTTTTTGTTTGCTCCCAGAGACGTTACAAACAAACATACATACATACAGGTGAAGCTAATAAAAGCGTGTTAAAAATGAATTTTTAACCGTATCTTACGAAGTGTTTAAAATATTTTTTCAAAATTAATATTTTTAGAATCGTAACCGTATCTTACGAAGTGTTTAAAATATTTTTTTCAAAGTTAATATTTTAGAATCGTAAACACGATGTCAGAATTTATTTAATGTTGAAATGAAAAATGAATTTTTAACCGTAAGTGTTTAAAATATTTTTCAACGTTAATATTGTTAAAATGTTAAAATTAGTTAAAATGGTATATTCTTTTAAAAAATTCGTCAATATCCGACGGAGTTATTTTATGTTAAAATGAAAAATGAATTTTTAGGCCATTATTATTTGTGCAGATGGAAAATGTACTAAAAGTTTTCCGAAAAATTTCACGATCACAAATGTTGACGGATATCCAATATATCGTCGAAGAATTCCCGATAATGGTAGACAATCTTATCATCTATGGCGGTCATCTATGTCAACAACATAGATATTGACATTGATAACCGATGGGTGGTCCCATATTCGCCTCTGCTGAGCAAAACATTCAATGCTCATATTAATGTTCAGTTCTGCAGTTCAGTGAAGAGCATCAAATACATTTGCAAGTATGTGAATAAAGGCAGTGATATGGCTGTATTTCGAGTTGAAAATACCAATGTGAATGCTCCTCTGGTGAATAACAACGATGAAATAACACTTTACCAAACTGGCCGGTACGTGAGCTCCAATGAAGCTGTTTGGCGTATCTTTGGTTTCCCAATTCATGAACGGGATCCAGCAGTTCTTCATTTAGCCGTCCATCTTGAAAATGGCAAGCGCGTATATTTCACGAGCGAGACAGCGATTGATCGTGCTATAAATCCACCAAAAACTACACTCACCGAATTTTTTGAATTGTGTAATCGTGCGGATGCTTTTGGTGCTTTTGCACGGACATTACTCTATTCAGAAGTACCACGCTATTTCACATGGGCTTCAACAAAAAAATGGATGCCCCGCAAGCAAGGCACGCTGATTGATGCATGTCCCGGTTTATTCAAATCAAACACCTTGGAACGAGTATTTACGGCCAATCCAAGGCAGACTGAGTGTTTTTATCTTCGACTGTTATTGGTTAATGTCATCGGCCCTTTGTCATTTCAAGATTTACGTAAAGTGAATGGACAACAGTATACAACGTATAAAGATGCATGCCTTGCACTCGGCTTACTGGAAAACGACAACCAGTGGGAGTGTATGCTTGCTGAAGTAGGACTGAACTGTACAGCAAAACAAATTCGTCTACTATTCGCTATAGTGTTGACTACATGTTTCTCGGCCCGAGCAGAGACATTATGGGATAATCACAAAGATTCAATGACTAATGATATATTGCATCAACATCGTTCACGGTGCAACGATCTAACGATAGTATTCAGTGACGCTATGTACAATGAAGCATTGATTGCTACTGAAGATCTTTGCATTATTATTGCCAACTTACCACTCAGTCATTTCGGTATGCATTCAACAAATCGAAATGCACCTGATTTAATAAGCACTGAATTGAATCGTGAACTACAATACAATACTGTAGAAATGGCAGCGATTGTTGCTCGCAATGTCCCACTAATGAATGAAGAACAAAGAACCATTTACGACCGCATCATGCTCGCAGTTTTGGCAGGACAAGGTGGATTCTTTTTTTTTGGGGTGCACCAGGTGGAACTGGAAAAACATTCCTTATTTCGCTAATTCTCGCCGAAATACGATCAAATAATGGCATCGCATTGGCTGTTGCTTCATCTGGCATTGCGGCAACTTTATTGGAAGGATGCAGAACAGCTCATTCATTATTTAAACTGCCACTAAATATTCAAACTAACCCAGACGCAGTGTGCAACATAAAAAAACAATCGTCCATGGCCACAGTGCTGAAATAGTGTAAAATTCTTATCTGGGATGAATGCACTATGGAACACAAACATTCGATTGAGGCGTCGAACAGGACATTGAAAGATATAAAAAACAACGACAAACTATTTGGCGGCACTCTGTTACTCTTTTCAGGTGATTTCAGACAAGCACTTCCCGTTATTCCGCGTTCAACATACGCTGATGAGATCAACGCGTGCTTAAAATCATCGTCATTGTGGCTTAATGTTGAAAAAGTACAACTGAAAGTAAATTTGTGCGTTCAAAAGCTTCAAGATCCATCCGCTGAAACATTCTCAAAACAATTGTTAGATATCGGCGATGGAAAAGTTACTACAGATGAAACTGGATGCATAAAATTACCGACCGATTTCTGCACAATCATTGATTCTCAAGATGCTCTTATTGACCAGATATTTCCCGATGTACACAGACGATACACAAATCATGAGTGGCTGGCAGAAAGAGCAATTTTAGCAGCAAAAAATGTGGACGTCAACGAACTGAATCTCAAGATACAACATTTGTTACCAGGAGACTTGGTGTCATACAAATCTAATGATACAGTTTGCGATGCCACCGAAGCTGTAAATTATCCAACAAAGTTTTTAAACTCATTGGATTTACCAGGCATGCCACCGCATATTTTACAACTGAAGGTTGGATCTCCGGTTATTTTGCTTCGTAATTTGAACCCACCACGGTTGTGCAACGGCACGCGATTAGTCATAAAAAAATTAATGAAAAATGTTATCGAAGCCATCATTTTAAATGACAAATTCCGAGGTGAAAATATATTACTACGGCGAATTCCTATTAGACCCACAGATGTGCCAATTCAATTTAAACGCCCTCAATTTCCAATTAGATTGGCATTTGCAATGATTATCAATAAGTCTCAGGGCCAAACGATGTCTGTCTGTGGCTTAGATTTGAGCACATCATGTTTTTCACACGGACAATTATACGTGGCTCTCGAGTGGGCAAACCATCCAGTTTGTTTGTATTGGCGAAAGATGGGATAACAAAAAATATTGTACACTCTGTTGCATTAAGGGAATGATATTGTTTTTTAGTAATATTGTTATAAGTAGCGATATGTATATAATTTTAAAGAATCAATTTTAATAAATTAAAAAAATAAATGATTGGTGTTTTGTTATTTTTATATTCTTTCACCGTTCACAGCGCTCCATACATCTTCCACTTATATACCACATCCTAACACACTTACAATAAGTTAGTTATTTTTTTCTAGCAAAATATTCTCTAGAAATAATTTATATGACAAAACAACGTTTGTCGGGTCAGCTAGTTTAAATATAATGTTGCAGAATCGTTAGTAAATTTTGCAAAATTGTAACAACTTAGCATTATAAATATAATCTGGATATGTTAAGTCTCTTCATAGAAAGATGCGGTGGAAAATCAGAGACACCCCACTCACAATATAGGAAAATCTTTCAGATGCTAATTGCCGATTTTCTTGAAAATGTTACAGAAATAATATTTCACTGCACTTAATTCACTGGTAAAAATTTTAGTCGTTAAATCACATGAGAAAAGTCGCAAATGAATTGAACGCCAAATATGAAAAAGTCATAACGAAATGATCATCATTCATTAACCCCAATCCTCATTCATTAACCATTAATGAATTAACTCTCATTCATTGATGTCAAGTAACTTAAATATGTCGAGCAGTTTTCATTTACCAAAAGTGATGCCATTTATTTATGTTATATCTAATATTTTTATTTACTTTAAGTAATTTGTCAATGTTGCATAGATTTAAAATAATGAAAATTGTATTTCTTATATTACACTATATTACAACACATTACATTTAAATTATAATAAATTTACGCAGCATGTACATTTACATTAGTTTATAAACAATAAAATGAAAATTTGGTATGAAACAACCTCACAACTTCCATGACCCAGTACTACACGTATTATAAGCATTTTTTGGAGAAAATGTGATCAGAAGACATAAAATTGACCTAACAAAGTAGACACCTAAAAATTTTCCATTAAGAGAAACTTGGTACACGGGCAAAGACATGTAAAACAAAGTTTACACAGCAAGTTAAATAATAAAAAAAAAAAAAGAAAGAAAGAAAGAAAAAGAAAAAAAAAATGGTAGAGTTATCTTTTGAAGCACCAATTTACGAGATCTAAAACTGACCTACTTAAGCAATTTGACTGCTAATTTTCTTGTAATAACCACCTAATACATGAAAAAGATTATCTAAAATGGATTTATGTAACAATTTACAAGAAAATCGTTAGAGCCGTTTTTGAGATACCGACTTTTACCAAAGCTTGGCATACCCAATTATTGACCGGAAAACAATAATTACATAAAAAAAGATATTTAAAAGAGAGTTAATACAGCGAGTTTGAAAAAAATCCGTACAGTCGTTTTTAAAGGAACGCACTTGCGACACCTGAAATTGAACTATTTATACAGGACGCCTGTCAATTTTTCTTAACTAACCAACTATATCATTCGAAAGGACGTCTAATAGAGTGTTTATTTGGCAACTTTGAGAAGAAAATCGTTAGAGCCGTTTTTGAGATACGGACTTATGGTCCCACTTCTGATTTTCCAATTTTCACGAAAATTTGGAAAATCCATCTGTATACCAGACCAATCTTAATTCTGAAGTTTCATAGTTCTGTCTTTATTAGTTTCGGAGATATGTTAGCCAGACGATTCTCCACATACATATATATACACACACATACTGACCAATTGCCAAAAACTACTTTTTTGGACTCAGGAGACCTTAAATCAAGCAAATCAGGTGCAAACTCGATATCGAATTTTTGGACCGAATACAATACTTCCATTACCTACGTTAATCGGGTAATGGAAGTAAAAATGAAACTAAAGGGAATATTTGATTAATTGAAATTAACATTAAAATAAATAAATAAATAAAAATTTCTTCTTAGCAACCGTAGATCAAAATCAGAATAATGAAATCGCCAAACAGACTGCTCTTTTGTAAATATTGCTGACATTATTTGAATTTCAATAATTTTCTTTATTAAGACTTTTCTACTACGACTCAGCGGCTAATATCACAGGAAAATACTATTCATGATTATAAATTAAAGATCTGTTGTACAATAAATATTTAAACGTAAAAACTTCAACACAAACAATAAAATATAGGTAAGTACTACCGGTTTCGATAATTTTGCCTCTAAGGTAGTACCATGTATTTTTTGCACCTGAAGAAGAAAAACAACGTCCTTTTGAAACCGGTAATGCTTCCCTTTATTTTATGGTGTTTAATGAAGTTTTTATGTTTAGACATCCATGATTAGTTCTTATGCCAGTACTTTTTATTATTTATTTATTTATTTTTTGAAGAAAATCATCGTACTTGAAAGAGTTTCCTTGTACAACAAAGGGGAAAGAGTTATCTCCAATCATCGCCATCTTTATAACATGCCATGGCATAGGTTTAAAATTTGGCATCGTGAAATTGTATTTGGGAAATTCATTTTCTTTTTATCTAACGTTTAAATTGTCAGCATCAAAGCTAAAATGATATAAATAAAGTAATATTAAAATAGCTATAGTGATAAAATATGTGGCAACTAATTGCACTTTTAATACAATATTCTGTTAACTCGCGTCACCTGTTAGAAAGGAATTTAATGAATTCAGAAATATATAACGCACTTTCTAGCATACCGCGTCACCTGCCACACAGGAATTTTAACAAATACAGAAGCATTTGTCTAACTATATACTTTATGTAACTAGTTGTTACTGAAACGGAAGTTAATTTTGAAAGAAAATTAATTTTGAAATAAAATAAATAGGTCACCAATAATAGAATAAATTTAATTTTTGTCTGATAATTTCAATGCGAAATCTGAAAAAAAAAAATTAATTTATTAAAAAGAAATTAAATATGAAAGTATGAATTTTTATTAAAAAAATATTTATTAACATTATTTATTTAAACACATTTTCGATTTAAATAGTTTTTGAGTAACGTGCAATATACACCTTTATCGCATTTTCTCTTCTCTAACAAGAAATAAAAGTATTAATGCTTTTCTTTTACCTTTTGCCAAAGAAAGGGAAATAAAATCAGAAATAAATCTTTCAATATTTGAGAAAAAAAAAGATTCTATATCCAGTAGTAAGTCCACATCGAGTAATAAAATGAAAATTTTTGTCATTCTTAATGATAATGTAGGAAATATGGAAATTCAATAAATATAAACATATTAATTAAAATTAAAGTATTCATAACTTTATATATTCTAATAGAACTTTTAATAATGATAAAAGAAATATGGAAATTTATCTATATTAATATGAATATGTTGGTTGAACGTATTCATAGCTAAATAAATTCTAATGGAACTTTTATTGTGAATGAATGAAGTTTGGTTAAATTCTGTTCATTAGTTCGTGATATACAGCGTGTAAAAAATTTTGGATACACATGCACACACAGGCCTTTTATAAAAATAGCAAAATCGTATTTAGAATCTGAATATTTTAAAACGTGTAAGTCCAACCAGAGTCGTAAGTAAAAAAATTTTCACTAATCTAATATTTTCTTTTTATGTATATTGAAGAGACTAATAAAAATAAATAAAAATTTTATGCCATGAATAATTATTGAAATGAATAAATGACAAATTCATTGACAAAGAAATGATATTCACAAACGAGTTACGTTTAGTTTATTTTTATTGTATATGTTATCTTAAAAAATCATTTTAATTTAAGATGAAAGTTTCAACTTTCTATTATCGAATTTAATTTTCTAAATTTTTCCAAATTTTTTACTTTTTCTATGTATATATATACAAAGAAAGTATTGGATTCGTGAAATTTTTTGCAGTTTTTGACGTATTTACACGTTTTAAGATGTCCAAGAACACGATTTGACAGTTCTGGATGTTGTGTCTCACGAACCATTAAAAGAAATTTAACCAAACTTGGTATTTAGTTGGACCCTGGCCAAAACTGGTGCTGATTATATTTGAGGATCAATTGCTCAACAGGTGGCTCTGGGGTTCCATTTTTTCTAACTTTTTAACATTGCAGTATAGGACAAAATTTCGTATAAGGGCACAAAATGAGAGTTACTTTTGGTGCATGATTGTAAAAATAATACGCATTATTGATAATAGCAATGATAAACTGGGGAAAAAAGTATATGCATGTAAGAGCATCCCTACCTTCCTGGGAGGAAATATCGTCCTGGGAGTATAAATTTAAAAAATGAATATTATTCGAAAGAACTAGTGAATACCTTTAAAATGAATGGTTGAACCATAGATCTGTGATAATTTAAAACAAAGTTATCGATTTTCTTTTTCAATTTTAAAGGAAAAATAAATAAATAAATAAATAAAGGGAAAAACTTGTATTTAACCTGATGTTGGCACAAAATGGACTTTCTTTCAGAATTTATATTTATACTTCTTTGAGATAAAACTTCTCTGCATTCATCATGGAAAACAATTTCAATAAATAATAATTTAATAAATAATTTATACTGAATGAATTCGTATAAGATTATGCAGAAGAAAGTGCTGTGGGGGCTACAACATACTAGTTTGTTATGTAAAAATGTTTAGCATTCAAACTTCAAAGTCTCCGAATAAAACATCAAACTCGTTTCTCTTTAAATTGTACATGTATAAGATGAAGCGAAATAAATCTACTTCGTTACAATTAAAATTCTGCATTTTAGCCCCAGAGCCTCATTTTCAAATTCTGTCTCTTGCCTACAATCATTTTGAATGCAGTTCGGCTATAAGTTTTATCCATACAATTGAATAATTCACCAGGTAGTTGACATTTAACAGTCCCTTGCTACATTAACAATTACCTAAGGTCAGTTTCAATTCTCTGTTATTTTCTGTTTTGCATTGCTTAAAGAAGTTACAAAGTTTTAAGTGTAATAGTTTAGTTAATATTAGTACACTTTCATTTATTAAATCATTACATGCCTTCATTCAAAGAAATATCGAATGTATGAATTTAATACTAAAGTATTTACCTTTTCTTCCTTAAAAATATTCGTTTAACATTGACGATTTTAGTTTTAAATTTTCTGAGTGGTTTTACATTACTCCCCCCCCCCTTTTTTTTTTTTTTTTTTTTTTTTTGGTAAGAAATGTGTTGTAATCTTTTAAACAAAAAAATCTTCTATGAAATTTGGTCTATTTATGCATTTTGAGATTTCTCAATTCATTTTTTAATATTTTTACGAGGATGTATACATACATATGTGTATGTATGAATGGGTGATATATGTATATATATTCTTCATTCGATTGCGTTGAAATTTGGTGAGTATATTCAAATCAGCTTTTCATGAAATGTATAAATTTTCATGAGATTTATAGTTCTTTTACAAGGGCACAAAGAATAATTTTTTTTCTTTACAGCCTACAGACGCAAATTACATAAAGTAAGCCAACATTTAAAATCTCATTCTATCAAGATAAAATTGGGTAGGAATGTTGTAGGTCATCATCAAAAAAACTATAAAATTTTAACGAGTGCAGGACTTATAGTTGTTTTTACAGGCATACAATTTTTATACATTAAGGTCGATGGACATTATTTTATTGAAGTTCATTTTAGAAATATGCATTGTTCAAAACTTGATTACTTTACATTACTTTGCTAAAATATGATCATAATGGGAAATATGTGCGTATTACTTACACCTTTTCTATAGGAAAATATAAATAGATTTAAAAATATTATGTTCTAAGGGACTAATAATCTGAAATGCCTTAAATTATTTTAAAGAGTATGAAACTGCTATATGGTTTAGAGTAAATGTTACAAATTTTGTATTAATTTTGTAACAAACAATTTTTTTAGGATAACAAAAATTAATTTAGAGAATTGTAATTACTTAAGGAAGGAAATTAAAATTTGTATTTCTTTTTCTTCTTTAAAAAAATAGCCTTTAAGAGCTAAAAATGCTTTTAAGTGAGAAACAGACGCTAACATTACTACAGGGAAATAATACAATAACAGGTCGTGATCGTATAGTGGTTAGTACATTGCGTTGTGTCCGCAATAACCCAGGTTCGAATCCTGGTCACGGCACCAGATTTTCTATTGTTCCTTTGCCACTTCGATTTTTGTTTTAACTGATTTTAAAATTCTGCCAAGATTTGATTTATCTAGGTAACAGAAAGAGAATGTTGATCAATAGTACCGACATTCTCTTTCTGTCCCCTAGATAAATCAAATCTTAGCAGAATTTTAAAATTGGTTAAAATAAAAATTCAAGTGGCAAAGTAACAATAGAACAACAACAGGGTTGTTACTGGTACTGCGTTTTTATGATTATTTTACAGGATGCACAATAGAATTTAAAGCTAAATAACTACAAAAAATTAGGAGTATCGAACGTAATTACTCTAGATTTTTTTTTTAAATAATTACTTATATATGATTTGATTACTTTTATAGTATAGAATGAGATTATTAAAAATAAAAGAACGTCGTTATTGCATGTTTTCAACTTGGAACTTACTGCAGTGTATCTAAATAAATTTTTAGATTTATATTATTTATTTATTTATTTTATTATGATATAGCATTTGAAGAGAATTCTTTCTTTTCGAAGTTTTCTCTTAAACTCATTTGTCAAATTATAGTGAATACAATAGTATGAAGAATCATCTGATTTGTATTCCAAATATTTACTATCAATAATCCATATAAGGTAAAGCTAGGAGAGTTTACGCACATTTCAACAGTTTGCTTGCAATTAGTTTTATTGCATCTATTTAAGCAGCCGACAGCTGCACAAACTTGAGCATCATACTTGAAAGTACTGCAAAACTAAACAGATATACAATAACATTTAAAAACTTTGCGATGAATTTCTTATAGGCTATAACATTAGCTTTCGAGTAATAAATCCCACCAGAGGTGTGGCTTTTGTCGATCATGCCATTCTTGAATAACTTTCAATTTCAGATTCTGGGGAAGTCTCCTAAAAGATGCGCCGTCTTGAATGGTTTGAACTATTGAACCAGTCCAGTCACTTGACGAAGTTATTTCCTGGCACAGTTCCAGACATTCAACAAACTCATCCTCACTGTTTTATCATTACCAATAAGCTACGAAATCTCTTTTAGTATAGAATTTTATAATAATCAATGCTAGAATCGCTCGACACCACTCCTGGAGTGGTGAGCGGCCCCTCCTCCGTGTTAATCTCTGTTAATAATCAATGCGCAATCTGTCCAAAATAGCAAAAGCGCAAACTCTCTCATTTTGGTAGAAGAGATTGCGCAGTCTTTTATTAAATAATTATTCGCTTTTAGAGAAAATCATGGGGCTCGTGCCGTTACTCTAGGTTAGTAGCTTAAGAAGAATTTTTTTTTAAATAAAAATACTTTATACTACTACTATTGTATTTGAAATTCCTAGGAAAGGTTATAGAAATTCGAGCATTTATTTTTGAAACAAAACAAAATAACCACGTTTTATCTTACACTCTTGAAGCAGTCAAAATGTACATTCAAATCGGTACTTCACTATTGATGTTGTACAACAAATTGAAATCGCAATTCGCCCACTTCACTCTTTCCCGCCGATCCCCTATGTGCCATCAAGCTTTGTGCGCATTCTCTCCTACCGCGCGATCTTTCCCAGCTTTACCTTATCTAAATTACTTCGCATAAATTGATATAAATGTAGTATATATACCATACGATACATTTTTAATAATAAGCTAGTATGCTGTAAATGATCACAAAACTTTCTCTGATATAGTTCTATATTAATAGTCCCGAACCGGTGCAGCACAAAAAAATCTTGACATTATTTACATTTTGTATTTGTAGAAGTAATTATACTGGTGTTGATTTCAAGTTCAGGATTTTTTGAATCACTTATACTCACAGCGTTAGACATCAGAATTTTCTGAATGAAACAGAGGATATAATCTTTTATCACAAAATTTTTTATTTTAAGTATCTGGTATAATATTAACGCTTTCAATTTCTGATCTGCATTTTATACTTAACTACACTGTTAAAAATTTCTGTACATTTAATATGAATATTTATCTAGAGTCTCTGTAAATTTACATTAGTTCTTAGTTAAAAGTGAATAATCGAGATTCTCGATCTTTATCCTGTATTTTTAACCTAATTTTTTTATTCTTTAATTTTTTAATTAAAATTAAAAATGACTGTTTCTACTTTAGAAAAAGCATTCCAAGTCCGAAATATATTCTCACCAATAGTTAATTAAATTAATATTAGTTATTAAAATGAATGTATAAAATAAGTTTTTTAACATCTCCGTTTATTTTTCTTTGTAATTTTACGCAAGACTTAAGATAATAGATTACACAGTGTTTTCTGTTGAAATATTTATCAGTGTAGGATAGGTTCGAAATTTATCAAAATATTCGAATTCTTCAATAGTGTAAAATGTAAATCAACAACATAATTTACCATTGGATTTTAATAGTGTATAATACAATAATACACACATTACTATATTTAGTAACTGCGATTTTATATATATGGAAATAGCAATCTATCCCCTTACATTACCTTTCGTTGAAGTTAGTTATAATATGAAAGCAATAAAAAAAAGTGTCCACATTCTTCTCTTATAATTATTTTATGACAATCATTATTAAATAAGTAATTGGTTAGTTTAATATATGAGGGGGTTTGACATCAGAGAGCATATTTATCCAATTTTAAATACTAAATATTAATTTATCAATTTTGGTGTTCCTATATATATGTACAGTCGGTAACAAAAGTGTCCGAACTCTAGTAAAAATTCCTATGTAAAAAAGGTACACTTTATGCGGTTTTGTTAAATAAATCCTTACCGAATCATGGTCTTACACTGACTAAGAACAGGATTCGACAAGGATTTATTTAACAAAACCGTATAAAGTGTACTTTTTTTACATAGGAATTTTTGCTAGTGTTTGGACCCTTTTGTTACCGACTGTATGTATTGCTTATAAATAATACTAAACTTTTAATTTAAGAAAAATAATTTACACTTAATGAAGTGAAAATGTAGCGTGACAGACATGGCAGAAAAAAAAAAAAAATGATTTTAGTGACTCATTCTTTTTTATCACTCAATTGCTCTAAATTGAGACTCATTTGAAGTTTAAAAATTTTAATTGACACAAACAGGACTTTTATAAAATATTCAGTTTAAAAAAGAGATCTAAAATTTAGATAAATATCTAAATAATAATAATAATAATAAAAATAAATAGCGTGACAGACATGACTAGTGCAAAAATTTAAAATAAATGTAAAATAATCTTTTGCTTATTTATTTTTCAATTTAAATATTCCTTTTTAATTGATGATATATATATATATATATATATATATATATATATATATATGTATGTATGTATAATGTTATTAAATTCTTCACTTTATGTGCATGTATATAAATATATAAAGTGTACATATAAACTGTTATATTATTTGACATGTTTCAGAAGTTTTTAATCGAGAATAATTAAAAATAATTAAGTTAGTTGAAGAGGGAAAAATGGCTTTTTTTCCTACCCTTTTGCTTGAAATTCACTAATTACACTTTTCTAATAAATAAATAAATAAATGAATAATAATAATAAAAAATTCTTGTACATTATAATAATTAGTTTTATTTCATATTTATAAAATGGGCATTCTCTGATTATTAGTCTAGAAATTTATTTACGTTTCTTAAACAATAAAATTAGTGGTCCGCGGAATTTTAAATTAAGAATTTAGTGGTCAGTCAGATTTTAAATTAGGAATTAAGTGGACCATTAAGTCTAAAATTTTGGCGACCACTGTTCTGCATAACAGCACCACTTGCCAATTAATATGCACAGAAATTTAATAAACACAGCGTCTCATAATAAATATTTCACATGCGGAATATTAGGCAAGTTTAGGCAATAGATTCTGAGATATAGCCATTTGAAAAATCGCAGAAAAGAATGATAGCAGCGTCACTTGTCGTCCATACATTCAGATTAATACTAAAGAAGCAGAAACATATTTATTTTTTTTTTACCTATAACATTATTATAGTGATTAAATTAAAAAAAAGTACTATAATTTTTAAAGAAGAATTATAAATTTTAAAGAAATTCTATAGTATTCCCGAATGTTAGAATGTCCGTTAAGTATTGCTGTTATTATTATTATTGCTATTATTTTAATTTAGATATTATTTGTCAGTGTTAATTTGTTGCATATATTTTGCGCTCTTATAATTCCCTTTTGTGCTTTTTCATTCAAATTTTAATAAAAAAATTTGAATGAAATGATAATGAGATTGGGTGCTATTTATTTTTCGCCGTTTAGATCCTATTTTTTAGGTCAAAACATATCATATCATGCTTGCATCGAGCTTTCTTTTGAAAAGAACCGATTACTTTTTCTTGAGAAAGGGAAAGAATGATGTCACGATTCAAATTATCTGTTAAACCTGTTCAGCTAGTGAGACGGGGTGAAAAGCCATGACTCCTACATCAGTTGTTTTTTTTACATAACTGTTTATCTGGCATTTTAATCCCCATTTTAAATAGAAAATCTTACATAAAAACGAGGTTTTTTTATTACCTTTTTCTCTATCCACAAGAAGAAAGAATTCAATCCCTAAACAAATTGGTATCTGTGTGTCTGCGTATTCGGGGAAAAAAAATGTGGCAAGTCTTTCATGAAACTTTATAATTATTGGCGCTTTGATATGAATGGGCGTCTATCAAAGTTCGGTACACATAGAGCGATGGGGTGGAGTTACTATGCTAAAATATTTCCAGTTTACACGAAGATTATATCTCAGCTTCTATAATGCATTTGATATGGAAGAGGGCTATTACATTATACAGTGGCTATTTATAATGTTTCTTTCTTTCTTCCTTATTTTTTCTTTACCTTGTATCCTTTTTCTTGAACAATAGATTGTTTCTTCGGAACTTTATTTTAGGAACATTAATTTTTATATCTTTCTTTCTTTCTTCTTCTTCTTCTTTTTTTTTTCTTTTTCTGTTTTAATCATATAAAATTATAATACATGCATTTTGCAATACGGTTTTACACCACACATTAAATCCAGTGCAAATGAAAGTGGAATATAATAGATAGAAATTCAACTAATTTAACCTCGAAAAGCAAATATATTAATTCCTCATCTACACTCCTTCTCATATTTATAAGGGCACTTTATGTTTTGAAATAACTAATGTAAAAATAATTGTGAACAAGAATATACTAAGTGCACTTAATATATCTAGTATTCTAAAAACTAAAACTGCTAATTTTTTTAATATGAAACAAAATTAATAAAAAATAATGCAAAATATTTTTTCTACACGTTTTTAGACGTTCATAATTATAGCGACAATCAAGATTTTTTCGTTTTATTTAACTTACTAGCGGATAAATTACAGTTTACATGTGAATTTGTTAACTAATGGTCTAGATTAATTCATATATAAGCCTTCATTTTTGCTTGGACGGACATTACTGATAATTCATCGAAAAAAAGAACGTTCACGTAGTGATGTATGATAAATGTGTTTTTTAAGTGGAAGGATAATTTCAATCCGCCGAATTTCAAATGAAATTCCAAGATCTAAAGTTGCTGAAGGAAATGTGATCAAACGTTGAACTGCTGGTTCGATAGGAGAGAGGTCTGATGCAAAATCAGAGTTGTTTTACAGAGATCGAAGGCTCATAATTCCTCTTACTGTTCTACTCATAATGACTGTTGCTGAATTTGCTCGTAATTTTTAACGAAAAGTTGGGGTTCCCATTTATGCATGTTTAAAATAATTAATAATATGTTAAAATGAATTAAAAACCTGTAATAATCAATAAGCATTTAATGGGGAAAAGAACGTCTGTGTAAAAGTTGAATAAAGACAATATTAAATGGTAAAATGTTGCATTTTTGGATGAAAAACATTTTATTCTTGATTAACCAAATGGTTTTAACAGTTACTGGCACGATCTGAAGATAGCGAAAGACAGAGCAGATTTTTTAAAGGCAGATATGAATCGGGCATTTTAAAGGTGGATCTATGGTGCTCTGGGGAGCTGTTTTTACTGAAGGCGGAATGAATTTAGTAATTTTTTTCTATTATTATGAACATAAATAGAATATCCGCAAATTTTAAACGTGGAATTCTCAGATTTTTGTTAGAATTTGGGGGGGGGGGGGGTAATAATATATTTTCAACAAGATTTACATTTTTGCTCTACTTCTAGAGCAATAGGAAATAATTTGAAGAAAGAAACTTCTGTATTATTGCCTTTCCCGTGGCCTAAAATTTTAAAAAACCTTAACTTATCATATTAGAAAAGTGCATGCAAGTGGAAAGCAATTTTAAATAGCTTAAATGTATTCAGAATATCATCTATGCTGTATGAAATGGTATTGAAACTGAATATATATATATATAAAAAAAAGTATATATATATATATATATATATATATATATACCAGAGAGAATGTCTGACTGTTTCACCCTAAAAAGAGACCCCATAAAATATTAATTTAAAGAATAACTGAAAAAAAAAAAATTCAAATTAATAAAAATTATATTTGTTTAAATAACAGTGTTCAGTGTTTAGTTAATATAGAAAAACGAGTGTCCTTATAATTATGAGAACCAGTGTATTATTAACATTGTTGGTTTATTTATTGAAATTAATTTGACTTTGGTTAATAAGTATTTTATCTTCGACAATTAAAAGGGCATAACAACCTTTAATTTTTATTACATGATGTTCTGTCTGCGGACATTTTTATTATTGAGATTTATCGCTCTTTTTATTCTATAGTAATTTGTTGAATCCTTAGGATTTACGCAATATTGCCTATTGCATTATTAAATCCTGCTTGCACTCCCCTGTCCTTTGGGAAAGAGATTTTCAATTTCGGTGAGTGTGCGTGTGCGGATGTTTACGGTATGCGTATATATGTGTGTATGGGGCAGTATATATACACCCCCCGACAAAAAGATAGATACAAAGGGTTTTTTCTTTGACTTTTCATAAAATAACATTATCTAAATTGTGCTTATCATTTATTACTATCATAAAATAACACTATTCCCGGACTAATTTTTGTTTTAAGACTAATTTCGAAAAATTTTAAGACTAAATTTTTTCTAATTTAAGACTACACACCGCGACAAAAAGACAGGAACAAAGGTTTTTCTTACTTTTTTTTTTTTTTTTTTGAATATGATTATTTTGAATATGAATATTTTGACTATGATTCAAATAATTTTAAATTTTTAAAAACTGCTTAAGGGCTACTGCAAATTTACACATTGCTAAAATCACTTTCTGAAAATAATAGCCCTTGACCTTTTTAACCCTTTGCCACTTATAAATTTTTGTTGTCATTTTGGGAATTAATTAAAATGGCTATCGCAATTGCGTGAGTAAAGATGTTGGCAAGAATTGTCTGAGCTACTTCGGTGCTAAATTTAAAATTTCGACAAGGGGTCCTATACTAGAGCTGTACCATTTCTTGAGCACGATTTTTCTCAATTTTATTTTAAATATTTTTTAAACTGATGCGAGAAGAAAAAGATGAAAAACATTTTTTATGTAGTCTAAATATATAAAAAGCATTAAAAAAAAAAAAAAAAAGAATGTTATATATATATATATATATATATATATATATTTTTTTTTTTTTTTTTTTCGACATAAAAATAAATGCATTCCATTTTACATCGGACAAAAAAAAAAAAAATCTTAATTTTAAAGTTAAAGTAGGGTAAGTTTATCATAAAATACGGCGTTAACTAGATTTTGTTCTGATTGACAAGTGCGCAAATTTTCGTAGCCATAGGCGGAAAAGTGTACTTTATATAGTGAATTACCTGATATATTATACATATATGTTTGATTCAAGGTGACTTACTGCAAATTTCTACAACGCTAAAATCTCTGTCTAAAAACAACAGTCCCGTCATACTAATAAGAAAAACCGCATAACGTAAATGAAATTGCTTTCTCAGCATTATCCCGTAATAAATATAAGTAATTTTGTTTCCACCCTTTCAAGACATTAATATTATATTTCTCCTTATCCTATGTTTTATCTTTACCGAGCAATCTGGGCGGTCCTGACACTCCGAACACAGTAAAAACAAAAAAAATAAACAATTGTTACTCATAAAGATTGAGTCGAAAATTTTGCCAAAAATACCAATTAAAATTAATTTTATTATTCAAAAACCTTCTACATATTCTAAAAATAGAAAAATATTATTTAAATTAAAATATTCCGTTTTTTTTTTTTTTTTTTTTTTTTTTTCCTGATTTGGGGATTTAAAAATGCGGTTTGATTGTAAACCACAAATTTATTTGTCAATTGTTGGGTTGTGGGGTACCTTTTACACGCCAATGTTCCACAAATGGAACATGGAATTAAAAATTCATTTAAAAATTAAATATCATGAATACTGACTTGAAAAAATGATCAGATATAACAGAAAGATGACTTGATTTTTTGAAAGAGAAATTACAGTCGAATCATAAAAGGGGTACATATTAAAATAAAATAAAATATAATAATATTAAAATATAATAACATTAAATTAATAATATTAAATATAATAATATTAAATAAGTAATATTAAATATAATCTTAAATTATATTATTATTATTATTATTACACATTTTACTGATAGAGTTCTTTAAACTAAAGCATTAGAAGGCAAAATATGTAAAAAACTACTTTAAATTACACCAGGATCTGAATGCGGCGTGCAAAAGGTTAAGGCGGATTGACTGCACTAGAGTCCTAGGCCCGAGGAGGAGTGACCTTCGTGGGGGGGGGGGTTCTAAGGGGTCCTAGCCCGTATTTACGCAAATTTCGGAAAAAACCACGGAAAACTCCGCACGGCTGGTCCGACAAGTGCGACCTGGAACCCAACCCGGTACCTCACGTCTACCAGCTTTACGCGCCGAACCGCTCGGCCGGTAGGTCGATAAAAAAATAGGATAGTGTTGGTATAAAGGTTAAAGCCAATAAATGACACGAGATTCCTAGGCTTATCAGGAGTGATCACCGTGGAGAGTCATTCAAAGGTGTTCTATTCCGTATTGTCTCGAATTTTACAGAATGTCATGGAGAACTGTGAAAGAGTAGACCGACGAGCTTAACTTAGATATGAATGTGACACTTCTCGTCTACCAGCAGAGAAAGCAGAACATCTCGGCCACTGGTGGAGTTGTAGAACTCATTATTTGTAATTTTTGTAATACAATACATTAATTGTAGAGGATTGTTGTAGCAACTTTAAATATCGAGTGAATCTATGTACTATTTAGAAGATTAATATACTATATATACATAATGGTGTAGGTAAATTCGGGACCAAAGGGGGGTGGGGGGGTCGCGCAATTCCATGGTTAAATTCGGGACCGACATTTGGTCCTGAATTTACCTGTGCTTTTTAGAAAGGATGGAAGAACTTTCTTTTTGATTCGTAAAACACGAGGGATCAGTCACAAGTTTAAAAGGTGATCTTCGCTTTTTAAATGCTTTGTAGCATAAGTTTGATACAATATTGTACTCTTAGTTTGATATATGCATATGCATAAAATAGTGGTTCTGGCTATAATGTAATATAGGCTTGAATGGATACCCCCTGTATAGAATAAAAAAAAAAAAAATGAGGTATGACTATAACTTGGAATTATTTACTAACTGACTGCAATCATTCAAAATATGCTGTGTGTCTGTGTGCAATTTTTGTACAGAAAATAAAAAGCACTAGAGCCGAAATTCGCTAGGAGGGGGGCTCTTGTATTTTTTACTGAATCACTTTTCAGATAATAGTGGAAATTTGGTTAATATATATATATATATATATATATATATAATTTAATTTTTATTCCATTTAAAAGTTTCACTACTCACACTTATGATTTTCAAATATCCAGAATGATTTGAAAATAGAATTTTTTTTTTTTTAAACATATTAGTGAATGGACAGAATACCTAAAACTAAAAATTAGTATAGTAGAATGCATCATATTCTTTTCTCTTTATTTTGTTACATTATGAATGAATACCACAATTAGGAATTTTGTTTCCTACTCGGTAAATTAGATTCAATAAGCATGAACCGTGAAATCCCCGGACCGTGATGAAATTTATTCTAATAGACCGTAGAATCTGTTGCCACACGTTTTTCGTATTCTGTTCGTTCAATGTTATATTATCTCTTTTCAAGGGCGGATCAAGGTGTATGCGACCGCACGGGGCGCTCATTCGATACACAAATGAAAAGGCGCTAAATGACGAAAATTTTCTAGGACTTTATTTACAATTTTGAGAAGCCTTTTTTTTTTTTTTTTTTTCTATTTTTATTTACGCAATACCAAACGTTTACCTACAAATCTCAGTCAGAGTCTTCGCTCTCATTTCCACTGTAAAGAGAAGATGAAATTGAAATACCAGCATCCACTAGTCGAATTGGTGCTGGGAATACACACTATACCTCCCCCCCCCCCGCCCTCTAATTCCTTATCTTTCTCTCTTCCTTCGAAACACTCATGGATTTTTTCTCCTCTATCCGAATAGGAGACAGTTTTTTCCTTAGTTTAAGATTCGAATTTATAAATACATGAACATTGATCTGTTTTATGATAAATCATACACTGTGATTATTTAAAAATGTAAAACGTAAGTTTCTTGAAATAGTCAAAAATTAAAGCATATTTTTGGAAGTGGGAAAAAAGAATTTTTTTTTAAATGTTGCAATATCTTTAAAAATCAAAATAAGTACCATCTATTTGATAAACTTCATACAGATATGTTCCATAAGAAACGCTAAGTTTTTACTTTTAGTAAATTGCTGTTTTATCATATGAAGTTCATTCTATTTTTTGCAACTTTGTAATTTCAATTTAAGGAAATGAGATAATAATCATAATAATAAATAAGGTGGTCCTTAAACTCAAGGAATTTGATACAATAGGATAAGCAGAAAAGTTCATAACACTGTCGTTATTAAAATATTTAAACTTAAATTACAATTGTAGTAAAATATGTACAACGTAGATGGCAGCACCACACAATTTTAAATACAACAAATAATAATTCTCATAGTCTCCCTATATAGGAAAAACTCACTAATGAATAATAACAATAATAAAACTTTATGATACACCAGCTTTAATATAATGAAATATATTTTCTTATTTTTAAATTTAGTAGTTTTTGAAAAATTATTAACATTTTATTTATATTTTTTATACGATGAATGAGTAAACTGATTTCAGTATATAACTTTTATTTTTAAGCAGCTTTATATTTTTATTTACACTATTTTACCTTCTCTTTCCCTCTGCTTTATTTATTTATTATTATTTTTTTAATATACTTCTCAATTATAATTCCCCCTACTCCCCCCCCTTTTCTTTTAACTTTCTATATAATGATTAATTCTACTCAAATCTAAAATGATTTTTTTAAATTAGCTTCTTTTTCCTACTTTATGTATATTTACATGAAATATAGAACTTTGCTTCCAGGTTAACAAAGATCTAACTAAATGATGATTTAGGATTTTCAAACATATGCGAATATTTTAATTTAATTTGGAGCACCACTAGTACCCGCCTTTTTTTCACACTACTTTATTTTTAATGATATTTTCTTCAGTATGTAATTTCGATTATGTAAGATGTAAAATATCCTTCAAAAAATGTTGGGAAAAAGGGCAGGTACTCTGGAATAAATTAAAATGTTAGCATATCTGCATTTTTATTAATCAGATGGAAAATAAGTTACGAAATATTGTAAAATAAAGTACTGAAAAAAATATTTCAGTTTATCATAAAGACAATTTAAAACTGAAAACATTTACGGAATTTTTTCTGGAGCAAAATTAGATTAATAAAAAAAATTTTGGAAAAACATCTGCACAAGAAATTTTCTTAGAATAAAAGTCAGAAAGGTTTTCTTATTCTAACAAATAAGGTCTTATTTTAGACGAGAAGTAGCAAATCCTCGACGACAGTACTTTATTTTATTTATTTACATATTTTTTGTGTACTGTCATAAAATATAATCTCAAAACTGACATTGTTTTATAGTTGAACCATAGCTTAGGCTATGGTTGAACAAGCAAATAGATTTTGTAAAAAAAAAAAAAAAAATATATATATATGAGTAATAATTTGCTGAATACAGATAGATTTTCATTTATTATTTTAATTTTTTTTCTTTCATAATTAAATAGGTAAATAATATCCTAGCTTAAATAATTTGTATTAAACAAACCTTTTGAGTAAAAAGACTCTGGCTAATTTTCTATTAAATTTATTTACGTTATTAATCTATTATCAGTTTTCCCTTTCTAAAAATAAGAAATAATTTCTTTTGTGCGTTTTTTTTTAGTCATAGTAACTAAAGCTTCTAGCACTTTTATAATATTGATCGCATATTCTAATAATAACGCAAGGTTGATTTTTCCCCTTAAACCTTTTGATCTGAATATTTTTAAAGAAAAAGTTACATCGAAATTCAATTGTAAGTGTATATTCAAACAATAAATGAGATAGCCTTTATTTATTGCAATAATTCTGAGATTTTTAAAATTCATGTCTTGAGTCTTAGTTAAACAATCGAGAGTGAAAATCTGCAAAGTTAAATCCTATCTCTAAAAGTACTCTTATTTAGAGTATATCCCTGCGGATGTCCCTGGGATGTCCTTTCAACCATAGGATATCCTGAGGATGTCATGTGGGGAAGATGTACTATCAAGAATAGAGTCTTGATATTAGTAATGAATGTGCAAGAAATGTGAACGAAGTTTTTAAAGAATTTTTCTTGTTTCAGAATGAACAACGTTGCAGCTTTTATGATATAGTCGTACCTACATAGTTTTTAAATCTGATGAAAGATAGATCTTAATTATTTCGACTGAAAATAACTGTTGTTGTTTTTACAGTCCATAGTGAGTGTTTATTTAAAAAGTTATTATCCTTAATCATTTTTCACTTTTTACTCTCACTAACAGTTAAAAAAAAATAAAAATACGTATACATTTTTAGATTTTATTTATCTTATGCCAGGAAAGAATTTTTATACAACTTTTTTTAGTTTTCTCTTATTTTGGCACTTGCGCAGATTTTGTGATTTTCTGCTTTTACAACACTTGTACCTACTAGATTTTTTAACCTGATGAAGAGTCGTTGTAAAATATTTCAAACTGAAATAATTATTGCGTGTTTTTGCAGTTATAAACGGATTTCGTTTACAAAGTTCTTTACCATATTCAACATCCATTTTTTCGTGCATTTTATACCTCCCCCCCTCCCCCCTCCCGCACACACAAATGTCGACTTTTTTGCATAAAACAAAAGTTCGTACAGAAATGGATAGGTTCTATTCGAGGAATGCACTTTATTCAATGAATATTCTCGAGACAGTTCAATTAATTTGTCATTCGTATTACAAAGGTCAAATAAACAGTGTTAAATGCGCACAAAGTAAAAAGAATATTACTGATTCAGAAACAATGATCAACTACTTAAAGCACAGTCTCTTTCAGACAAACACTCAGAACAAATGTTTGAACATAACTGAACTCTTTTAGTAATTGCACTTCCCCTTTTACAGTTCCAAGGATAAATTGGCGAAGTTTCGAGGTAATTCTATAAACCAATGGATTGATAGAAAAACTTCAGAAACATGGCTCTCATTGAAGATAGAAGTTCCACATTTTAGAATTCCTTTAAACTAACATTTTTCCATAAATTTGTTTGAAAAGTTGCCAACTTTGTTGCCAAGGCTGACTTTCGCACAAGTCAATAGACTGCCCTTATTTTCATTCTAGCTGTAAATGTACCTTTTTCTGCAGCAACACTTCTAAAGCAGGGAAAAAAAAAAAAATTCTTTTTTTTGCAACAATGTGTATTAAAGCCAAACAATCACCCAACAAAAATACTTACAAAATTAAGCATTTAAGTTTGAAAATGACATTACTCAGTATTTTAATGGCATTTTGTTTTATCCGAATGTTACCTGTCATCCATGTATTTAGAAATTTTAATATTGATTCATTTATAGATTTTGCAGAACAATATAAGTCATAACTTCCTAAATGCATATCGATACGATTAAAGAGCCGATTGGTATCTTTCCTCAATAAATTTATAGCCGAATTATCAAGTTATTAATTATTTTCGTTATTAGTTTTATAATGTATGCATGAAATAACTTTTAATTGTTATTCATCCTTATATATATGTAAATATTTTAAATTAGTATAGTTTTATTGTTATTATAAAAAACGATAAATATTATAAATGTCTTTACACACATATATTTTTGCAATAAAACAAATAAAATAAAATAAATGCAGTTATTGTATCAAACATTTTTTATAGTAAGATTTTTCGAGATTAATAAGAATCTAAAACTTTTGAAGAAAAAACAACTTTCTTCAGACAATATTTTATTACATCTTTTAACTGTTTGGTTTGTTTCCATATAAAATTAGTGAATATATATATCTATATATATATATATATTCGAACTTCTTATTTGATAAATTTACTGTATCATGAATTTTTATGGAACCCCATGAAATTCTTTATCGAAAATCTATAAATTTATTAAAATGTTTTGTTTTATAAAATCACTATTTTTGATAGAACAGTAAAGCAAAATTTTTCAATATCTGTCTCAAAATTTTGATGAGATAACTAGAAATTTTTGTGAATTTTTCATTAAATATAACGCTTATCAGAGATCAGTAGCTTCACTAAACATTGAAACTATGTTTTATGTTCTCAAGAAAAAAATTTTATTCATTATTTTTTGTCGAAAATAAATATAAAAAAGTTTAATTATTGAATGGAAAAAATAATCTAAAAGTGGAAGTATCGGGAAATGAATGATTTTATAACTAGTGGATCTGCAGATCAGGAGCCTCAACGTCCTATTTGCATCAGACATTTTTCAATAGGTCATTTTTATTTATTTCTTATTATATAATAGTATATATTGATTCGATCGACTTATTACCATAATCAGATACATTCCTGAGGGGGGCGGCGCCCCCCTCAACCCCCCGCTGTATCTCTCTTTCTATACCTATTTGTATATCATATAAAGTGTTAAGGAATTGTAAATAATTGCATTTATTTTTGTATAAATTTCTTCAAAGAGGCTTAGTAAGTCGATAAAATGCTAATTTTGTGCATTTCTAGTCGTTTTAGCGTTAAAATAGCCTAATTTTCCTTTAAAAACGAATTGAAATGCTCCAATAAGGGAAGAAATGGATTTGGCGCCAAATTTGGCGACTGTTTCCCTCCTTGGCGATTTTTTTTGGCGACCTTGGCGAGAAAATCCTTATTAGGGATATACCAAATATGGAAGCTCTAATCTCATTGGCTGATGAGATACGATAATTTTCCAGAACAGTCTGTGTTCGATAGAATACTATAAAAGGAGCCAAGTTTTAGCCAAGGCTTCCAATCTCCGATCTGTGTCGGTTTCGTCAAATGCTTGCTTTGCTTTGAGCCTCTTTGAATGAGACTTGCTTTATGTGTTATTGCTAAACAGTTTGTACTGTTGTTTTGCTGTTAACGGCTGTTGTTTAAACTATGTTTACTGGTTGAATTGAAGCTGATACTTGGTTTATAGACCTGTATTCCTCTGGAACTTTCTGTGAATAAATCACTGAATTTTTGCAAGTTTCGCCTTTCATTCTCGGACAACTTACAAACCCCCAAGTACGCAACAATATGCATTCTTATTAAACGACGGTCTTGTATTATTTCCCGGAAATTCATAAATACCGAATTTCATACAAAAAAATTACATAGCATATCGGAAATATTTTGCGTAACCTTTAAACTAATTATCAATTCTATGCCCACAATTTTCAACATGAAAACAGGCTTTTAAAATTCTAATAAAATTTCATTATATTTGATGGGGTGTAACCATGTTAAAATACACTTTTAAGAAATACCGACTATACACCATGAAAGTACGAAATTCCTTTATGTATCCCGGAAAAGTAGCCACAGTCATTATAAACGCCAATAATAAGAATAAATCTAATTAATTATAATTCATTAATCTTTCAAACTAATTTGACATCATTTGGATGATTACAGTACATACTCGGAATTATTTTGTGTGGTCCCATAAATTATTTAGTCTATACATAACCTTTTTTTAGGGTAAACATGATTGTAAGCATCTTTATAATGTATGTTAACTTTATTAAGTTCAATTCAGCATAAACGCATTAAAGTGCGCGCTTAAATTAAAAATTCGTCCATAGGCTCTAATGTTACGAAATTCTTTCGTGTGTCTTTGTAAACGAACCATAAACATTGTATACACCAGTAAAAACTAGTCAGCTTATTTTGCGTTTAAAATTAATAATTGTTCCAAATTTAACATCGTTTGGATGACTAAGTGACATTGTCAGAACACTTTTGTAAGGTCCTGTACATTAATTAGAAAGCTTAAGAGCACATATTTTCTTCAAGCAACATAAGTTTAAGCATCTTACTCACGTACTCTAGTTTCATTTTCTTCATTGCAAAGTAATGATATTAAAATGCGTTTAAACGAAATTCACCCCATACGCCGTAATGTTAAGAATTTTGGCGTGTCCCTGTACACAGTTTATAAAAAATATAGCAATGAAAATTATACAGCTACTTATATGGAAAGCTGGAATGTGTGCGCCAATTTGCAAGTCAATCGAAGGATTTTTGCGGCCGCTATTGCGGTACATACAAATTCTTCCCATAGGCCGTAAGGATAAGAAAAATTTTGGCGTGTCCCTGTACACGAACAACAAAAGGAATACACACCTAACACTATACAGCTAATTCCGTTGGGCTCGTGAATATGTGTACCAAATTGCAAGTCTATAGCGTTATTTTTGGGGCCGCTATCGCGGTACATACAAATTCTTCACATAGGCCGTAATCATAAAAAAAACTTTGGCGTGTCCCTGTACACGAACTGCAAATGGAATGCACACCCAAAACTATACAGCTAATTTCGTGGGGATCATGAACATGTGTACAAAGTTTCAAGTCAATAGCGTGCTTTTTACGGCCGCTATCGCACGACAGACAGACAGACAGACGGACGGACCGACGGAACCCAAAATCCTTTTGAGTCTCAACAGAGGGCCTCCACTGACGTTTCGGCAAAAATTGAAGTCAATAGCTTGATTTTTGCGGCGGCTATCGCGGTACATACAGATTCTTCCCATAGGCCGTAATGATAGAAAATCTTTGGCGTGTCCCTGTACACGAACTACAAATGGAATACACACCCAAAACTATACAGCTGAATTCGTGGGGCACATGAACACGTGTACCAAATTGCAAGTCAATAGCGTGATTTTTGTGGCCGCTATCGTGATACATACAAATTCCTCCCATAGGCCGTAATGATAAGAAAAACTTTGGCGTGTCCCTGTATACGAACTACAAATGGAGTACATACCAAAAACTATACAGCTGATTTCGTGGGGCTCATGAACACGTGTACCAAATTTCAAGTCAATAGCGCTATTTTTGCGGCCGCTATCGCGATACATACAAATTCCTCCCATAGGCCGTAATGATAAGAAAAACTTTGGCGTGTCCCTGTATACGAACTACAAATGGAGTACATACCAAAAACTATACAGCTGATTTCGTGGGGCTCATGAACACGTGTACCAAATTTCAAGTCAATAGCGCTATTTTTGCGGCCGCTATCGCGCGACAGACAAACAGACAGACAGACAGACAGACACAGCCCAAAACCGTTTTGAGTCTCAACAGAGGGCCTCCACTGACGTTTCGGCAACAAAAGCACCTATTGAAAAACATATGATATTTATTTCAGCTGAATGCCGAAATGAGGCGTTTGCTGAATTGAGTGATATGTAATTGTTATCAATTATCATTGGATAGAAATATACCACATTTATACGTAATATCCAAAATATTAATAATAACAAAAATATTTTGCTAAAATAAACGTATTAAGGAAGCATAAAAGAATATATCATGATAACCATATCATATGACTTTTGTCTAAATTTGTGGGGAAAAAAAGAATAATAATAGTAATAATTAAATTAAAAGAAAAAGAAAAAGAAAAAGAAAAGAAAAGAAAATAGGAATAAATTTTTACCCCAAAAGCGCACTCATTAACCGTCCGAGCGGCTGATAGGTTTTTTTCCGTACACTAAGCAGTAGCTTTTTCCTTAATATACTAATATTACTACTACTACTAATCTATATATATAAAAGAGTAAACTGACTGATTCACTGACTCAACACGGTTGTGGCGATCCTATGGGAGATAGAGTCACAATTTTTGGTGAGCAGGTTGATTTTAGGACCCTGACGCTCACTAAGACGGGATTTTGCGAAATACCCCCTCGTTCCCCCCGGGGGGGGCAGAAGGCAAAAACCACCTTTATAAGCATAACTCGGCTCCAAATTGCTTCACGGTGTAGAAATACAGATAGGGAGACTAGACTTGAATACAAAAAAAATCACTTTCTGCGATTTTGGAATTTTGGATTTTTAAGGGGGTAGGGGGTAAAAATAAGATTTTCGGGGGCGCATAAGGCAAAATCACATTTATTCTATATATATAAAAGAGTAAACTGACTGATTCACTGACTCAACACGGTTGTGGCGATCCTATGGGAGATAGAGTCACAATTTTTGGTGAGCAGGTTGATTTTAGGACCCTGACGCTCACTAAGACGGGATTTTGCGAAATACCCCCTCGTTCCCCCCGGGGGGGGGCAGAAGGCAAAAACCACCTTTATAAGCAAAACTCGGCTCCAAATTGCTTCACGGTGTAGAAATTGCAGATAGGGAGACTAGACTTGAATACAAAAAAATCACTTTCTGCGATTTTGGAATTTTGGATTTTTAAGGGGGGTAGGGGGTAAAAATAAGATTTTCGGGGGCGCATAAGGCAAAATCACATTTATTCTATATATATAAAAGAGTAAACTGACTGATTCACTGACTGATTCACTGACTCAACACGGTTGTGGCGATCCTATGGGAGATAGAGTCACAATTTTTGGTGAGCAGGTTGATTTTAGGACCCTGACGCTCACTAAGACGGGATTTTGCGAAATATCCCCTCGTTCCCCCCGGGGGGGGCAGAAGGCAAAAACCACCTTTATAAGCATAACTCGGCTCCAAATTGCTTCACGGTGTAGAAATTGCAGATAGGGAGACTAGACTTTAATACAAAAAAATCACTTTCTGCGATTTTGGAATTTTGGATTTTTAAGGGGGGTAGGGGGTAAAAATAAGATTTTCGGGGGCGCATAAGGCAAAATCACATTTATCTATATATATAAAAGAACACTTCCTGAGTGAGTTAGTGAGTGAGGGGGTGATCTATCAACGCCCAGACCAAACCCCTGGACCTAGAAGCATGAAATTTTGTGACAATGTTCTTTCTATGACGTAGGCATCCACTAAGAAGCGATTTTACAAAATTCGCCCCCCAAGGGGGGGGCAAAACGTGATTTCACAAAATCCTTCATATCTCAAACAAAAAAACAGATATCCGTAAAGATTTTGCTTTAAAATATAGCTAATACAAATGTCAAAAAACCAATTTCTGGAATTTTCAAAATTCGGTCCCCAAGGGGGGCGGGGGGGCAAAACGTGATTTCACATGCGTAAAAACGTGATTTCGCATAATCCTATATATCTCAAACAAAAAAATACTTATGCGTGAAGTTTTTGCTCTAAAATATAGCTAATGCAAATATCTAAAAACCAATTTCTGGAATTTTAGAAATTCAGCCCCCAGGTGGGGCAGCAGGGGGGGGGAGAGGAGGGGCAAAAAATAAAAAGAGAGTTAGATCGTTCAAAATTGGTATATAGAGGTTTTCGATACCTACAAATCGATTTCGGATATTTTCGAATTTGTAAAATTATTAGGAGGGGCGGGAAGGGGGGGGCGGCAAGGGGGGGGGGCTATGGGGCAAAAACAAATAGAAATACAGTTAGGCCGTTCAAAATTGGTACAGTTAGGTTTTACATGCCTGCAAGTCGAATGGGGATATTTTCGAAAGTGTAAAGTTATTAGGAGGGCCGGGAAAGGGGGAGGGGAGAGGGGGGGGGAGTGGGGGGGGTAAAAAAATGAAAATAGAGTTAGATCGTTCAAAATTGGTATATAGATGTTTTCGATACCTACAAATCGATTTCGGATATTTTCGAATTTGTAAAATTATTAGGAGGGGCGGCAAGGGGGGGGGGCTATGGGGCAAAAACAAATAGAAATACAGTTAGGCCGTACAAAATTGGTACAGTTAGGTTTTAGATGCCTGCAAGTCGAATGGGGATATTTTCGAAAGTGTAAAGTTATTAGGAGGGCCGGGAAAGGGGGAGGGGAGAGGGGGGGCAAAAAAATAAAAATAGAGTTAGATCGTTCAAAATTGGTATATAGATGTTTTCGATACTTACAAATCGATTGCGGATACTTTCGAATTTTTAAAATTATTAGGTGGGGCGGGAAGGGGGGGGCTATGGTCAAAAACAAATAGAAATACAGTTAGGCTGTTCAAAATCGGTACAGATAGATTTTAGAGGCCTGCAAGTCGAATGGGGATTTTTTCGAAAGTGTAAAGTTATTAGGAGGGCCGGGAAGGGGGGGGCAGAGGGGCAAAAAAAAAGAAAATAGAGTTAGATCATTCAAAATTGGTACATAGAGGTTTCCAATACCTACAAATCGATTGCGGATATTTTCGAATTTTTAAAATTATTGGGAGGGAGCGGAAGGGCAAAAAAATAAAAATAGAGATAGATCGTTCAAAACTGGTGCATAGAGGTTTTTGATACTTACAAATCGATTGCGGATATTTTCAAATTTGTAAAATTATTAGGATAGACAGGAGGGGGGGGGCGAAGTGGGAAAATAATAGAAATAAGAGTTAGAGCATTTTGGGAATTTTTTCCGAAGGCAGTGAGAACCCGGTGCGACATTTTTTCTACTCAGATTTTGTTTCTCTTTTTTTTTCATGTGATAAAAATTAATGCAATTTTGAGAATTCATTATAGTGATTCATTTAAAAATAGGGACCAGCGAAGCGGGCGTTGCCTGCTAGTTCTATATATATAAAAGAGTAAACTGACTGATTCACTGACTGATTCACTGACTCAACACGGTTGTGGCGATCCTATGGGAGATAGAGTCACAATTTTTGGTGAGCAGGTTGATTTTAGGACCCTGACGTTCACTAAGACGGGATTTTGCGAAATACCCCCTCGTTCCCCCCGGGGGGGGGCAGAAGGCAAAAACCACCTTTATAAGCATAACTCGGCTCCAAATTGCTTCACGGTGTAGAAATTGCAGATAGGGAGACTAGACTTGAATACAAAAAAATCACTTTCTGCGATTTTGGAATTTTGGATTTTTAAGGGGGGTAGGGGGTAAAAATGAGATTTTCGGGGACGCATAAGGCAAAATCACATTTATAAGTATAACTCGGCACCAAATTACTTCACAGTGAAGAAATCGCAGATGAGGAGACTAGAATTGAATACGAAAAAATCACTTTCTGCTATTTTGGAATTTTTGATTTTTAAGGGGGAAAAGGGGTGAAAATGATTTTCGGAGGTGCAGAAGGCAAAAACAACTTTATAAGCATAACTCGGCTCCAAATTGCTTCACGAGGAAGATATTGCAGATGGGGAGACTAGACTTGAATACAAAAAAATCATTTTCTGCGATTTTGGATTTTTGGATTTTTAAGGGGAAAAAGGGGTGAAAGTGATTTTCGGAGGCGCAGGAGACAAAAACACCTTTATAAGCGTAACTTGGCTCCAAATTACTTCACGATGAAAAAATTGCAGATGGGGAGACTAGACTTAAGTACAAAAAAATCATTTTCTGCGATTTTGGAATTTTGGATTTTTAAGGGGGGAGAGGGGGTAAAAAGGATTTTCGGGGGGAAATTTAGCAATATATGGATTTTCGAGTAAAATTCTCGCAGTAATAGCTCAAAGATATATATATATATATATATATAATCCAAACGTCTTCTTGAAGGTATTTGCAAAAATTGATTTTTTCCTATTTTCGATTTTGGTGGGGAGTTACGAAGGGGCAAATTCGACCCCCCCCCCCCTTTTGGCACTAAATTCGTCCGTGGAAATCTATAGGAGCTGAAGTCACAAATTTTAGTGTGTGGCTTATTTACGTGTGTCCAAAACCCATTGTAAAGGGATTTTGTGAAAGCCCCCCCCCTTTACCCCTTTGGGGGTGTGGTGGGGAATAAAAGGGTAAAATCACTGATTCACAGATTCAACACAGCCGTGGCAATTGTATGGGAGATAGACTCGCAAATTTTGGTGAGCACGTTGGTTTTAGGACCCTGACGCCCATTAAGGGGGAATTTTGCAAAATATCCCCCCGCTCCCCCTAGGGGGGCAGAAGGCAAAACCTCCCTTATAAGCATAATTCGGCTCCAAATAGCTTCACGGTGAAGAAATTGCAAAGAGAGGGACTAGAATTGAGTGCAAAAAAAAAAGCATTTTCTGCGATTTGAGTTTTGGATTTTTAAGAGGGGGGAGGGGGTAAAAACTATCTTCGGAGGCAAATTTAGCAAAATACTGGTTTTCGAGTAAAACTGTTCCAATAACAGCACAAAGATATAGAAAATCGCCAAGAGTCTTCTTGAGGATATTTCCAAATATTTGGTTTTTTGTGATATTCGTTTTTTTTTTCTTTGGGGGGGGGGGGGGAGTTACGAGGGGGCAAATTCGAGCCCCTCTTTTAACGCTAAATTCATCCGGGGAAATCTATAGGACCTGAGGTTACAAATTTTAGTGAGTGGCTTACTTATGTGTGTCTGACACCCACTGTAATGAAGTTTTGCGAAAGTCCCCCATTTTCCCCTTGGGGGGGCAATATAAATCCGTTTTCAAGTATAACTTTGCTTCAAATTATCTCAGTAAGATTAATTTGTATATGTGGGTTGTTTATACTTTTCCAACACGCACAGTAAAGGGATTTTACAAATTTTCACCCTTCCCCCCTTCAAAGGCGAGGAGAGAGGTAAAAAAACGCTTTTAAGAGTAACTCTGCTCCAAATTATCGCATAATAACGAGTTTTTGATATGTCGATTGGTTATGCGTACTCAAGACACACACTACTAAGGGATTTTGTAAAATTCCACCTTATCCCCCTTGGGGGTGGGGTGGGGCAAAATCATGTTTTCATGCGTAACTCTGTTCCAAACTATCTTGATGATTTTTTATGTGCGGGCTGGTTATGCGTTCCCAACACGCACTATAAGGGGATTTTTGTGAACTTTTCCTTTTCCTACCTTTAAAAGCGGGGTGGGGGAGGGGGGGCAAAAACACGTTTTAAAGAGTAACTCTGCTCCAAATTATCTCAGGAAAGCGATTTTTTGATAGGTTGATTGGTTATGCGTACTCAACACAAACTACAAAGGGATTATTTGAAATTTTGTGCTATCACCCCCTTGAGGGTTGGGGTTTTTCCAAACTATCTTGGAATAACAATTTTTGATGCGTGGACTGCTTATGCGTATTCAACACACACTACAAATTGATTTTGTGAAACTCCACCCTGCCTCTCCTTAGCGGGGGGGGGGGGGGGGTACATGTATTCAGTTAAGAGCGGGCCGGGGGAGCAGGGGCTAAAAAACACGTTTTAAAACATAACTTTGCTTCAAATAATCTCAGAATCCCGATTTTTTGATATGTGGGCTAGGTATGTGTATGCAAAATGCACTATAAAGTGATTTTGTGAAGTGTGGCGAGTGGGAAAACTGCTATCGAAGGTATCGAGAACTTTAACTTAGATTTTGATTTCAATGATTTTATTATTATTATTATTATTAATGATATGGTATTTTGAGACTTCATTTCAATATAATGACCAGCGAAGCGGGCAAAGCCTGCTAGTAATAATAATAAAAGCATAATTATGTATTGTTAGCTTGTTTTTAAAGTATGAATGTCATATAAAATAGTCATGAGGTTTATCTTGACATCCGTAGTCACTTTTTTAATTTCAAACTGAAATAACTATTGTTTTGGAATATTTTAAAAGCATGCTGTGAAAACAATATTAAATCTCTGCCCATTTAGAAGACGCTCAGTGGGAATATTTTCTATGTTATAAAGTGGCAAAACGAGTTTTAGATTACGATAGTCATTGATAGGCAACGTTATTTACTATAGATTTTCATTTTCCCAATTATTTTACATAAAAAAAAAAAAAGCAATATTTTATTTTCAACAAAAGGTAGTTAAAAAGAATAAAAGAAAGAAATATTTAAATTAAAATTCTGTTCTAAACAGATTGAATTTTGGACAAGTAGTCTACGCAATTTCTTCAACTCAGACTTGCCGAACATTCTGTTTAATTCAAGTTGGCTCACAGATAAAAAAAATATATATATATTGTTATCTGAATGAAATAGTCTTCTCGTCCTAATGGCATATATTATGCTGTGCCTTTAGGACGAGAAGTTCTCGGAGTTCTAGATCTAGTCTCTTGGAGAAACTCACAAAATTTTATACTGCATTTAAAATCTAGTGTTACACTTACCGATATCATTTGGTACGAATGATTCATCATGGCTATGAGTAAGTTAAGAAGGACAACGACGTTGATGACGCAGTACGAACCGAACATGAGGAGGCCCCAGAACCTGGTATAGCTCTGTATGCCATTTAATTCAAAACTGTCCAGGTCGATGAGGCCGAAGCTCGCCCAAAATAGAGTCTGCGAGGACTCAAAAAGGCTGAAAAAAAAAAAATAATAATAATAACATATTGATATTCAATACAAATATGCAACAAGTAAAAAGAAAAAAAAAAAAAGAAAAGAAAGAAAGAATTCTTGTAAACTTCTTGAGATTGTCCATCGGACGGCAAACACTATTACAATATGTTGTAAAAGAAAATATACTACAAATGTAAGAGACTGAAAATAATTATAAACGACTTTTTTAAGTCAAAGAATGAAGTTAATTACACAGTACAGTGATTGCATGAATCAGTACCACTTGCGCAATTCCCATTTGCGCGACCGGAAATTGCAGGACCGGGCGTGCAGGGGATTTCTTCGTTTTTGACTTGATAATATAAGAACGCCCGTAACTCGCTTCCGAAGCAATCACTACCATGCACATAAAAAAAAAAAAAAAAAAAAAAAAAACACTGGATCCGCTACCTCGCTGTGCATGAATCTGAGAACGCCCGTAACTCAGTTCCCCGGCAATCACTACCACGCACGTAAAAAAAAAAAAAAAAAAAAAATCACTGGACACCTTTACCTCGTTGAAAACGCTGGTAATTCTTTTCGCAGCAATCAGTATCCCGCACGTATATACGCTTCGCGTACATGAAAACAAAAAAAAAAAAAAAAAAAAAAAAACACTGGACACCCCTACCGCGCTGTGTATGAATCTGAGAACGCATGTAACTCGTATTATTTTTGAATGTTTACTTTGTTCGCGCAAATGGGAAGAAACATCGCGCATATGGGAATTTTTCACCACTTCGCGCATATGGGAAGACACCGACTGGATGCCGCTTTTATTTGTTACCTACCCTTCAATATCTTCACAAACTTTATGAAGGACTCTGCTTTTGACGGTCGAGAAATTTCATTATGCCTTACGCGCTCTTTTTTTTTTTTCTTCTGGTAACTCTTTTTATAATATTTTTTAATAAATTTTTATGACTTTGATTCGTCCGACCATCATTGCATTCTACTACTGTTTTTGTAGAAAAATCTCTATACTATTCAATCACGACATATTACTATGAAAATGTCGTAATAATTTTTCTATAAAAATAGTGGTATAAAAAATTTCAGAAATATTTCATCCCTAAGAGAGCCAGAAAATGCGACACCTGTAGAATGAGGGCAGATATGGACAAAACTCTTTCATTGAAGACGATAATACTTAAAATTCATATTCTAGTTTTTTTAGAAATATATTTAAGTCCCCATAAAATAAAAAAATTGATAAGACAGCCAATGTTCTGTAAAACACTACTCAAAACAAGTAGTGGATATTATGATTTTGGATACAAACTACGGATAAGAAAAAGTTTTTTTGACTGATATATGATGCATTGGTACTGTAAGATGCAAGAAAAGAAAAAAGAGCAACCAACAAGGAATAATTAAATTTTATTGACGATATTTTTCGGTAAACATAAAGTGCACAATTCCTGCATATTATGAAAAAAAAAAAAAAAAAAAAAAAAAAAAAAAGAAAAGAAAAGTGTTTTAAAGGATAGAAAGGAATATGGTTTTTCTTGACCGAAAGCAATGTCCCAGATCTACGAGTCACGGTATGAATGAAATTATCAATGAGGGGCTGTGGTATTTTCTCCCATTCGTATAAAAGAGAGTTTTTGTTTCGGGGGTGATGAACAACTAACAGCCTTTACCCCTAGCATGTCCTAAGCATTTTCTATTGGGTTTATATTTGGGGGAAATTATGACTAATTCATAAAGATTTCTTTGTCGAAAAAGGAATGTCCATTAGGTGAGCAATATGTGTGGCATTATCATTATGAATTTTGTGACGAAAAGGAATTCATCCCAGATTGCTACAGCGTAAACACAATAGGGCTGTGGACCGCATCCCCATATCTCTAAATCATTATGGCCATATTACACGAGAGATTTTCGTGCAACATTTTGCTTATCACAACAGAGCAGCGTAGGAAGGTTCAAGGTCAGCGGGTAATCAGCTTGTTCGACCGTCTTTCGGAAAAGTTGAGTGTGTAAAAAGTAAAAAGTATTTAGTAAAATGGTGAGCGAAATCTCATGTGATACAGCCATCCGTGCTCCATTCCTGATGATATTCAGGTCGGGGCAGCCATTGATAGAAATACCGGCCTAGACCGTCACTCCCCCTCTGCCAAATCGGACACTTTCTTGCACAAATGCAGGATAATTCTGAGTTTCAGGTTCTATCCAAATGAGTATACACCTAATGAGCTTGAACATTAAAGTGGGATTTGTCCGTGAAGAGCACGTTGCTCCACGCATGTCGTCCCTATCAGAGATGTTCCTGTACCCACCTTCTGCGTGCTGCACGTTCGTCTACTGTCAATGAAACACAAACCATAGGTTTGTGGGTATATAGACCCACGTGATGCGGTCAGTTTCGAAGAGTTTGGCTCAAAACTCTGATACCATAGTAGCCCTCTAAAAGTGCTGTTGCAATAAAATGGCGTCCATAGTGCGGTTTCTTCTGGCCGTGAGTGTTAAATACAGATTCTCATTTTTCATTCTTGCAGGAATACGACCATATCCCGATCTTCGGCCAACATTTCAAGTTCCCAAAAATCGATTCATAGTCTGAAAATGACACTTTGAGAAACTCTTAATATTTTCGCTACAACGGATTGCATTTGATCGGTAAAAACGACCTTCAGTATTTCTTAAGTGAGCCTTCTCGGTATATCAATAAGCAAGAAATTTTTAAATCTTCTATAGCTTGGAATCTGATTATAGTTTTAATTTTCAGAAAACCAAAATTATCTGTAATGTCAAACGCGCGTTTCCGAGTTAAATTAGCTAGAAAATTTAGTTATCTGTCTCAATCGTGATAAAATTGTTAATGAAAAATTTGATTCCATTTTGCTTTCTACAGCTTGAAAAAATTTGTTTCGTTCCATTAAATAATTTTCTTGATGCTAAAAGTTAATAATAATAATAAATAAATATATGAATAATATAAATATAAGAAATTCTCTCCCCTCCTTTTTTGGTGCTGTCTTGTTTCCTGTTTTTTTTTTTTTTTTTTTTTTTTTTTTTTGTGTCCCCTTCTGATCGGTTGTTACTTACTGCTATACTATTGGTAGGATGTGTTGACTCCCCCCCCCCCATCTCCTTAAGTTTTCCCCTGGTTTCAGTCTTGTTTTGCCTCCAAAATGGTACACTTTTTTTTCTGCATATGAAGAAGAAAAGTCCCGCCATTTCGAAACCTGCAGTGCCTGCATTTATTTTTAAAGTGTGTGAAAAAGTTTTAAGTTTTAATAAATATTGTACACCAATTCTTTAATTTATCATTAAAATTAAAATAGTTTAATCTGTAATAGTATGCATCATATAAATTGAACTCAGTCCAGTATGAACTCTGGAATTCAAGAAAAAATTACTTTGAAACAAACTGGAAAGTTTACGGGATATCAATACTGTCTAGTCTATACATATCAAAATCTAATCACCACTTGTTTAAGAACAAAAAAAAAAAAAAAAAAAAAATGAAAGAAAGAAAAAGAAAAAGAAAAAGAAAAAAATTCATGTAATTAATAGAATTATTTCTTTAATTGCAAGGCCTAGAAAACTTATGGAAGAGACAGACAGAAATATAGGATTGAAAAATAACACAAAATGATAGATCTCGAAACGTACAAATCTGTCAAAAACTGAAAAATTTGAACGAATTCAACAATTTTCTCTTTTCCTGTAAAAGAACAAAGAAATAAATCACACTTTTTCCCGATTAAAAATTGATTTAAAGATTAATTGTAATAATATCTCTAGTGTTCATCAGGATATCACACTATAATGTGAAGACGGAATGTGTTTAAAAAAATAAAAATGCAAAAGATATTGATGGAAGAATACTTTATAAATAAGTGCATGAGTTCGGAGTTTCCTCAAATTAGTTATTTAAATATATTTATAACAAATATTTCTTACTAATAATTCTTTGCTAAAATAACAGTCATATAATTAAATAAAGTTTAGCTTACCTGGGTTGTCACAGGTAATTGTTTATTCCATTGGTGAAGAGTAAGTAAATTTCCTTAATATGACTTCTGTATTAAAGACTAGCAACTACTTTTCCTATAATGAATCTTGATTAGACTGAGAAATTCTTACATAATATGTAGATCAATTATTTTTTAGGATAATTCACTCGTTGCTGCGTAATGAAAGAAAGCCTAGATGTTTTTTACTTTAATTTATTCATCTTAGACAAAAAGAAAAAATTATGATTAAATAGAATAAGAAAATGGAACGTCAGTTCCGAATAACGAAAATTACATGATTTGAAAAAAGTATTACAATGTACTTGTAGAGAGACGCGACATATCGTCACGTGATACGGCAGGTGCACAAAAACAATCAGTTGGCGGGAAATAAAAAACAAAAAGAGAATGTCCGGAACAAGAAAAACGAAAGTTAATAAAAGAAAGTTCTGAGATTAAATATCACAACACCCCCTCTTAAGCTCAGAAATTTTTCAATTGTTCATTAATGCATTTCTATGTCTATTAAAATCAGTTTTTGGCAGAGCTTTTGTGAGGGTATCGGCGGTCATTTCTTTGGTAGGTTTGTATTGAAGCTTGATTAGGCCTTCTTGTATTAGGTTTCGCAGAAGATGATATCTCAGCTGTAAGTGTTTTGTTTTGGACTGGAATTTTTCATTTTCAGCAATCTTGATGGTAGATTGGTTGTCCTGGTACAACACTATAGGACATTCTTGCGGCAAATTTAAATCATCCAGTAGTTTGTTGAGCCACTGTATTTCATGTGCAGCACTCGCAGCTGCGACGTACTCAGCCTCTGCTGAAGACATGGACACACAGGACTGTTTCTTCGAAGTCCAAAATATTGGATTTTGTCCTATCTTAAATAAATTTCCAGATATAGACTTTCTATCACTTGGATCATTGGCCCAATCCGAATCCGAATATGCTCTAAGAACAGGTTCACCAGAGTTACAAAGTTTTAATTTAATATCTTGGGTATTTTTCAAATATCTAATAACCCTTTTAACTGCCTCCCAGTCTTTCGCTCTAGGATTTTCGTTTCTACGGCTTAAGATGCCAACGGCAACACTTATGTCAGGTCGCGATACTGTCGAAATATAAAGTAACGCGCCTATAGCCTGTCTGTACATTGTGTTGTTTGGTAAGAGATTGTCATTATCAGTTAATTTTATATACCCTGGTTCCATTGGTGTGTCAGAGGGCCGTGCGTTATCTAGCCCAAATTTGGTTACAATGTCTCGTATTTTATTATTTTGATCAAGCGTAATTACCCCTTTACAAGGTCTTTCTATATTTATGCCGAGGTAATATTTGGCTTCCCCAAGGTCGGTTAATGGATATTCTTCCCTAAGTTGATTAATTAGTATGTCAATATTGTGATTTTTACCAGCTATAAGTAGATCATCAACATACACAAGAATGTAAGTTTCTGTGTTATCTTTGTTACGGATATATAAACACTTGTCATGTTGACTTTGTTTAAATCCTAATTTACACAATGTTTCATTAATTTTCAAATTCCACGCTCTAGCGGCTTGTTTCAAGCCATATATCGCTTTCTTTAACTTACATATTTTATTTTCTTCGCCCTGGACAACATAACCCTCGGGTTGATGCATGTATACATCTTCTTGCAAATTTCCATGTAGGAAAGCAGTTTTTATATCTACATGCCTTAGATTCAAATTTTTATATAGTGACATGGTCAAGAAACTTCTTAGAGTGGTATGCGATGCAACTGGTGCAAAAGTTTCGTCATAGTCCACCCCGTATTTTTGAGAAAAACCCTTGGCAACAAGCCTGGCTTTATATTTCTCGACTTGTCCTTGGCTATTGTATTTGGCCTTGAACGCCCACTTACACCCTACTACTTTGGTCCCTGGTTGAGCGTCAACAAGTTCCCAAGTATTGTTTTGTCTGAGTGAATTCATTTCGTCGAGTGTGGCATTCAGCCAATTTTCTTTTTCAGCTGGGTTTTGAATTTTTAGTATATCATCAAAACACTTAGGCTCATCAATTCTTTTGTCATTTACTGCAAATGCAAATCTGTCGGGCGGAACACCTTTATTTAATCGTTGTGATCGTCGCGGCAGAGTTTGCGTGTCATCCGGACTATCGTTATCGCCCGCTATATCTATATTTATATCAGTATCTAATATTGGTAATTTGGACACCGGAATTTCATCATTTGAATTTTCATTCTTGATTAGTGATGTTTCATTATTGTGGGATTCTCTATTTTCATCCTCCAAAAATTTTACTGTTCTGCTAATTATTACATTTTTATTATTTGTGCAAATTCTGTAGCCTTTGCTACGATTATCATATCCCACAAAAATTCCTTCTTGAGCGGTGCTATCCAGTTTTCCCCTATGTATTTTATGCACATATGCGTATGCGCGACATCCGAATGTTTTTATATTTGATAAATCGGGTTTACGGCCGGTCCATTTTTCGTAAGGAGTTGAGTCGCATGAGGAGGTCGGGAGCCTATTTTGTATGTAATTTGCAGTATTTACGGCTTCCCCCCAAAAGGAATTCGGTAAATTACTGTCTTTAAGCAGACAGCGAGCCATTTCGGTCAGCGTACGATTTTTACGTTCTGCCACGCCGTTCTGAGCACTAGAGTAAGGAACGGTAAACTGGTGCTCAATTCCTTCTTTATTCAAAAATTCATTTACTTCCATACTAGTGTATTCACCCCCGTTATCGGAGCGAATTGCTTGCACTTTCCGGCCAAATTTGTTTGCGGTCATAGCCACATATTCCTTTAACTTAGAAAATACCTCAAACTTATTTCTTAGCAAATATATAATAGTATAACGACTGTAGTCGTCTATGAATGTAAGAAAGTAATATTTTCCACCTACAGTGGGGGTTTTCATAGGGCCACATAAGTCTGTGTGGACCAGTTCGAGTGGTACGGAGGCTCTAAATTGTGCAGCTTTGGGGTAAGGTGAATCAGTTAATTTTGACATTATGCATGTTTTACATTCAGTATTATGTTTGCAATCATTTAATTTTATACCCACAGCCATGTCCTTGTTAACTAAATCTTTAATGTGGTTAGTATTTCTGTGGCCAAGTTTCACATGCCACTTGTTTATGCAATTTTCGTTATCACAAGTTTGTATTACAATGTTCGCTGTGTGTTTGTTTTCAGAATAATTTAATTGACATTCATATAAGTTATTTTTCACATATCCCTCAATGCATGTATTACCCTGATTTACAATTTTACAGGTTTTATCATCAAATACAGCGATACAGCCATTCTCTGTTGCTCTTTTTATAGAAATTAAATTAGTTTCTATTTCAGGGACATAAAGAACATTTTTAAGTGTTATTTTGTTCTGTGTGTTTTCCGAATTTACGGTATACAAATCCACAGTACCGGAACCCAAAGATTTTAGCTGCGTGCCGTTCGCGATAGTGACGTTAGAAACGTTATTTTTAAGATCGCGAAATTTTAGTTTATCATTGCAGATATGTGAAGACGACCCTGAATCAACCACCCAATTTACAGTTTTATCTCCAACATAAAAAGAATACAATTTATCAGCTTTTGGTTTATTGCTCCCCTCTGCAATTTGAGCGCTATCTGGCTTCTCATTGTTCTGAGAGCATATGTTGGATCTGAAGTTGGGTTTTTTGTTGAAATTTTTACTGTGACTTTTAACAGCAGAATTATTTTTATTTTTTAACTTATAACATTCTTCTATATTGTGGTTACTTTTCTTACAATATTTGCAGAATTTCTCCGATTTGTTATGGTATTGGACTTTTAACGCTGTATTTTGAATACTTTTGTTTTCAAGCCTTTTGGCATATTCATCAGCTAATTTGTTTCGTATATACTCAGGTATCAATTGCGCTTCGTCTTTCGATTCGAGACTTGTTATGAGAACGTCATACGAAGGAGGGAGTGAGCATAGCATTAATGCAGCTAGGTGCGATTCGTCTATGACTTCACCTATAGCAGTGAGTCTGTCGCGTGTTTTATATATATCAGCTATATGTTGGTTTACATCACCACCTTCCATTAATTTTATGGAATAAAGTTTCCTAAGTAAGAAAAGCTTACTGGTAAGGGATGATCTTTCGTGGACTTGGCGCAGAGCATTCCAGCACTCTCGAGCTGTATCTAGATTCATAACGTACACAATCTGTTCGTTATCAATAAGTAGATTTATAATGGCTCTGGCCTTTCTATTTTTTGAACGCCACTGATCGGTTATTGGGTTGGGAGGATCGTCAGTAATGACTGTAAAAAGATCCTCTTTTTGCAAGTACATCTCGATACGAAACTTCCACACATTATAATTTGTGGAGTTCAGCGGTTCAATTTGTATATCTTTTGTTGCTGACATACTTAAACAAAATTTTTGTAACAGTTTTGTTAATATTTGTTCATTACGTAAATATCCATTTAATATTTTAAATCAACACAGTTAGGATAAATAGTACTTGAAGAAGAAAATAAAATTAAATAGTTTTCATGAAAATAAGCACTTTTCAATACTTTCGATTTAGTGTCACTTCAGTTTTGAAGAAACAAAAACAAATATTTTCGCTTACATTTTCATTTTTTATTTTATTATTTTAAATGTAGCAATTTCTTCCAATGTGCAATGAAAAAAAAAACTTTTGAACTTTTGTCAAGAATAAATCTAAATTTTCAATTCAAAATATCAGAATCATAATCTGATGGAAGAATACTTTATAAATAAGTGCATGAGTTCGGAGTTTCCTCAAATTAGTTATTTAAATATATTTATAACAAATATTTCTTACTAATAATTCTTTGCTAAAATAACAGTCATATAATTAAATAAAGTTTAGCTTACCTGGGTTGTCACAGGTAATTGTTTATTCCATTGGTGAAGAGTAAGTAAATTTCCTTAATATGACTTCTGTATTAAAGACTAGCAACTACTTTTCCTATAATGAATCTTGATTAGACTGAGAAATTCTTACATAATATGTAGATCAATTATTTTTTAGGATAATTCACTCGTTGCTGCGTAATGAAAGAAAGCCTAGATGTTTTTTACTTTAATTTATTCATCTTAGACAAAAAGAAAAAATTATGATTAAATAGAATAAGAAAATGGAACGTCAGTTCCGAATAACGAAAATTACATGATTTGAAAAAAGTATTACAATGTACTTGTAGAGAGACGCGACATATCGTCACGTGATACGGCAGGTGCACAAAAACAATCAGTTGGCGGGAAATAAAAAACAAAAAGAGAATGTCCGGAACAAGAAAAACGAAAGTTAATAAAAGAAAGTTCTGAGATTAAATATCACAACAGATATTATAAGTTTCCGCAGAATATCTTCATTGATTTTTTATTAACATTTGTCATGGATAAAATAAATAACAGCGTCCTCTTACACTTAATTCGTTTTCGTTATCATAGAATAAAAATAAACTCTGAATCAACTAAGATAACACATCTTTGATCAATGAATAATTTTCTATAAAAATGTTGCTGGGTATTGCAATATTTTATTTGACTACTTCAACTGAAACTAACGTAAGTAGAATCATTGAAGTACATTGTATCAAATTAAAACAATGTTAGCATAATATTGGCTTAAAATAAGTATCAAAATAAATAATTTGTATTTTACAAAGACAATATGATAAATATTTTTTATCATTTTTTAAACAGAAAGTTATTTGAACTTACTATTGGAATTATTGCTAATAAAGGGCATAATTATATAAATTGAGGTTACAAATGTTTTTATATACTCCTACCCACTTATTAGTATATTAGATCAGAAGTACAATTTGTCTTTCTAACTATCCGTTTTCTGAGTATGTCAGTTAGCAAATTAAATAAATAAATAAGAATTAAGTAATATATATATAATATATATATTCTAATGATTTTTTTTCACTTTTACAATATACGATATTTTCATATTGCTTATTATTAATTTTTAGTTGAAATATATTTATAATTAAAATTTAAAGGAGTTTTCAGACTAAAAAAAAAAAAAAAAAAAAAAAAAAGAGAGAGAGAGAGAGAGAGAGAGAGAGAGAGAAAGTAATTATGTTGTAATATTGAACAATGGAATAAACGCTAACATACATGAATACAAATTTCTACTTATATTATCGCTCTATTAGTAAATGTCCTTTGATTTCTAGTAATAATAAAAATGTAAAAGCAAAGTCAGTCAGAAGTAACAACTGGGAAAACATAAAAATCTCCTAGAAAAAAAGTTTTTGTGTACGTTTCTCTTAAACATTCTTTTCTGAATAAGAAGCCTCCACTTATTCCAAAGTTATCGTCTGCAATTGATTAGAAAGCTTTTAACAAGCTGCAACTATATTTACATGAAGTCGTATCATAAAAAAAGAGAATACAATCATTGATCAGAAATGATCGTGTGGTTTTTCTTTTCCCGAGAATGATATTGCCATTACTTCACCAGATTATGATATGAATTCAGAAATGATATTTACCTCTTTCCCGTAAAAGTAAAGAAAGAATGACACTTCTGGAGCACGTGAGATTTGTAGAAACAGTTTCGTAATTTTATATAGATATTATTGCGAATAAAAGCTTTCGATAGAAAAATATTTTTTTTAAAGGATTATTTTATATTTATAGTTTTAAATTTAATTCGATTTTCGAAAATTCATCAAGGAAATTTTTTTGAGGTTACTGTAATAAGAGAGGAATTATAAAAGAAAATTATTTAATAGGGTGAATTTTATGGTTTTTTTTTAAAGAAAAAGAATGAATGAAATTAAAAATATGAATATGGATACAATAATTAAAAAAGGCGCAAATAAGTTGAAAATTAAAACTTAAATGTCGTATGTTGCTTTTTGACAACATATCCAATTTTGTCTTCTAAAGTATTAGAATAATATTGAAGCGCTAATGCCTCATGTTTGTCGATTCACAACAAACTGCTTTTTAGCTGTAAACCATAGTTAAAATAAAGTATGATTTTTAAAAGAATTTTCTCCGTGATTTATTTAATAGAGGTAAAAAAAAAAAACACTTGTAAATTGATTTAAAAAATAATCAAGCATTTAAGGGTTAATAATCTACAAGTTGCCTCAAAAATCTGTAGGCATTAAAAAAGAAAAAAAAAAAAAAAAAAAAAAAAAGAAAAGAAAAGAAAGAAATAGTAGAATTGAACGCAGTCTGTGGAAAAATTATTCTTGTGAAGGGAGATTTTTTTTTTTTTTTTTTTTTAAAGAAATAATCTGGTGTGTCACTTACACTACTTTCTCTTACCCTGAAATTTAATACTATATAAATACAGGTTGGAGATTAAGAGGTAAGATAATGAGTACTGTTGTGTAAACCTATGTTAAAACAATTCAAATTAGGCTTAGGAAGAGTTTTATATGATAATTAGTTCTGTGTAAGGGGGGCTACCCCCCCTCAACCCGCCGTTTCATTAATGTACGAAAAACAAGTGATGAATATTTAGCTTAAAACATACATTATTTACCATATCTGTATGGGGAATTTATTTCAATTCCCGAACAGCTTTCCTGGAAATGGTAAAATATTATTAGTCAAGCACATCCACTAACAACAAATAACTAGTGTGTTGTGGCCACCACATGACTTTCTTCTATATTTTCCTGTACATATTCACTCAGTAAAAATAATTTATTAAAATTATTATTTAAAGAAATTATCTTCCATGATAATGCACCCGGTTTCCATATTAGAGAAGTAGTATAACACTAAATATAAAAAAAAAAAAAAAAAAAAAAAAAAAGTTGAATTTATTCTCAATATTACATAAAAAAAAAAAAAAAAATGAAAAAAATGAAAAAAATTTATAACTTTATTTTAAATTATCGCAGATCTATGATCCAACCATTCGTTTTAAAGGTATTGGCGAGCTCTTTTGAAAGATACCCATCATGAAAATTTACTCCCCTCGAGGGGGTCGGGGGGGTCGGCGAGGCTTCTACATACACACTCTTTTTTTTCCAGTTGACTATCTCTATTACACAAACTATATATTCGTTTAATTTGGTTCAGTGCAGTCTATAGATGTTAAACTCTACTTACCTGTAATTTCCCCCATGACGTAATGTATTTGAATACTTTTGAGTGTCCCTGTACACGAACCATTTACTTCATCTCAACGAAAAGCTTAGTGTAGCATCCCTATATGATACACATTTAGAATACCGTGTTTGAAATTTCTGCTACTACTTGTTCTTGAGATATGCTGTTAACAGACACACAGAGAGACAGACAGACACACAGACCATTCACTAAAAACATGATTTTCGTATTCAGGGGACCTCAGAACATGCAAATGTAACAAAAACTCATGTTCGAAAATTTGACCCTAAAACAATAATTTCTCGACTCTATGGGTAAGAGAAAGTAAAAAGAATTAGTTAAATTTTTCATTAGGGAGCTGCACGGTCGCGTAACGAGAAATATGCAAATTAGAGTCCTATAAATTGCGCAGTTTTACAATTAACACTGTTCATTTCATATTCAGCCTCCTACTTCTGCATACATGAAGTTTTAATTGCAATGCTGTCTTCATGGATAATATGTTATTGGTTAAGATGTTTTCCTTGATCTAAGAGTCGCCGACTGAAGCTATAATTAGCGTTGTTTTAACTCGTTTGCAAAGTGTAATTTGTTGCGACAGTGAACACATACACTATTAAAACGTTCAGTAAATTTAATGTAAATATTTATCCAGAGTCTCTGTAAATTTACAGTAATTCTTAGTTGAATAATCGAGATTCTCAATCTTTTTTCTGTATTTTTACCTAATTTTATTATTTAATTTTTTAATTAAAATTAAAAATGACTGTTTCTACTTTAGAAAAAGTATTCTAAGTCCGAAATATATTCTTACTAATAATTAATTAAATTAATGTTAGTTATTAAAGTGAATATATAAAATAAGTTTTTTAACATCTTCGCTTATTTTTCTCTGTAATTTTACGTAAGACTTAAGATAATACATTACACAGAGTTTTCTGTTGAAAATTTTAACAGTTTAGAATAGAATTCATGTGTCTGTAAGCATTTGCATGAAAATAAATATAGTTTTCATGGAAATTTGTGATTTGCTCACTTACAGCGTCCTCTATTGGCGAAAATTTTAACGATAATTTTTAATTTTTTTCTTTACCCCCCCCCCCCAAAATAAATAAATAAATATATATATATATATATACAGTAAGACCCCGCTTAACGCTGTTTCATTTAGCGCTGTTTCGGTTTAGCGTTCTTTTATTTCCCCTGTGGATTCCCCGAAATTGCTCGCAGCAGTACGGGGATTCCCTGAAATTGTGTGCGCGCTGCTTCGCATTACGCTCTACTTTGATGGAACGTATCCCCCGCGTTAAGCGGGATCTTACTGTATATATATATATATATATATATATATATCCCCTTTTATGAGAAAAACTTTTTCGCAAGCTGCGTTGAAATCTACCAATTCCTTCAATTTTTATACATTTTTAAAATATCTACAGATATATGGAACACCCGGTACGTGATATGGTTTTAATGCGGAACATTTAATTTTCATAGTATCTATGAAAAAAAATTTAATCGATAACACAATACAGTAGAATAAAAACAATTGAAAAATATTTTATAATTATAAAAACCGCAAAAATATTCTTTCTTTATTCTTTTTCTTTCTTTCTTTCTTTCTTTTCTTTTCTTTTTTTTTTTTTTTTTTTTTTTAATGATTGCATTTTTTTTGGACAAGTATAAAGCTAGTTAAAAAAAAAATTCGACATTGGTTATAATTAAATATTATTTTTCTATGATATCTATAACTTTCAATTGTAAAGAAACACTAGCTCGTAAATTGAAAAATGCCATCGTAGTTGCTAGCCCTGAATTAAACTAAATATTACGTTATTTTTTCTTTAAAAATCTCTAATTTTCGACCGAATTTTGCGATTTTTGATTGTAAACTCCTTTTTTCATATTTGTAAACGATTTTTAACTTTTTTCAAAATCGATTAAATGTTCGCGATTTTTTTAAAACTCTTTTATATAATGGAATGTTACAAAAGAAAGTTATAAATTTTAAAAATTTGCCAGACATATTCTTTTGGGATGTACAGTGCCACAAACAGACATACACATAGAGAGACAGACAAATGCTTCAAAGTTTTAACAGCAATCTTTTTATTATCCACGGGTTGAAAAGTTGTCTTTCAAAAATGAAATGCATAAATAAATTATTCTTTAAATAAGATTTTATTAAAATTTCATTATTAAACTACATTTATAACAAATTAGGATTTATTGTTACTATTTTGTTTCATTTTATTTTTTATATTTTAAGTTCAATAAAAAATTGACTACATTGAAATTTACTGATACCGACTTTATTTCTCTCCTCTCATTTGTGGCAAAAATAATAGATGATGATGATTATTTTATTTTTTGCGGCTGTTATCGCTCAACAAAATTTGCTGAATGCATTCTCTATAATTAATATAATAGACGCCATGCAGTAATAGAATGGTTATGTATTATTTTAGTGCTCTTTGTAACAATATAGCATTGTTTTTGTTATGATATTTGTGAATTATACATTACTAAATATCTACTTAAGCTGTAAATATACTTATCCACTTTTTACATATTACCCATTAAATAAATGAGTATCAGGTGGAGGTGGATCAAAGTAAAAGGGAAAGTTATATCGCTACTCCTTATTTTCCTACTCGCAAAAAAAAAAAAAGAGTTCTGTTTATATGATTCCCAACCATTAATGCTTCCTTCTGTATTTAATAAAAGAAGGTATTGTATTCGTAAAGATTTTCACCTTCTAGTTTTCAATGGATTAATGTTTTGTGAGGTCTAGAACAAGATTTGGCCATTTTTAGAAAATATCTGTATGTTTGTGTATGATAAGGCGAACAAAGTTTTCTAAATGAAAAGTAGGGAAAAATTAGCGCTTTGTCTAAAATTTAAAAATCAGAAATGTGCACGAAAGCAGCACTTAATATAATAATAATAATAATATAAAAAGATAATCTCATTAGACTAATGTCGTCATTTTTTCTTATCATATCATTGAATTGAATCCACGAACTTAAATATTGTTCATTTATAAATCTTATTTTATTTTTTATTTCATTTTGTACGCGCGCTTTTTATTTCCTAATTCAACATTATTAAAAAATACTTTTTCGATACTGTCCATTTCGAAACTTTTTATTATTAATTTTCTTTTAATTTTCTTGGAGAGGGAAAAAAAATCATTTTGATGACATTCTGGCAAAAGCAGAATTTAGTTTAGTGCGGAAGACTATCAGTTTTTTTTTTTTTTTTTTTTTTTTCCAAGTTATAACATCGTGTTTAAATTATTCAAATTATTTATTATATTTTCGATAAATTTTTGATTTCGATAAATGTCCAACTATCGTAAAACTGGTATCGTAAAATTCCGCAAATTGAGACTAATAGTCCTCAGTCTAAAAAAAAAAAAAAAGAAAAAAATGTACACAATCATCAATTTTAAATTATTGAGCCAAAAACTTTACTTAGAAAACTAGTGGGAATTGTCCCCAGAAATGGAAATGTTTGGTCGCCTTAGTGTATGACAAAATTTTTGTGGTGGTTCTAGCTCGAGAGAACCAATGCACAAAATTTCATATAAATTTATAAATAGTTGCACTTTGACATAACCTAGTGCCTATCAAGTTTAAGTGAAAATTGCCAGTTGGTGGTGTTGCCATGATGTTTTTAATAATTTTTCATTTGGAAATACAGGACAAAATTTCGTACAGATGTGCTCGGTGAGAAATATTTTTAAAGAATCAATGGAAAATTAAAGAGTTCATATAACAGTAATAGTCAATTAGGATGAAGAAATTGTACACGTAAGCGCATCGTTTTTCCACCTGGGAAGGGCAAATCTTCAATCTGAGTGTTTTTTCAAAAGGACTCGTCTATACCTTTAAAACGAATGGTTGAATTATACATCTGCCTAATTTAAAATGAAATTATAGATTTTTTCATTAAAAAAAATCTTGCGCTGGAAAATTATTTTCCGAAATGCAATCTGTAGTGCACGCAATTGATTTTCTATTGACATTTGATGTTATATTTCTGTAAAAGGCAAATTGTCGGCATTCGTCATGGAAAATAATTTCAATAGATATTTTACATTGCCTGAATTTGTATAAGCAAATACAGAAGAAAGTTTTGTTATGGCCACAACTTACCAGTTTTAAATTTTTAATGATGTACGAGTATATATTTAATTTTATAAATTATAGGGTTTGATTTAACTTGTATCGCTTCACAATTTGCGAATCATATTATCCAAAATTGTGATGGAAAAAATTATTTGAATGACCATGACGATACATTATTCCCTTGAAGCTGGTAGACATAATGTGCCGGGTTTAATCGCAGGTCGCGCACGTTGACCTAGATGATCGGGGTTTTCCATTGTTTTCTCCGAAAATTGCGTAAATACGGGCTAGGACCCCTTAAAAAGGTCCTCCCACGGAACGCACTCCCCCTCAAGCTTAGGCTGTATTGAACCCTAGTGAAGACTGTTCGCTTTAATCCTAACACCAACATCCTCTAATAAATATTACTAACTTTATTCTTCTCTTATATTGAAATTATTTCTAAAATTTTAAAATGTCGAGGCGCATATTCGCCATTTAAAATTTTTTTTCTAGAAATATGTTAATCTTATTAAAAGTATTACTTTTTTTTTCAATCACTACACGGAAAAATAAAAGAATGCTACAAAACAATGATTTTGGGCAGTAGTAATTGCTATAAAATTTTCCTTTTCTATATTGAACGGTGATATTAATTAATATACATTTGCTCTAAAATAATGATGGTTTTTTCTTTCTTTCTTTCTTTTTCCTTCTTTTCTTTTCAAAAAAAAAAAAAAAAAAAAAAAAAAAAAGGAAAATTATATATATATATATATATATATATATAGGTTAAGTGCACCAGTGATTGACACTTTTAGAGCAATGTCTGATGTTTTTAATGTTCTAGTCATCAGAAAATATTTTTAGAAATCTTAAGTTAGTACATATGGTATGAAATACATTCAGAACCACATATATGTTAAAATATATACATTTGATAACAATTTTTTTTTTTAATGAATATTTATTTGACACCCACTCAATGTTCCAGTAATTGACACAGCCAGTTTTTCATCGTATCAGTAATTGGCCCCCTATATTCCAGTTTTTGACACTGCTAGTTATTGATTTTACCAGTTATGAGCATCCTATGCTTCAGTGTTTAACATAAAGTATTAAAATTCTTATATGTAAAATATATGATTTTATTATTTTTCTTATTTATTAATTATTTCGGGATAGATGTCAACTACTGGGGCATGCCAATCACTGGAGCACCTACCTTATTATATGGTTAAAAAAATAAAAAATGAAAATAATGACATCGTTATAAATCTGTTCAAGAACAACATAATACAACCTTTATCACAACTGATTTTTTTAAAATCCTAAATGTTATCTTTCGCGCTATTATGGCATATTTTTTCCCATATATATATATTTTTTTTTTCGATCATTCCCGCAGCTTTTGACGCATTCAGCTATTTCGCAAAGAACTACTGCTCTCATCTCCCGAAAGGATAAGTACTCTTTATTGTGTAACAAAGTACTTGAGGTACTTTCTAACAACATATACATATATGTTTTCTTCATCGAATTAAAGCATTTCATAAAAATTGTTTAACTATTTTAACGGTTTTCGGAGAAAATGGCTTGTAATCGTATAAGTTAATAGTCATTAAACTATTTGCTGTTAAACTTTTTGTAAAGTCTGCGAAAAAATGTTTATAAGCAAAAGACTTTATTAACTATCTAAAAAAAAAAAAAAAAAAAAAAAAAGATTATTATTATTATTATTTTCTGTTTCATTAAGGATAAGATAGGATATTTCATGCCTTTAAAGGTGAAAAATAAGAGAATGAGATTATCAAACTTAAAAATAAAAGTTAATTTGCACATATATTATAACCTTGTTGCTACAGAATAAATTCAAAATATCGTCTAGAGTAACATCTACATGAAATGCCTATTGTAAAGCTGTGAACAATGATACCAAACTGTCGTTTTAATGACAAGAATTTTTATATATCATGTACTAAATAAATAAATATTAAATAAGACATATAAAGATACTTTAACATCATAACTCGTTATTTTTCGTCTATTAATTATAGCAAATTGTTGTTTTAATGTGAAGGATTTTTATGTTATGTAATGAATAAATAAATATTAAGTAAGACAAATAAAAATACTTTAAGATCATGCCTCGTTTTTTACGTCTTTTAACTACACCAAATTGTTGTTTTAATGACAAGAATTTTTATATCATGTAATGAATAAATAAATATTAAGTAAGACAAATAAAAATACTTTAACATCATGCCTCGTTTTTTACGTCTTTTAACTACACCAAATTGTTGTTTTAATGACAAGAATTTTTATATCAAGTAATGAATAAATAAATAGTAAGACAAATAAAAATACTTTAACATCATGCCTCGTTTTTTACGTCTTTTAACTACACCAAATTGTTGTTTTAATGACAAGAATTTTTATATCATGTAATGAATAAATAAATATTAAGTAAGACAAATAAAAATACTTTAACATCATGCCTCGTTTTTTACGTCTTTTAACTACACCAAATTGTTGTTTTAATGACAAGAATTTTTATATCATGTAATGAATAAATAAATATTAAGTAAGACAAATAAAAATACTTTAACATCATGCCTCGTTTTTTACGTCTTTTAATTACACCAAATTGTTGTTTTATTGACAAGAATTCTTATATCATGTAATGAATAAATAAATATTAAGTAAGACAAATAAAAATACTTTAACATAATACCTCGATTTTCGTCGTCCATTGATTCTAAATATGTATTTCAGGACTATATGTTTTAATTTTTACAACACTTGTATCCTAAATATTTTAAAAGCTTTTACAAACTTTTTACTCAGATACATTATTTAATTCTTTGAAAAACAGTAAAACTTATTCCTTAACGTTGATATATATATGTAAGCGAAAACAATGACTTCTAATTCTATTCGGAAGCAACATTATATAATATCATTCGCATATATATTATATAATTCTATTCTTATTTTTATCAATTTTACGTAATTTAATTACCATTATCATCATCAATATTATACTATCTTATGTGTTAATATTTGTCATAAAGGCTAGTTTTTTAGACCAATCGTGCTATTGTGATACATTCCACCTTCACTTTTCTTATAAGGGAAGAGTGAAGAAACAATACTTTGCAGAGAAAGTACTGTTCTTAGGTCAAATATTGGAAATTTAATTTTATCTGTAATTACACATTTCAAGGTCTCCGGAATTCGAAAATTGGGTTTTCAGAGGTTTATCTGTATATCTGTCTGTTCCCGTGTCTCTCTGTGTGTCTGGTGAAGTATAGCATAAAACATAAAAATTCTGAAACACTAGTAATGTTAATTTTTAGGAAAGAGAATTTTTAATCAAGAAATTTTAATAGCTTTTTCTTAAAAATTAAATCTAATTTTAAAGTAACGAAATAAGCATAAAAATTACAATTGCCCTAAAACTCATGAGACAACAAACTCAAAACTTGGCATGTAATTGTAATTTTTACAATTGCGCTGGTCACTAGAAGCTATCATTAAGACATTAAATAAATTTGTTACTGTAATCGATAGTTATTAAATATAAAAAGGACTTTTGTCCAAGAATATTGCCATTTATTCTAAAATAAAAAAAGTAATATATATATACATATAAATTTAAGTCAATTTCTACTTAGGTCAAAAAAAAAAAAAAAAATTAGTTACTTTTTATTAAATAATTACAATTTACTTTATTATTTGAGCACAAATACAATGTCAGTCGTTGCTGCTTTGACTGCAGAACTCGTGCCTATTTTGTTCGCCTGACGAAGGGTCGTGTACTCTTTCGACCCGAAACGATTGTTGTGAGATTATTGCATTTTAAGGTGTTTATTCAAAGTTTTGTACGTAATACTTTAAAGTGCCAGTTCTGTGGTAGTTTCTTATTATTAAATTTCTTTTTTCACTATGCCATTTTTTTGCAAATCAGCAGAAATATTTTTTCCCAAGTTTTTTTCGTTAAAAGATAAAAAAAATCGATAATTTTATTTTAAAGTATCACAGATCTATAGTTTAACCATTCGTTTTAAAGGTATTGACGAGATCTTTCGAAAGATACCCATATTGAAAATTTACTCCCCCCGGGGGTGTACTTCCCATCGGGCCGGGGGTGGGGGGAGCGATCCTCCCACATGCTGAAAACTGTATTAACATCAAGTGTCATCCACTACAAGTTCAAAAAAATGTATTTGAACTTGAGTGGATGAATAGAAAGTATTTTATTAACGACTGAAAATTTGAACAAAATATTTAAATATATATAGGTAGAGTGTGAACCAATATTAGGAATTGAATAAATAAAGGCACAATAATTTCTACTCGTTTAGTGCAGTCTAAGGCTGTTATCCTCTTATACTATACAAATGCAATTTCGCCCGTAGACGTAATATATTTCAAGGCATCTGTATGTCCCTGTACACAAAACATTTGCCCTATCTAAGTTAAAAATTAAGTACCACTCTTATGTGATAGACATACCGAGAAGAATACCGAGTTTGGAATTCCTAATATTTGTTCTTGAAATATTCTGATAACACACACAGTCTGGTTGTTAAAATCTTTATTTTCGGATTCGTTACACCTCAAGACGATTAAATATTTCAAATACTCAGTTAAGAAAATTCGACACTGAAACAATATTTATTTTACCATACATGGACAAGAAATTAAAAAGTTTCAATGAAACATTCAAAATAAGTAAAGTAGATTTATTCGAGGACAAACAAAATTGATAATTTTGGACAAGTTTGTTCTAATTTCCTTTTCTTTGTCTTCGTTTTGTTTCTAACCAAAGTAAAAGTTAATGTTCTTTCATACGAGCAAACATATGTACTATAAATATGAACATGTAAATGGACCGTAAGAATGTATTTAAAGAAAGGAATATGGGAAAAATTAATGAAATAAATTCATTCATATAAACAATTGTTAAAATAAAATAAATATTATGCTATAAACTTCTTCATTTATGTAATCTTTTCATTTTATGTAAACTTGCTGCTCGTAAGGATTAAAAATGATAAAATTAAAAGCACATTTGAAAAACATAAATTACACAATTTTTATTTTACAACGTTTTATTTTTCGGGGGTGGGGGAGGAGGTGGGTGAGTAAAGGAGAAAATAAATTATTCTTGAATTATTTTTCTCAATATAGAAAATTTTTCTAAGATGTTAAACACTTTAACATTTTGAGTCTCAAACTGAACCTTACATAAGCATAATTCAAGCAATTTGCACATTTTCTCCGAACTCATGAAAATATGCTTTTTATATATGTATACTTTTACATTACTTCTTCATTGAACATTTTTATTCAATTGCTAGCTTGTACTAGCAGTTCTACACATAAGATATTTTGCAGAATTTTACTGTTGAACAGTGGCATTTCTTAAACATTTAAATATGAACTCTTAGAGAACATTTTATAGTTAGAAGAAAAATTACTGCACTTACTTGGAGAATCTTCTCCAGTTGTGACAGGCACTCGATTGTACACTTATAGAGTCCGGATTAGCAAAACAGACCTGTTTCTCCAGGTCAGAATAGTACCATAAGAGCTGATTCATACCGCAGGCAAAGGCAAATAAAACTAAGCTGTAAACAAAGAAAAACTTGATGATGTCGATAACCATCCTCCCGAGGCAGATCTGCAACGGACCCAAATGTGGGTTGACGCTGAAGATGTACACCAACTTTAAAGAGCTGCAAAATAAGATATAAAATATTTTAATCTAAATGATAAATATCTGCGTATGTCCTATTAAGGACAATGTTAGACAATTTGGTTTTGAGAGGAATAAAAGAGTAATTCAACAGTCCATTCATTTACGATGAGTATCTGTTCCTCGGGAATTGGTTTTATTTCGTGTATGTAGAATCTGCCACTGTCGAGAACTCGGGTTTTTAGTAAATCTCCTCTAAACAGTTCTCTCGGTAAGCTCACCTCTCATTATTACTTTAAACCTTTCATAAACTTTTCATAAATCTTTCATACTTTAAAAGAAAAATAAATTTAGCATATCGACATGTATTATCAATATGAATGTGCACTCCCTTCCAATTATACCATAAATTTTGTAACTTAAGCTTACAGTTGTAATATTTATTTTTGAAAACTAAATTTTTACCTTTAGGAAATTTTCCTGATATTTTTTGCAGCATAAGCGCTTACAACGTTTCTGAAATTTTACGTGCATTTTATTATATTGTCAAAAGTGTTTTCAGAAACAAATTTTTATGAAAGGTTTCAGTGCTATAAATATTATTTGAAAATGGTTGTGTTAAAATAGTGTTGGCAATATAATAAAATAAGCGTTAAATTTTAAAAACGCTGCGAGCCCTGTAGCATACCCCCCCATCCCCCCCTCCCCAAAAAAATAAAATAAAATAAAAAATAAAAATAATATAATATAATAATAATAATAATAATAATAATAATAATAAATAAATAAATAAATAAATAAATAAAAAAAAAAAGGGACTTTTGAATTTTTATTTTATTTGTCAGATTAGTAAAATAAAATTTTGCATAACACTTTATAAGCCCTAAATGTGTGAATTCCAGATTGCATAAACACATATAGCACACAAAATTACAGCACATAAAATGTACGTGTAAATTGAGTTACCGCTTTAAAAGAGATTCGTGTAAAAATAATACCGCGTAAATGGAGAGACAAGTATAATTGCTAATATTCATAGAAGACTCCATGTAATGTGCAGCAATATCATAAAATGATATTTTTGCACATAATGATTTTAAACCCTTTACTAATCATATTTTCTTTATCTTTTTTTTCTCTTTTAAATGCTGATAAGGCAAATGCATACGACAACATATGAAAATTAAGTGAAAATTGCGCTGTTTGCATAGCTACCAACTTTTAAACTTTTCTTGAACCATTTAACACCAATATTTTTAAATAGTTATCTTCATCTTGTAAGAAAATTAATATAGAATATTTTTGTTGATGGTGGCAAATTATCCGAGAAAAGCAAAAGATTTGTCAGCTATGTATTTCTATTTTAATGGTTCTTTGAGCTTATAATACAAAATAAGGTACATTTGGCGAATAGAAGAAATCTACAATCTTTAAAGATACACTGAGAAAAAAATATATACCGCCCTCATCTAGAATGAATAAATAGCAATTTTCTAAATACCCTAACTAGGAATATAGATTTTCTAGCTATGCGTATGAGGTAAACAAATAAACTGAATAGACGAAACGATGGAGAATTTTTATTTTACACTTTTCTAAATGGTGAAACTGTGCATTATATTTTGAATCCTTTGTATTTCTAGAAATTTTTATTTGATTTCTAGAATTGGTTCATAAACAATAATTATAATTACTTTAGTAACTCTAACTCTAATTTATTCGTCTCTTGTGTTCGCATTTATTTGCAGAGAATTCTAAATAGATTTGACCCCGTTAATATAAGAAAACGCTCTAGAATCTGGGTGTTTAGAACTCGCTAGCAAAGGGAACTAAAATTTAAAAGGATGACATTGAACTATTTTTAATAGAGCCACAATTTCATACCTGCCAACATTCTAATTAATAATCCGTAAAATTTTTAGTTCTGCCTCTTTTTTATTTTTTATTTTTTTATTTTTTCCACGCCAGTCTTTTTTTTAGAGTATTTTTCTTCCTATTTAATCACAATTACGTTTGGAGAAAATTATTCTTAACATTAAGTTGTGAGGAAAAAGGAGCGGTACTAACAATTTTACGAAATAATAATTAGGATGTTGGATGGTATGCAATTTATTTTCTAAATGTCAGTCTCAAAAATTTTCTTTAGTGTAAAAATGATACTTTTTGCTTAAGAATTATATATATTATGTCGATTGATTTTTAAAAAAGGAAGACAGACTGTACAATAAAATGTATAAATCACTGAGATACATTTTGTGTAAATAATTTAGACTGTTATTGCTATAATATTTTACGTACAATTTTAGAGACAAAAAATCTATATATTCTTTCATTGCTAAAAATATTTGGGCATGTAAATAATAATAATAATAATAATAATATTTTGCATAATACACTCATTGCCATAAAAATTTGCGCACAAAGAAGTAATTGTTGGAAAGTAACGAAACTTAGCATGCGCATTGCGTAATGCCACCAAAGGGCGTTGAATTTCATTCTTCTTGGAGTATAAAACAGGTAAGCAGAGCTTGTTTGATGTACATAATCTGTTGTAGAAGGACACTTTTACAATAGAGATGACTTTACGCCACCAACGAAGATAATGTGAGCAGCTGTCAGAGTACAAGAGGGGATGAATCATCGTACGATGGAATCCGTGTGATAAGCTCGGCTAGTAGCCAGCCACCTAGGCCGTTCTAATTTAACTGTGAGGTGGTGTTAGGACTAGTAGACAAGAGAGACATCGCTTACACGGTGACCAGGCTCAGAATGCGCTCGACAGACCAATAATCGAAAAAACCGTCACATCATACGAAACATACGCATAGCACCGTCTCGTTGGCCGCCATCTGGACTTATGCAGCACGTACACGACTTGTCCCTGTGTCTGTACGTACCATCGCAAGGAGCCTGGCTGAAGAACATTTGCTATCACGGCGCCCATTACGTGTGCTGCCAATAATACCCAAACCCCTCTCCTCCGTTTGGAGTGGTGTCGCTCTCGATGGAGTTGGATTGCAACCGAATGGAACCAGGTCGTCTTCAGCGACGAATCCAGATTCAATATGGACATTGATGACAATCATGTACGTGTGTGGAGACACCTTGGTGAACGCTTTAATCCAGCATTTGATTTGCAGCTGCACACCGCACCCACAGCTGGTGTGATGGTATAGGATGACACTGCATACGACACACGCTCATTCCTAAAATTGCTTCACGGCCCCATGGCAACTCTGCGATACGTTCGTGACATCCTTCAGCTATAAGTGTTGCCATTCATGGCAAAGCTCCCAGGAGCTACTTTTGAACAAGCCAGTGCTTAGTCATACAGAGCAAGGGTGTCACAAGACTGCCTCCGTAACAATACCAACCATACCTGGCCTATTCGATCTCCAGATTTGTCACCAATCGAGCATTCTAAAATCACTTGAGACGGCAAGTTGGGCAGCCCAAGAGCTTGGATGAATTAGAGGCACGTTTACAACAAATGTGAAATGAGGTATGCCTCTATCTCCACACGTATCGCTTCGTGCATTCACACTAGAAGTTCAGGGTACCAACAGGGTACTAAAACCTCCATTCTTTCGTAATTTTTCCTGTAATAAATGATCATTTCGATTTGATTTTGTGATAATTTATTTGTATCGACGTTGCATTTACGGTTGTAAAATTTCGTTTTATTCTGACAACTCTTTCTTGGTGCGCATATTTTTATGGCAATGAGTGTATAATTTCAATAAAATTCTACATTATATAATTTGCGTTTTTACCCAAATTAAATGAACAATCACGCGCGTTATCTTTGATTAATTCAATAATGCCTAAGTTACGGCACGACATTTATACACATGATAAGAAGTTTCCGAGTTTTATTATAAATTAAATCAGAAATGGCATATGGAATAGGGGCCATTCTTTGTTTTTATACAACATACATTTTATTAAAGCTCAATTACATAGCACTTATTTAAATATTAAACCTGGCAAGATTTCAGCTGTTTCAAATCATTTAACCTGTTATTTGGTAACCTGCCAGACCCTCTTTTTTTCCCCCTTTCTAATATTCAGAATTACTCTCCTACACGCTAATACGAGTGTAATAAAACAATAAATACAAAGATATTTATACAATTTAATCGAAAAAAGTTTTTTTTTTTTTGCTTTCCGTACTACGGAAAATCCGAAGAGAATTGAATAAAGTCGTATTCTGGCACGCAAGTATGTTTTTTTTCTCTCCAGCATATTATTGTATTTAGGGGGAAAAAAAGAGAAGAAAAGAAAACTCATATTATAAATGCGTGACAGATTAGTCGTAGCGAATTAATGTCTAAACTGACTTTTTATGAGACAAAATGAAAAATTATTATCGCGATAATATAGAGTTATGAGAGAAAAAAAAAAAAAAAAAAAAAAAAAAAGAAGAGAATAAGAATGCATATGTAATAATAAATGACAAATCATTTGTTAAATAAATCTGAAATTTTGTTTTTTACCAGTAACGATTCTTTTTTAATTTTGCGATTTTGAAGTTACATTGTAATACTCAAGAAGTTACTAACTCCTTTATAACAAAAGTTTTTTAATTGATAACAAATATGTAAATGTAGAATTTAGATTTCAAATTTCAGAGCACACATTAGTCTGGTTCTAGTTAAATGCAAGTGTTGGAGTTTAAATGGTCCAGAACGGAAAGAATATGTAATTATCATACACTAAATTATCAGATGTAATCAGGTTTTTGTATTTTATAAACATTTTATAAATTCAACCATTTCCGTTCTATATACATAGAGGAAGGTGGCTTAAAATGATCCCCTTAAGGAAAAAGACTTGTGTAAATAACACAACTTTTTAAATAAAACTTTAGCCATTTGATAGTACGTTTTACACTATATTTTTGCAGTATAACATATTTTAATAATATTTTAAACCAAAATTGAGTAATGAAAAAATAGATTTCCGAAAAAGTGTCCAAAGTATCATTTTACACTAACCAGAGGGCAAAATGATCCTCCATTTTAAAATAAGTGTAAATTGTTTTTTATTCACAAAATAAAGGGTATAAAAGAAATTATGGCACTACATAATAGAATAAAATATGTAAACTAGGTTATGCTTCTGAACGTGAAAGATTGTACATCTAAATAAATAGGAAAATTACTGCTTACCTTATGACAGATGTTATAAAACCCAGTTTTCCAAAGAATTCTATTTAGACGCTAGATACTACGATCGCCTGAATACCGCTATTGCTTCTTCTTGACTTGGTACAAATAATTTAGGTGTTACCGTGTAGATTATCTGTCTGGAACAAAACATATGGGATTCGTTTTACACTCTAGGATTCTTTTAGGCCACATTCCCATATATATAGCTGTGGCACACGACAGGGAATATCTTATAAAAATAATCCTGCCAGATAATACAGAGTGTATCTGAATTCATCTTGCAAAAATGAGTGGGAATGCATATAGAATATGAAACGAAAACTATTTCACGTAGAAAAGAACAAACAAATGCATGATAATATAAAAGGTCCACAGTTACCATTCACGCGCAAAGTTGTCTGACATGGGCAACCAGGAGAAATTCGACATGGTCTCTTCGCAGAAGAAACATGGATCAGTATACATTTAATGAATTTGCAACTACACATCTAACTTACAATGTCGCGGAAGAAAGCTGTATTAGAGTTATGCAAATGTATTCAGAGCTCCACCGAACGCTTGCCATAGCAACAAGCGTTCTTACGTGTTCATCAACAATTGTGAAAACAAAACTATTAGGTAGGCCAAAAAGTCATTGCGTTTTTTCTAATAGATGAGGATAATTGTTTTGAAATGCAACCAACTTCCTTTAAAACTGCAATTTCATTATGTAACTTCAAAGCAGACCCTTTAAACTTGATTTAGGAAAAAAAGTGCACAATTTCGTTAGCAGTTGTTTGTTTGGTGTCGATTTCAAAATGGAAAATCAAAAGGAACATTTTCACCATATTTTGTTGAATTACTTCCGAAAAGGGAAGAACGTTGTTCACGCTCACAAATGTTATACGATGTATATGGGGAAGATGCTTTAAAAGTACGGCTGTGTCAGAATTGGTTTGCTAAATTTCAGTCGCGATTTTGATGTTAAAGATGCAGCACGCTCAGGAAGGCCAATCAAAGTTGATGACGACAAAATAAAGGCATTGATTGAATTCAATCGACATTTAACGATACTAGAGACTACAGAGAATCTTAAAATATTTAAATCGAGTGTTGAGTACCATTTAAAACAACTTGGATATGTTACTAAGCTCGATATTTTGGTACCACATGAGTTCAAAGAAATCCATCTCACTAAGCACGTTGACATCTGAGATTCCATCTTGAAACGTGGAGAAAACAACCCTTTTTTGTATGATAACAGGCGAGGAAAAATGGATTGTTTATAACGACATCGAAAGAGAAAGATCGTGGTGCAAGTGTGATGAACCTGCCCAAAGCACTTCAAAAGCAGATGTTCATCAAAAGAAAGTTATGTTGTCAGTCTGGTGATATTTCAAAGTTATTGTGCATTTTGAATTGCTTCCAAGGTACCAAATCATTCATTCTGACGAGTACTGTCACCAAATAAGGGAATTAAATAATGCAATCAAGCAGAAGCTTCCAGAATTGGCGAATTACAAAAGTGTTGTATTTCACCATGATAACGCTAGACCACATACAATTTTAGTCACTCGTCAAAAACTGTTGAAGCTTGGATGGGATGTGTTACCACATTCACCATATTCATCAGACTTGGCATCATCAGACTACCATTTGTTTCGTTATGTGCAAAACGTTCTGAATGGTGGAATCTTCACTGTTGATGAGGATATCAAATTGCTCTTGGAACATTTTTTTGTCGAAAAAGATAAAAGTTTTTTTGAGTCCGAAGCCTTGAAATTGCTTGAAAGGTGGCAAAAGGTGATCGAACAAAATGGATAAAATATTGTTTTAAAAAATTTTATTTCCAATAAAAAATTCCCGTTTTATTTATGCAGAAAAAAACTCAATTACTTTTTGGCCAACCCAATATATGTTGGTACCGATCTCGATCCAGGAAATTACTGATCAACACGGGCAGTTTAAGTAGAAAAATCTGTTCTACAGTCTGTCGAAGAACAAGCAAGTTCTAGCATACGAAGTTTTGCTAGCCAGTTGAAAGTTTCCCACACAAAAGTGTAGCGAATAATAAACGAGGTACCTTTACATTCTTTTTACGTACAAAGAGTGCAGCTACTGGAAGCAAACAGCTATACCCAACATAGTTGTCAACTTTAGCACATTTTAGATACCGAAAAATTTTAACAGAAATTATTACTTTATTTAAGCAGTGAAAACTGTTACAGAAGTAAAAAAATCTATAAAAATTTTCAATAACCCAAAAGTGCTAAAGTTGGCAACTATGATACCAAACGTGTTACCTTTTGTCAGTGATTCATACATACATTTGCGTAGCTCTAAAACTGTTAAATAGATGCATATGTTCAAGTTTATTAAGTGTATACAGATATATATTACTTCTGAGGAATCATCTTGTCGAATGACGAATGGCTGCCCACGTAAAACAGCTTAGCATATGCAAAAGAGAATTGTGGAAATAAAATTTCTTCTACACCGTCATGTATTCATTTGTGCCTATGTATTTTTAAGTGAATCAATCTTCTTTTTCTTTCCCTATCTCCCCACCAAGTATTACAGATACTTCCTGAATATCGAATACCCTATATGGCTTTTATCAGAAAATTTACTGTCATAAAAGCGTTATTATTAGTTTCCCATCATACTATAGGTATGGGGAACTTTTGTAATCGTCAAAAGTTTCGACCTCGGTTTTATGACTTTTTTACACGCTTTGAGGTGTGAGGAATCCGAAAATATCAAAATGGGTATGGTGTCCGTCTGTAGGGAGTCTGTTAGTTTGTTAGTCCGTTAGTCCATTAGTGTGTTAGTTTGTTAGTCTGTGTACACAATATCTCACGAACAAATGATCGCACAGAAATAGGACGAGTTTTAAAATATTATTTATGCCACTGTCAAGAACCCTATTCATTTGCAATATTCGAATTAGAGAACTTCAGAAGTGTTTCGAATTTAAGATTTTCTTAACATGGGAGATAAGGGTAAAATTTCACTTAAACATGTATGAAAAGAAATATTTTTATCGTAAAGGTGTAAAAATATGCTTTTAAATATCAGTTTTAATTCCGGGATGAACATCATTAACTATAAACATGCTATTTTGAAAATTTTCGCAAATTATTCGAAATTTACGAATTTCTTAACATGGCAGAATACGGCAAAATTTCGAATAAACGTTGGTTTTGAGGAATATTTTCATCTAAAGAGGTCAGAACACTTTTCAAATATCATTTATGATACTGGAATGAACATCCCTGACTATGAATTTTTTTAAATATAAAAATTTCATAAGTTATTTGGAATTTATGATATACTTAACATGGCAGAATAGGGCAAAATTCAGCATAAACGTACATTTTTAGGATCATAAATATGTCAGACAACTTTGAAATAACATTTATGATACTCGTTTGAACATCATTGACTACAAATAATCTAATAGGAAAATTTCGTAAGTTATTTGAAATTTAAGATTTTATCAACATAGCAAAATTGGACGGTATTCCATATAAATATATGTTTGTATTTTGGGGACTGTTGCATTGGAAATAGTAGCATGAAAACTAAACTATGAAACTGACCCCAATAAAATAATAAATTAGAAGAAGATAAATATATCGAACTGAATGGTGGGTAGCCTATTAGGCGGAGATTTCATTTTATTACTGTGTCAAGCATTTGATCAAGTTCATTTCTCTTAACATGAATATAATATGTCCTGCACTAGAAATTTATGAGAACATACATATGAGGGGGAATTGAGCAGAGTCCTCCTATGCCAACTAGTTTTTCAATGTGACCTTTTTGATTAATATCAAAATGCACACGTAATTTTGATTGATCAATATAATTTTAAAGAATGTTAATTTTCTAAGCATTTTCTATTTTTTATTTATTTTTGTTTCTGAAAACAATTAAATATGCTTTTACTATGAATATTTTTATGCAATAACAAAATATACTGAGTGTGAAGTTTAATGAAAAAATAATTATTATGTTTTTTACAATACGTGCAGAAATATTGGCGTTGAAAGGTAAAGAAAAAGTTTTTTTTTTTTTTTTTTTTTTTTTTTTTTAAGCAAAGATCATAAACTGCAAAAACGAGCAACATTTACCTCTGGTCGAAATATTTAAGCATGATTCTTCATCAGGCTGAAAAACAGGCACGATTGTAACATGAAAGCAACAATACATATTGGTATTATACATTCTGCATTTATGTTACTCTCTTGCCTCCATTTTGTTTTACTAATGTAGGATCGTGATAACTTTTTCGACTCCAAATTGTTCTTATTGCGGTGGTGATACAATAATGTAAGGGATAAGAGCAATTAATTCTCTACATTAGGGGCTTACACCTATGTGGAGTGTCTTCCATGAAGATCTGTCTAAGAGATTCAATCCAAATACTCACGAGATATTTAGAGAAAATAGAGAAAAATTCTAAATGGTGTTGTACCTGGATCGAAACCATGTTAGTTTTCTTGTTTTCATCATTGTAGCTCATTTCTTTTTGGGGTAAAAACACTGATTCTGCAACAGAGTGTGTATTCTTATATATTTTTTAAAACATTGATTATTATTATTATTATTATTATCATTATTTGTATTTATAACTTGTGTAAATATTCAGACTTTGAATCTACACTATATACCTTCATTCAGTTATAAGTATTATTTTTTCAGTTTTCTTCATTTCTATTTTCAGAGAACTCAATTCAGTTTATTAGACACAAAAATAATCTCAGAATTCGTAGATATACGTGGATTTCCTAAAACGTTTGTAAATTTTAAGGAAATATTTTTAAAGACAAGTAGAGAAGTAATGACAAACATTGAAATAAATAATCGAATGAACGAAAAAAAAAAAAAAAAAAAAAAAGAAGAAGAAGTAGAATAACAAAGAATAAAGATTAAATATTTCAGATTTATACTAAAGAATATTTACTACTTTCTATTTTTGAATAACCTAAAATAACACAGTTAGATGATAATTATACACTCTGGGGAAAAATGAGAGACAGATTTTCTTTAAATATGCTTTTTAGTTTTTTGTGAACAAATATTCTCAAGCTCATTTGGATATGTGCCCAAAGCAAGCTTTCAACAAATTGATTATTGAACATCAGTTTAAACATAGAGATCTTTATAGCATTTTTACCGACTGACTCAAATTTCACAATTAGTGACATGTTGTTTGTCGAGAGAATGTTAACATGATGAGCAACTTGTTGAAGAATCTTTTACAGACTATTAGACAACTACGCATTTTCCCAGACTATAGAAATTAAATAATACTTTTCTTTGAAGCTATAAAAATATGAATTATAAATAAATCAATAAATTTTTATATATAATAAAAGAATATGTGTATGTGTATGTGTGTGTGTGTGAGAATATGTGTATGCCCGTCGCCTTGTAGGAAAAAGTTGATCGCAGAGCTACAGAATTTTTATGGAGGCTCGTATGGACCTCTCCTGATGCACCTCGAAGCTCGATTTTTGAATTTTAAATTTGTTATTTATTTTTAAATGTTATTTTAAAATTAATTAAAATCTATAAAATTCTGAAATGATCGTCGTCGACATCATACTATAGGTATGGGGAACTTTAGTAATCGTGAAAATTTGCGACCCCATTTTTTTTTTTTTTTTTTTAAACTTTTTACACTTTTTGAGGTTTGGGGAATCCAAAAATATCAAAATGGATATAGTGTTTCGCCTGTAGGGTGTCTGTTAGTTTGATAGTCCGTTAGTGTGTTAGTTTGTTAGTCTGTGTACACGATATCTCACGAATGAATGATCGCAGAGAGGTCGGACCAGTTTTAAAATATTATTTATAACACTGACAAAAACTCAATTCATTTGCAACATTCTAATTCAAAAACGTCAGAAGTTATACGAAACTTACTTTTTTCTTGACGTGGGAGAATAAGGCAGAATTTCACTTAAATGTGCATGAAAATAAATATTTTTATCGGTTTAAGAACAGCTTTTAAATATCAGTTATAACGCCGGGATGAACATAACTAACTATAAGCATTCTACTTTGAAAATTTCGCAAACTATTCCAAATTTACGAATTTCTTAACATATGGCAGAATACGGCAAAATTTCGCATAAACGTTGGTTTTGAGGGGGTAATTTCATCGTAAAGATGTCAGAATACTTTTGAAATATCATTTAGGACACTGGCATGAACATCACTGACTACGAATTTTTTAATTTAAAAATTTCATAATCTATTTGGAATTTACAATTTACTTAACATGGCAGAATAGGGCAAAATTGAGCATAAACGTGCATTTTGAGGATCATTAATATATCAGACAAAAAACTTCAAAACAACATTTATGATACTTTTTTGAACATAATTGACTACAAATATTCTAATAGGAAAATTTTGTAAGTTTTTTGAAAATTAAGATTTTATGAACATAGCAAATTTGTGCGATATTTCCTATGAAAATGCATTTTGGGGACTGTTGCATTGTAAATAGTAGCATGAAAACAAAACGACGAAATTGACCCCAATAAAATAAATTAATAGGTTAGAATAAGATAAATATCGCGGATAGCCTAATAGGCGGGGATTTCATTCTATTACTGTGTCAAGCGTTTGATCAAATTCATTTCTCTTAACATGAATATAATATGTCTTGCACTACAAATTTATGAGAATATACGTATAAGGGGGAACTGAGCACAGTCCACCTATGGCAACTAGTTTTTAACCGACTTAAAAAAAAAAAGGAAGGTTCTCAATTCAAACCGTATGTTTTTTTATGTTTGTTAGCTCATAACTTCTGAACGGATGCTCGGATTTTGATACTTTTTGTTTTGTTGAAAAGGTCTTGGTCCGAAATAGGTCCCATTGTAATATCTTTACGTTCTAAAGAAAATACAGGGTGCCCCAAAAAATCAGTCCTAACTCTTTTAACTGCTAAACGGCTGCAGCTATAGTGATAAAAATGGTATGAAAGTATAGCAATGTGGCCATGCAGTACAAGGTTAAACCGCTTGCAGCGCCACCTGGTGGAAAATAGCGGAGTTAGTGTTCCTATCTCGAAAACGGTTCTAGAGAAAAAAGTGAATTACAAAGTTGAAGAGTATCACCGATTTAGTACAAAAAGATAGTTTAGACATTCATGCTAACGTTCCTATCTCGGAAACGGTTCAAGACAGGGGGAAAAAGTGAATTATAAAATTGCAGAGCATCATCGATATAGTACGAAAAGATAGTTTTGATATTGATGCTGAAAATACAATGCTGAAAACATGCATTTGTTTGTTCGCAATACACTATGCACACTTGAGTTACATTGTAGCGTAGATGGTGAGACATACGCTATATAGTTTAAAATACGGTTACTTGATACTTTTTATTTTGTTGTAAAGATCTTGGTCTGAATAGGTTCCTGTGTAATATCTTTACAATCTGAAGAAAATAAACCGCCATCTGGTGAAAAACAGCGGAATTAGCACTCCTATCTCGAAAACAGTTCAAGATGGGAGAAAAGTTAATTACGAAATTGTAGAGGATCACCGATTTGTTACGAAAATAGACCTTATTGCTAAAAATGGAGCGCTTAAAACGTGCAGTTGTTTGTGCTCAATTTCTTACACTGTGCACACTTGAACTACGTTGCACACTTTGCAGCGTAGCGGTTGACACGTAGACTCTGGGGTTCAAAGTACTGTTACTGTAAGCGGTCACATCGATTAGCTTTTCAACCAACTTAAGAAAAGAGGGTGTTCTTAATTCGAGCTATGTGCTGTTATTGGTGTTTGTAAGCTTATAACTTCGTAAGAGATGCCCTAATTAACCGACTTCAAAAAGAGGAGGTTCTCAATTCAAAGCGTATGTTTTTTTGTTTTTGTTTTTGTTTGTTAGCTCATAACTTCTGAAAGGATGATCCTATTTTGATACTTTTTGTTTTATCGTAAAGATCTTGGTCTGAAATAGGTCCCAGTCTAATATCTTTACTATCAAAAGAAGGGTGCCCAAAAAAGTCAGTCCCGACTCTTTTAACTGCTGTTCAGTTGCAGCTATAGACATAAAAGTGGTATGTAGGTATGGTAAAGTGGACATGAGCTACGTGATTCCACCGTCTACAGCGCCACCTGGTGGAAAACAGTCGAGTTAGCGTTAATATCTCGGAAACGGTTCAAGACAGGGGAAAAGAGTGAATTTAAAGATTGCAGAGCATCATCAATTTAGTACGAAAAGATAATTTAGACATTAATGCTGAAAACAGAACGCTTAAAACGTGCATTTGTTTGTTCACTATTTCCTATTTTGTGCACACTTGAATGACATTACATATGTTGTAGCGTAGCGGGTGACATTTATGCTATGTAAAAATCAAAGTATGGTTATTGTAAGCGGTCACATCGATTAACGCATAGGCGTTTTAAACCGACTTCATAAAGGAAGAGGTTCTCAATAAAAACCATGTTTCTCATTGTTGTTGTTGTTAAAATTTGTAAGCTTATAACTTCGTAAGAGATGATTTAATTTTAATACTTTTTTTGTTGTCGTAATGGTCTTGGCCTGAAATAGGTTTCATTATGATTTCATTAAGGTATAAACAATTTACAGGAAACCCACAAAGGTCTGTTCTCACTCTAACTGCTGAACGCATGCAGCTACACTGGTAAAAGCAGTATGTAAGTATCGATGTTGAAACTTCTGTCCGTCAGCTGCAGTGAATATTTTGCTCTTTGTTTGATCTTTACGCTGCGCAATTTCCATCGCAGCGGGTGACACGTATTCACTGTAAAGTTCGATATATATGGCTAACAGAATTTTTGGTTACGAATACAGCGCATCCGTTCTTTACATTTCTAAAGACTTTTTAATTTAACATATGTTCATTCAATAGATAGTTTTTTGCTCATATCCGATACAGGCAAGAAAAGTGACACGACTTAAAAATGCAGCATTTGAGAAAAATCAATTTAAAAATAATTTGACTAGAATAAAACTGGCACAACTGTCTCTCGAGTGGATAACTTTCTAGATGGAAAAGTAACTTTTTTGTTCACATTGGGTGCGTTTCATGTATTTTTCAGTGACATAAACCATTTTTTGAGTTATGTCACTTTTCTTGGAAGTTGTGATTTGTGAAACTGCCATCGAACGTCTTCAGATGTTCTGCTGTATGAATAAGTTTTCATTGAAAAGAGAAAAATAAAATCTTTTTGTAAAAAAAATAGAACCGACTCCAAAAAGCAGCTATTATTCAAACAACTAAGAAAAATAAATTGGCATGAAATGAAACTGTAAATTGCGACTAAAAGTATAAAATATTTTCCTTCGCCAAACAACCTATAACACACAATTAATCATAACTTTTGAAGTCGGCGCAAAATTAAATATAAATTGATACCTTTATTCAATACAAAAATCAAATCCTATTCAAAATACACATCTCACATTGTCACCTGCAAAACGCAGCCGAAAACTACTTTGATTCAAGAAAACAAATAAGATTTCGTAAGCAGCTAAAGTTGCCGAAGATGCTGGTATCTGACGCCCTTGGTGAAAGAAAAATCGCAAAATTATCTGGCAAACATATTTAATTTCTTTGGGATATCATTATTATTTTGATAAGGTATATTAAGAGAGTAATCAAGAATATGAAACAATATTTCGGACAATATATATTATAAAAATTTACATCTTGCGTGTATATTTTTGCATTATGTTTTGATCGTCATATCCAAAAGCCACCAAGGATGATAGTTATCAAAGTTATACCAAATTTGCAAAGGAAACTCTAACTTCGTAGAAATATAAATATCGCATTGTGAAGAATGTTCACTGTTCTATGTAGATGCTACTAATGGACCAATTGTATACAGTGATAAAATAATAAAGGAAACATGAAAATAGATCATTCGAGACAACAGCATTTGTTGCTACCGATCTAAAAGCAAACCTTTAAAAACTAATTAAATTTTATTTAATATTGCGCCGACTTCAAAAGTTATGATTAATTGTAGTGTTATAAATTGTTTGGCGAAGGAAATTATTTTATACTTTTAGTCGCAATTTACAGTTTCATTTCATGCCAATTTATTTTTCTTAGTTGTTTGAATAATAGCTGCTTTTTGGAGTCAGTTCTATTTTTTTTACAAAAAGATTTTATTTAATGTGACATTTTTGACTAATATCAAAATCAACACGTAATTTTGATAGATCAATATAATTTTAAAGAACCTTATTTTTCTAAGAATTTTTTATTAATTTTTCTTTTTGTGTTTGAAAGCAATTAAATACACTTTTGTTACGAATATTTTTTTGCAATAAAAAAAAAAAAAAAAACGTTCTAATACTTGATCACGGCCAAACTCGATTCTGCCCTTAGAGGGAAAGAGGGGAGATCGAGTTGGGCAGTCACTGGAGTTAAAAGTCAACGAAAAAGATCTTTTTTTAGCCAAGATCTTAAGTTTTGTTGCCTCTGTTCGAAATAATTAAGCATGATTTTTATTCAGATTAAAAAATAGGTACGATTGCAGCGTGAAACCAACAAGACATATTGGTATTATGCATTCTGCATTTATGCTTCTCTCTTGCCTCCATTCTTTTCGACTGATGTAGAATCATGATAACTTTTTCTAATTCAAACAATTCTTGCTGTGGTGACACAATAATGTAAGTGTTAAGATCAATTAATTCTTTACATTAAGGACTTACACCTAGGTGGAATATCTTCCATGAAGGTCTTTCTAAGGTGTTTTATCCATATACTCACGAGAGATTTGGAGAAAATAGAGAAAAATTCTAAACGGTAAACCTTTGGTGTTGTACCTGGCTCGAAACCGTGTTTGTATTAAAGTTTTCATCATTGTAGTTCATATCTTTTGGGTGTAAAAACACTATTATTGAAACAAAGTGTGTATTCTTAATTGTTTTAAACCATTGATTATTATTATTATTATTATTATTATTAATGTTATTATTATTATTTGTATTGTTGTATTATTTGTATTTATAATATTTGTGTCTACATTACATACCTTCAATCAGTTATAATTTTTTTTTTTCAAATTTATTCCTTTCTAGTTTCAACAAACTCTATTCAATTTATTAGACAGAAAAATATCTCAAATTCTCGTATATCTCGTATTCGTAGATATACGTGGATTTTCTAAAACTTTTGAAATATTTTTAAATACAAATAGTGAAGTAATGGCAAACATTGAAATGAACAATCTAATGAAAGAAAAAAAAATGAAGAATAACAAAGAATAAAGATTAAATATTTCAGATTTATGCTAAGAAATATTTTCTATTTTCTATTTTCACTTTCGAATAACTTAAAATAACACAGTTAGATGATAACTATACACTCTGGTGAAAAATAAGAGACAGGTTTTCTTTTAAATATGCTTTTTAGTTTTTTTGTGAACAAATATTCTCAAGCTCATTTGGATATGTGCCCAAAGCAAGCTTTCAACAAATTGGTTATTGAACATTAGTTTAAACATAGAGATCCTTATAGAATTTTTACCGACTGACTAAAATTTCACAATTAGTGATATGTTGTAGCTGTTTGTCGAGAGAATACTAATATGATGAGGAACTTGGTGAAGAATCTTTAACAGACTATTAGACAACTACGTATTATTCGTAGAATATAGAAATTAAATAATACTTTTCTTTGAGTATATAAAAATATGAGTTGTAAATAAATCAATAAATTCTTACATATAATAAATGAGCTGCAAAATTTTACATGGAGGCCCGTACTGACCTCTCATGATGCACTACGAAGCCTGATTTTTGAATTTTTGATTGTTATTTAAAAATTAATTAAAATCTACAAATTTTTCATATGATCGTCTCGAGAGGCAGAAACGTAAAAGTTAAACACTTTCCATGGCTTATTAGCTCAGTTGGTTAGAGCGTCAGGCTAATAACCCGAAAGTCATGGGTTTGCTCCTCCAAAGGTCAATGTGTTACTTTTTGCAATAATTAATGGGAAAGATGCCAGTTGATGAAAGAAATTCTTTTAGTACTTTCACAGTATCCTAAGCCGTAAAGATGACGAAAATTTCATAAAAAACAAAGTGAAACTTAAAGATGTGTTGGTCGGTTTTTAGGCAAGTGCTGGTCGTAGAGCTACAAACTTTTTCAAGAAGGTTTTGTTTCAACCTCTCTTAAGCACATCGAAGCCCGATTTCCGAATTTTTGTTTAGTTTTTTTAATCAATTAAAAAGTTTTTAGCTTATTGTCTATGGCTGCCACCGATTATTATAGAGTGAAGAGGATAACCTTCCCAAGAAATGTTTGTTCGAAAAATGTAATTTTTGAATAATAGCAGCACCATTTATCGTCAAGTTAGCACATAAATTGAAATGTTTGGTTAAGGCACTAATGCAAGAATTGGGGACTCAAAACCGATATAGCGTAGGCGGCTACCCGAAGCGATATTTTTAAGCGATTTAAATCAAATTATTTTTCTTTAATTTATAAAGTGATATAAATATGTATTATAAATAAATATTAAAGTATAGTGATTAATGTTTTTTGAAAATTCCTTTAAATATAGTGGCTACCGGAGTAGACAAAGCCTGCTAGTAAATAAATAAAAAGGCATAAACAGAGCTATCAACACTATAATCGATTCCATAATATTACTAGTAAACGCCTTTTTCTCACACTACGTTCTTTGTACAGTAATTTTCTCCAATATGTATTTTCAGCCGAATAAGTAAAAAATTACTATTTTATAAAAGTGGTATGAGAAAAAGGTAGGTACGAACAATGTTAAGGAAAAAATTAAAAAGTTTGTAGCTACGCTAAAAGCAAAACGCTGAATAGAATAGCTTTTATTTAAAATACACACACACATACATACGTATATACAAACAATTAATGGAAAACAATAGAAGCCATTAGAAAAAAATAAATGTTGTCACATAATGTAAAAATTTTTGAAAATTTCTTGCAATATATATATATATATATATATATATATATGTATCAATTTTTTGTTTTTTCAACGAATTTCTTCTTCTTCTTTCCTCCCCCCTTTCTTCTTCTTCTTCTTCTTTTTAATTTTCTTCAGAATTTGAGGAATAAATATCTGTTTGTTATGTACTCGAAATACCTTTTTTCACACGGAAAAGTTTTTTTTTAATAACATTAGATACGAATAACATATATAGCTGCAAACTTTTCATTTTTGACCTCTATTTGTTCACATATTTTAAACCTATGTTAACTACTTATTTTATTTTGTGGTTTTAACAATTGTGTTTCTGATTATTTACATCATGTAACTTAATAATATAGGGATGAGTGCAATAATTATAGCTAAGATGATGAATAAAGATCATTTAACAGTTAATCCATTGCGGACGAGTGTCGGCAAACAAAAGATCCCACCTTTAGGCATTTCTCTAGAACAAAACATTATTTAAAAGAAAATAATTTTGTGTATTAAATTCACGATTACGTAAAATTCTTTTGTTAAACATAGAAACGTTTTAGGGGTCCGCCAAAAAGGGGGTTTACTGTTTAAGAAACGAAAAATCTTCCGACCGCAAAGGGTTAAAAGAAAATAAAGGGGACATAAAATTAAAATAATTTGAGTTGCTTAACCCTTTCATTACTACTGGGACATATACGTCCCAAGCAATGCTGCTAGATTGAAGAAATGTTTTGTTCAATATATACACGCCATTAAATTTTAATAGTAAGGGTTGCCTCCTAACTTCGAAGACTTCTTTGTAAGATGTTTTCGAAATGATTACACAACCGTTGCAATCAAAATTTATTGGTGGATATTGAATAAAAATTCCCTCAATTCCCTTACAAGACCTGGTCCTAAAGGCAGTTTATATTGGTAGTATAATGATTAAAATTCTTGTGAAATGCGAAAGCGAAGTATATTAAAGCTTGACCAAATTAATGTAATACCTTTTATTTATTTTTATTATTATTATTTTTAATACGAAATTTAACTACCAAAATTCTACTATTATAAAATATTTAGAAAAAAAACAAAAACAAAAAAACTATTTTCTTTCAAGGTATATATTAACAGGATTATCTTCGAAATATATAATTTTCTAAAAGACCTTTATACTCACCTAAAAATATTGGCTGTTGCAAAAAGTCCCTCAGCTATCAGAATTGGATCCCAAGCATCCCATTTTTCTCTTGGAAGATGCGCAGTACCCGTGTTTAACATAATTTCTTTGCGCACCTACGTAACAAAGGGGAAAAAAATCAACATTCGTAAATACATTCGGGGAAAAAAAAATCTTTATAACTAATGCAAGCTTACTAAACAAAAATATTATTTTCCTTATAAATAATTAATATTGCCACAAGCATGTTTCATAATTAAAAGCATTTACATCTATTTCATTAGCTACTGTTAGCTAAATCTAGATTATTTGACATATTTCCGTGATTTATCAAGGATCTACTAATAAATGTGGAAGATGCCTAACCCCGAGTCAAAGTTTCACAAAATTATTAAGTAGCGATGGTAAGATGATGAAATTAATTAATGTCAAAAATAGGTTTGAAAATAGCTCTTTATTTTTAATTCGACTTATTTCCCGAAGGCATTCAACATATGCTGACTAATCAATTATACAATTTTTCACATAGTTGTTCTGAAAAGCGAATAGTTAGCAATTCTGCCAATACTTTCAATTAGATTGTAAGAGAACTAAGGGATAAATTTCGATAAAATTCACATTAAGTATTTAAAAATAGTAAAATAGAATTATAATCTGCTTAAAACTGAAAAGTCACAGACAGTTAGATAATTATTTTATTGATAAATTATTCATGAAATATATACATATAGTTCTACAAATTAAAAACAGTTATTACAAAACTACTATGTCCAATTACTAAGCTTCTGTTGTTATTATTATTAAAACTAAAAGACTGTAACAATCAAATGTAAAATTTTTGTGTTAAGAAATGTGTGATAATATGCAGGAAAATTTTAATTTTTTCCCAGAAAAATAAGATGAATGATATTGATGCAAAAGCAATAGCTTTTAATTAAATAAGTGAATATTTCGTCCAACACATTAAAATATTCAACAATCCAAAGTCAATTGTTCAAACACTGATTTTAAAACTTCGTAATATGGGTTTTTTCTTTGTTAAAAGTTTAAGAAACAGCGAACAGAATCAATAACACAGTCGATCGCAGGTTTAAAAACAACAATTTCTAACAAGAAGTTTCGGTAAATATTTATTACAGCCTGTAGGAAAATAAAAATTTTATAATAAATTCCTCTTTGTTTTGCCTTTTGAATGTAGGTTGCCATCTTAAAATATCAAGAGGGTAAACTGAAGACATTTACCTTAAACATAAAAAAAAAATCGATCATATTTTTACACAGTTAAAAACTAATATGTTGTAACCATACAATTTTAATTTATTTTTTTAAATTCTATATAAAAGTTCCATTGATTGGTTAACATGAACAAATATTAGTAAAACTGGGACATTGGTCCAAAAATTTTTAACGCCATTTTGAATGATAACGATGTAGTTCTGGTTTCTTTGGAAACATGATATAGTAAACTTGCTTGCCGCTTATTTTTGATAACTATGGCAACCAGTATGTTACTTAAATCTAATCGTCATTTAAATATTCAATATTCTATGCTTGCCGTTGATCCATGATTTAAAACGAGTTTTTTTTTTTTTTATATTTCTTTATTATTTTCTTTTGTTTTTTCAATTGTTTATTATTGATTTTGTTTAAGTATGGCATCTAGTAATAATGATTCAGTAAAAAAATTGTTGAGAATTGTAAGTGTTTGCGGAAAGAGAAAGTTAGAATGGTTGTAACAGAAGATAGGCCCATTTTTAGAAAAGAAGGTGAATATAGTAGGATTTTTTTTTTTTTTTTTTTTTTTTGAGTGAACTGTTTAGAGAGAGACAGACACAGAGAGATGCTTTTTGAATTTTTGAAAGAATGTGGGTTATTGAAAAGCAGTATGATTCCTAAAAAGAGTGGAGGTGACATGGTTAAAAAAAGAATGTGACTCATAGATTATCATGGAGGTGTAGTGTTTTGTTCTTGTGGATTAGACACGTAAAACGTATTCCGCCAATAAATCGATTAGATTTGGATCGTTGTTTTTGTACAGTATATTAAGCCTTGACGAGATACTTTCTTTAACCTATGAAATTTCGATCGGCGAACGGTCGTGTATAATAATGTATCAAATGGGATTTGCTAATGGAACTTGTGCGGACTGGCGTCAGTTTAAATGGAGTAAATGTGCGCGAAGCATATATAGATGCATATTAACGATCCCTGCAATACAGAATTTCATGCAATTTTTCTCTCATGCAAAGTGAGGTAAGTTAATTTTAAATATCACACTCCATTTTGGAAAACACGTCTTCGCCTTGTTTACGTTTGGAATGTATGGCAACTTTTCCCCGAAAACAGCATTTCGCCGTGGTCGCCAAGAGTAACGCCAGAAAGGAGTTTTGGACCAATGCCCCAGTTGTACCCAAAATTTAATCTTGCTTTTCCCAATCTTGCATGTGCAGTTTGGTTCAATTTTAAACAAAAAATGCTGAAGGTAGCCATAAGGAGAATCACAGAAGATACTCACCACCTGTGAATCTCCATATAACTACATTTAGCATATACATTCTCCATAGAATAACACATCTGTCGGCCGATATGCATCCAAATCAACATAGTGTTTTATAATGGTCTTATTATTTATCAAGATTTAGAATTATACATATAGAAATTGAGATGTGGCCTTCCCGTAAATGGAAAATATCGGGGCTTAGCAGCAATAGCAGTCGGCCGATATGTGCCCATGTAAAATCAGCATTATTTCGAAATATTTATGCATTAAGTTTTGCGCAATTATGTACAATTTAAGCTGTGATATAACCATTCCGTGAATCGGATAAATTGCCGCAGGGAAGCGCCACTTAGTGAGAGATATGACCTAAAATTTTATGGGCACCAATTTATGTCAAACTGCAATTAAGTGATTTTATGAATTTCTGTGGATTCGATTTTGAATTAGGGCTTCCACAGGTTTTTTTCTTACACATACAGACAAATATTTTATTAAAATGACCAAAGAGTGTTTTGGATATCTCAAAACGTATAAATTCATCGAAAACTAGTAGATGAAAAATTTTACGAATCTAATACTTTTTTCTACTAAATATAAAGAAAATAACAAAGTTCAACGCTTTTACTAAATATAAAGAAAATAACAAAGTTCAACGCTTCACCATTAATAGGGTGCCATTTTTAGTTACTTTATCTGAAACCAGTACTTTAGAAATTTGATGCAAAATTTTATCATTTTAGTAGCGCTCTATTAAAATGGCGAAAGTTAGCACCAAATTTCCAAAAGTATTGGTTTCTAAACTGGCAGCATTTTTTGGTGAAATGTTGAACTTTATTCTTAACAATGCATATTTTATAGTAATTAGAGAATATTTTTCTTTAATAATTGCTTTAATAGTAACTACATCTTACCTGAAAATAGACTACGATTCTAAGAGCAATGGTTGCTACGTAAAGAGAATTAGTGATAAAATCTATGATATTCCACATATCTGCTACATATTCTACAAGACCTAGTTCCCATAATTGCTTTATTTCACTCCATATGAGACCTGATGTAAATATAAAAAAAAGCATTATGGTGATATAAAAATAGTAATTGGCGGAAATTAGTAATTTCTTATGAATCTAAAAATGTTAAAGGTAGTAAAAATACTAACTTCGAGAGAAAGTTAGTTTAAAATTATTTTCTTTATATAAATTAGCTGTGAAATATAAAGAAAATGTGAAAACATAACTGTTAAATCAAATCCAACTGAAGAATTTTCTTATATAATTTCGATAAATGTGTTTCTTTTTCTTAAGACAGCTGATTTTTCCTTATTAAAAAAAAGTATTTTTATTTTTTACTAGCAAACCCATTCGAAATTTTCGTATTTTATTTCTTTTCTTATTTACCTTTGAAATCTGAAAATTTGAATTTCACCATTTAATTAAAATTTTAATTCACCAGTCGCCAAATTATTATTAGAACCAAATTAATATTGTGCAATAGTGAAACTAAAGTGATACAAAGAAAGGTTTCGAAATAAAATTTATAACTGACGACCCAGTTTTTATAATTCCGCTAGGCAGTACTGTTTTAGTATAGGACCTTCATGAACGACTTTTAAATTTTTGTTGCCATGATGGCGAAGATTTTCATTTATTTATTTTGGCATAATTAAAAATAATAATAATAATAATTTATTTTGATTATACTTTTTATAATGTGTTTTTTAGTCAATGTATGATAATAATTCATTTTCTGTATATATCTTTAAAGTATTGCTATGTTTAAAATGACGCCTGCAAAGATTCTCAAGATTCAACTTTTAAATAATTACAAGTTAAAAAGAACTTTTTATATACCACGTTTTTAAATTTTCTGTTGAATTATATAAGCTTGACACATTACCCGAATAATTACAAATGCATTGTCATCGTGTTCTAGGCTATTCTAAAAATTTCAAATATCTAGCTAATCGGGAAGTTAGCTAAAAATCGATTGTAAGATTTGTACTGGACAAACAAGAAAGGGAGTTGAAAGCGATATAAAAAAACTTTGGTTTTAAAAATAAAATAGTAATCCTTTTAGAACAACATTTATTAGCATCATAAACTACTTTAGCTCTTTAATTTAAAATTTTTAAAGTTACAATGACGTCAATTTTTGTGAGATGCCTAATTTAACTTTTTATATTTTTTTAATATTCACGTTTAATTAATGTATTTGATTTTATGTCGAAAGAAAATTAACTCGTATTTTATTTATTTATTTATTTATTTATTATTATTATTATTTTTTTTTTTTGCAACAATTAAATTATAGCTAATATTTAAATGGCTGATTTTAAAGCTATTAGGAGGTTATTATTTTCATATTTTAATTAATTAAAAGAAAATTAATCAAAAATTCGGAAATTGGGATTCGAGGTATTACGTTGCCATCGTGTTCTCAGCTATTTTAAAAATTTCAAATGTCTAGCTAGTCAGGAAGTTAGTTAAAAATCGATTTCAAGATTTTTATTGGACAAACAAACAAACAAGAAAGCGAGTAAATAAAAACACGCAAATTACATTTTTCCATAAAATACTCTTATCAGACAAATGTCGTCATTTTTTCTTATTAGATCATTGATCTGAGTCCGTGTGCGTAAATATTGTCCGTTTATAAATATATATATATATTTTTATCCTCGCGTATTTTATTAATTACATCACTATCACATCGTTTCGACAAAATTTGATCGTAACTGGACCACGTTAGAGAAATAATATAGATTTAATTTAATTTTAACTTTATTTTTTACAACAACATTTTGAATTTTAACCAATTTCAAGTGGCAACTTAAAAAAGAAAAAAAAAAAAAAAAAAAAAAAAAATAGAAAAGAAGAAGAAAAGAAACAGTTTGTGGTACAATAAAATAAAGTTTTTTTTCTCTATGAATGTTTTTGCTTTTACGAAGAAGTGTTGGTCTTATAATTAAAGGTTTTTTAATGAGAGTTAAGTTCAAACATGCATTTCTATTTAAAGCAGAGAAATAAAAGCATAGAGTTGATTTTGTAATTTTTAGGTGTTCCCGATCTTAAAGTTCTAGTAATTGTTTAGCATAGTATAAATCAGTTTAGGTTAATAAAAATAAAATTATTGCATATATGTTTTCATGAATAAATTGTTAATATTTTAAGTTTTTTTTTTTTTTTTTTTAATGATGAGATAATGATATCTAATACGTGTCGATATATCGCATCACGGCAAGAAAAATTGCGCAACTCAAAAATGTGGTATTTGAGAAAAAATAAAAAACAATTTAAACATAATGATAAAGCATTGACCAGCCTACAATAACACTGACAAAAATGTCTCTTAGGTTGTTTTCGTACACGCTAAGGCCCTTCATACATATTTTTTTATTTTTATAAACGCAAAATTGTCATTTTTTTTTTTTACTTGTGTCACTTTTATTTACGAAGTGCGATATGATATCTCCATATAGCTCAAAAATAAATAAATAAATAAATAAATAAAACTTCAAATGCAAAGTAAATTAATTTGTCAATTAATTAATTCATAAATGTTGATGTAAAATAAGATAGTTTCAAAAGTTTAAATAGTATTTCTATAACAATATATACTATGCTTGAAAAAAAAAAAAAAAAAATATATATATATATATATGATTCTGATTTCTTTAATACACAGGAGTTTGCCGCATTTTAAAAAAGTATATTTACATAAAATAAGATTGTTTTCTTATTAGTGCATATACTTTTTAATATACAATTGGTTTAATTCATTAATTAGTTTTATTTATTTATTTATTTTTTACGCAAATTTTCTCTGACTACTAACAATTGTTTAAAATCAATATTTAAGTATTAAAGCCTATGTCAACAAATTTCGAATACACTGCAATGTAACCATCTGCATTGGACATTTTTCTCTCTGTCAAGAATAAAATACCCTTTTAATTGTCTTCCCCAGTTTTAATTAACGAGAAGAATTCATTCTAAAAGTTGAAATTTTTAAAATTGTGTAATTATATTTCTATGCATTTTACGAGTGCGACTGAAACAATTTACGAACAACTTTTAATTTGAAATGACCTCAGGGCAATGAAATAGAATTTGTTCACAATTATCAGAATAATTGAAAAACTCTTAAACTTTTAATGACATTATTGACTATTTAAGCAAATACAGAATTTATTTATTTTGAATAAATAAACAAAATTTTACCTAAAATGTTCTAAATAAAACAACTTACAATTATAGATGTAAGAAAATTGAAACGATTAAAAATTTATTTCGCTATTTTTATATAAATTCTCTTTTCAAACAATCCTGTTAAATATATGGAATCTTCTATTAGAATTAATATATCAGTGTATATAGATATGAATATGGAATGATCTATTCCTACAAACTAAATTCAAAATTAAAATACGTGCAAAATGTTATCATTAGACAGCTTTTATTTTCGAAATCATTTGTCAAAACGAGGTATAGTGCGACCACGTTTCCTACGACTAGCAGTGAGGATGAGTCCAAAAGTTTGGAGGGATGCAAGATTGCCCGAGAGATAGTTATTTGGCAAACATCCAGTTATTCAGTGTTCCCTTATCACTTGTTTTCTCTCAGTCATCCCTATTTTAACACTGGACTCGTTCAATCTTGCGCAGAGGCTTCCATGGTCGCAAGAAATGTGGTTAACGAATACTTCTAATTGATAAGAACGGGAGGAGCCGGTTTCAGTCGTGCTCGTCAGTATATTTTTTCAGAGTTTTCTGCAGTTTTCTTCGAAACTTCTTTAAATACTGGATAGGGTTCTCTAGAAAGACTACCCCTCCTCCACAGAGAGTATTTCTCCTAGGTCTATGTCCCTAGCTTTAAACCTCACACCAACCCCCACTAAATGTTGGAAGTTCATAATCTAAATAATGATGTGACGCCGAGGAAAATTTCTCAGAACTATTTTTGTAAAGAATACAAAAACAACATTTGTATACAGACTCTAGGTCACTATTGTTATGAGTAGGGCCCTATAAATTATGTGGTAATATTTTTGAAATTATGCAGGGTTGATGCGGTAATTTATTGAAATTATGTGGACAATGTGCGGACGACTCATAAAATTCTATCCATATACACTGCACACACACAAAATAAATTAAATAGAATTTTTATTGCAGAAACTCTTTATTATTTTTATTGTTACAGTTACAAGCAATTATTATTGAAAGAATATTTTAGTAAGAAGTAATTCTTCAATCATTTTATACAGTGATAACACTGCTCGGCATGAAAATTGTCTTTGACACCATTTCAGCATATTCTTATGTAAAATGATCTCCTGAATCCGAGTATGACGCCCATTTTGCCCTATCAACTATCGTTTTTTCGGAATGGCCCACTGCTTTTATCATTTTTCGGTGATTTTATGGCTATAAACTTGATTTTTAGGAGGGGGGAGGATTACTTTAACCGTTAAATATCTTATGAGGGGCTACAGAGTTGGAAAATTTTGAAATATGTACATTTGCGACAAGGGAATATTATTATTATTTTTTTTTTTTTGTGGGGGGGGGGGGGAGGGGGATTTAACACTAAAATAATGCATTAAATATCCTATATTTTTTTAATCTGTTATTAATGTTATTTTTTAAACTTTATATATATATTTTTTTTTTTTGTTTTTAGTTTTAAATTAATTATTTTTCATTCTTCAAATCAAATTCAGGGTCATAAAATTATCGAACAGGGAAAGAAATTGAGGGAGATGTATCTAGAAAACAGTGGGTGACTAGGCAAAATGGGAGTCATATTCGGATTCAAGAGGTCATTTTACATAAAAATCAGCAAGAATGGTATCAGATCTTGATTTTTTTTTTTTTTTTTTTTTTTTTTTTTGCAGAGCAGTATTATTATATAAAGTTTATTAAAATAAACTAATGTTAGTCCAGCAATCAAAATTTCCTTGAAGTCTTTCGTTGTTTTGCAGATATTTGACCGCAACACAGCTCTTTCGTAGTCCGATACCGTTCTTTCTCAGTCTAGAGTATAAGGTAGCACCGAGAGTACCTGCTTCGCTTTTTGTGTTAGTCCTGGAAACCTTTGTGAAACTAAATTTCAATATTTGATTGGAACTCTGGAACACACTCTCACAGTCCTTGTATACAGCATAATTATTGACGGATCTTATAGATTGATTGTCTTATTGATGGATCGCCGAATTCTGGAATACTTCTATAACACTACATCGTCATCAATGCTCCAGTTGGCTATATAGTCTCGGTCAAACCCTCGAGCAGTCTTTATAAAGTTCAAACTAGGTTGATAAAACTTGGTTCCTCGAAGTATATAGCATGATACTACACTCATTGGAATGAGGAATAGAGCATTTTCATGGACACTAGGCAAAATTTATTTTTATGTTAAAAACTATATAACAGCGCTTTCTAACAGGACAATATTTAAATAACTTCTTAAATAGTTTGGCAAACTTCAGAAAAGTGCATAGGCCGCTGATAAGAAGCTAAGTTAACAATATGGGCATTGGAAATTCTTTGCAAGTCATGTGAATTAGACAATAGAGTGTGTAGCTCTTTCTTGTGAACTCGAGTCTTATTTAGGTCATTGACATCAATTTTCACATTAGCAAGGCATTGTACGACAGCCTGAGAAAGCGTTACCGATTAGATAATTTCAAGGTGAACGCTGTTCCGTAAGTAGGAATTCATATTTTGTGTATCTGTAAACTGTGGAGTAGCAAGAATATGTAAAACATAGTTGTCATTATCGTCGCTGCCTTTATCAAAACCAATGCAGAGCAAGTCTGTTGCCTTAAGAATTTTATTAATTCCTTTCTGCTTGGCTTAAAAACTTTGTGCAATTAATTTTGGCGTTGAGAATTTGCGGAAGGTAAGTCACCTGTTCCTGGGAGGTTTTCAGAAATTTTTTTCTCATTTTAGGAGATCCAGTTTTCTATAGAAAGAATGTCGCTGAGAACATGTTGACAATTTCGAAGCACATAAAAGTGCATATTTCACCATATTCTGTCTGTCTTAAAAAGAAAAAAAAAAAAAAAAAAAAAAAAAAAAGGATAATGTTGACTGATATTTTTTCTCGCTGTTTTCTTGGTCGTTTTTTTTCCCCCTTCATTGTGGTGATTGATATTTATATATTAACTGACTATAGATTTTCTTGTATGATCGACTGAATATTGCACTTTATACAGAACATTATGCCTTCAGTAATGTGAAAAGCAACTTGATGTTTCTTATATTGATCCTGGGTAGAAACATGTATGGCATTCTTCTTAGATTTTGATACTGATATTTGTCAGTATGTGTTTATAAATTTGAAAATAAGTTAGCGTAAATAATAATTTCATTAAAAACGTTATTTTTATGAAATTACACAAAACAAAGTGCACTGAACAGTCACGTATAAGAGCAAGTGCAGTGATTCAAATAAAAGACAGAAAATAACTCTACATAATTAACATCCAGTCCGATCGACAAAGAAAAACGGGGAGAGATAATTAGCAGTTTGGTTCGTTCACAAAACGAAATAAGTGGTGATAGAAAGGATTGCAGATTGATTAAGTAATTATTAGATCTAAAAGTGAAGAAAAAGGATGGGGAAATACATAGAAATAAAATATGAGGGAAACATAGAAGATTACTCAAAATATAGGCAATTCTGCAGAAAATTAGAAATTATTCAAAAAGAAGCAGATTATGCGGATTTCCGCATTTTCTGCATTTTCGCGTAATTTATAGGACCCTAGTTATGAGTAATAAATTAGTCTTAATACTATACATAAACAGGAAAAACAAAGGAAAAACAAATACAGTTTAATTATTAACCCATTAAGGCTTAGCGTTATCATTTGGTTACAGAATGCAACGATTTACATTTATTTTGCATTTACATTTACATCTTTCGAAGGCAATTTTAGACCACAAGTAAAATTCTAAAGAAAAAACAATTCCGGTCTTAATGCACTAAGGCTGACCGTGATATTTAATTTAAATTCGGCAATTTGTTTCAGATATTTTGGTTTCCAATAGAAGGTCACTTTAGAAAATGTTTTTTATTTATTTTTTTGTTTAATTTCACTATTTCATTTTTTGTTTTGTATACGACCCTAAACGTTTAATTCAAATAATAAGATAAAATAATTCGACCGAATTTATTGCGTAAATTTTTTTTTTTTTTCATGTTACAGAATTGAGATTTTTTATTTATTTTTTTCAAAATGTATAATTGTACAAACATGAAGACAATAGAAATATTTTAAATTTGGAATTTTTGTAAACTGATTTTCCGTGGCATGTCAATGTTATTTATTGTATTTAAAACTTTTTTAAAATTAAAAGTAAGAACTGTTGCTGAAATAAAGTCCGGCTAATGATGCCAACACTTTGCACGATGTACACCAATAAAAATAAAAATTTTGATGTGAAGGCAATCATATCTTGTCATTCACTGCATTTTGTTTCTCTAATGTTTAGAAAATATAAGCGTTATTCATTACCATGAAAAATAAATCATTGAAAGTTGGTATGTATATTTATATGAATATTTTTTATATGTAAATAAGCAAAGATTTTGTCATAAGCAATTTTTTTTTTTTCAAATTATGTATTAAAAAATTGCCAAAAAATGACATTTAATTACTTTTTTTTCTTTAGAGTTCCAGTTCTTGAGACAGTGGGTTTATAACATGCGATCCTTCTTTTTTGATAATACTGAGAGAATTTTCGAACATGCAAAATGAAAAGGCTTCTTGATATGCGATCTTATATAATACTGATAGAATTTTCGCACATGCAAAATGAAAAGTCAACTTGCTCACCCATGACCCATGCTAATATCATCCATTCTACAACACTGGGTGGAGCACCCCTCTTTGTAGTCACGTTTGATTTCATTTTCTTTTTCATCTCATCTGTGCCAAACCAGTCGACGATGACGGTCTCTATCCTCTGTGAGGCCAAAATGAGTAAAACTGCAAAGAGATAAAAACATGAATCAAACATTTAAAAAATATATATACATAACTATAACATTAAGGAAAATTCATACGCCATAAAGAGACCAAGATAATCTCTAAAACATTATGGACATGAACAGAATTAGTATTCACGTCGGTGTAGCGACATAGTGACAACTTATTCTAAGTTACCAACAAGTGTTCCCAAAAACACGCAAATCGACGACAAATTTGCCACCTAAACTATTTTCCCAATAAGTTAGACAATAGCTTATGAAAATATTTTAGGTAGCAAATTCATTGTCCATATATTCCTAAACTATCTTCTAACAGGGATAGCGTCGCCGACTCCCACACGGTAGGATCGAATCCTGAACAAGGTATGGATGTTTGTGTTATCTCTGTTAGCGGCTCCTCCACAAATGGCCATCAATTCGACCCCCCTCCCCCCCTTCCAGCGAATGCTTAGTCGCAAGTGACGCACAATTGGGGGAAAAATAGTTTCTATAAGTATTTCTTAAGATTTTCAGAAACTGCTTTACTATTTTCTATTTCAACTTTTTAAAAATGAAACCAAATATATATTTATTTGTACAAAATGTTAGTAACATAACTTTTTAGCAATCAAACTCTAAATAGTTAAAACAAGTACCGGCGTTCCCCAGTTTATGTTGTTTCGTTAGTCATAGCCAATAGTTATACTATTTAGGTTAATCATTTTTGCTTAGTTAATTTACATAATAGTCAAATTCAAGATTTTTCTATCTTCAAACTTCTGTACCTGTGCTACTTTCAGTCTGCTATATTTCATTGTTTCTTTTACACCGCACACTAGTGCTGAAATTTTTATTGTAATCGAAGGATATGCTTAATAATTCAGACTTGAAACAATTATTGCAGGTTTCACATTCTAAGAACAAAAGAAACTTGTTTAACATATTAAAAATATAAATAATTTGTGAATTTTTGACTTAAAGCCATTCATTTGGGATCCCAAACACAAACAGAAGCCTTTTGGCGAGTATTGTCTTCTTTTTTCTAGTTTCTTTTGAAACAAATAGTGCCATCCATGATTTAATATTTTACTGGGCTCCACAGCATTACAAGAACTCTTATTGGCTAGGATTTCGATAGCTTCGAGGTTAAATGCATAGATATGATTATTTTAATCAGATAAATTTTGGACGTTTTTAAAGGCTATTGTAATATTCTGATCATTGATTGTTTTCGTAAGAGTGATAATTAATCGGTTATATTTAATATCTATTTAGTGCTCTTTTATTCTTGTGAAGATTTTGCTTTTCGTCATACCTACGAGTAGCCGGCTTGTGAAATTTCTTGATTTAAAAACTTTCATTTGGGATCCCAACCAAACCACCATCTGATTAAGATTCTGCCAACTACCTTCTGGTCAAGAAAAGTCACGAGCCAGAAACGATAAAGACCCTATCCAAGCTTTAGAAACCACATGATTCTAGGAACCGGATTCTATATTGATCTGAGGCTTAAAAAAAAAAAAAAAAAAAAAAAAAGAAAAGAAAAATACCAGTTATTTTTAATTTTAATAAATTAATGCTTGTTTTTAAAATATATAGAGTTGCTGTTATACTTCGCTTGTGCTGTGCTGCAATCTATCGGAAGCACGTGAAACGTCTTCCCTAGGCCTCAAATATGAACGATAGTTCACTATGCGTCAGTGAGAAGAGCAGCTTTTGTTTTGTATAATTTGTTTGGTTTATCAATACTCAGATTTTTTGGAGGTAAATATTACGAATTTCGTAATCTACGAAGCAGTAAAATTGAGTGAAAGCCTAGAGTCATTTACGGTAGGGGAGTTAAATTAGTTTGATTCCAATGAACTTATTTCTATTAACACGTGTTTTAAGTTTACATTTATTCTCCAAGAAGGTGATTTGGAATATACAGAATACTAACTATTCCATATTATTTGTGATTTTTGTAGAACTTCAATACTGAAAATATTTTTAGCACAGTTTATTTATAATGAAAATTTTAAAACAAAATATTTATATAGTGAAACCCCGATCTATCGTTCCCGCATGCATCGTTTTCCCGCATTGATCGTTCTATTTCCATGATTCCTGCACAAATTGTATTTAAATAATGTTAACCGAACCCGCACCTTCAAAAAGTTCTTTTCCCACACTCATCGTTGTAAAATTTTTCTTCTGACCTTGAAAAATTTACTCCTGAAGATCAAGCGGTTCCATGTGGCATACAAACTGGAATTACTTCTTTCATCCTAAAATAAATCTTTTCACCATTTTCATGGAGGATCAAAATTGTGATACCATGTCTCCGGACCATCTATTCGTTTTGTAATTTCAGCATGACAAGAAGTTACCTCTTTAGTAATCCAGAAAATCTTTTCACGAAATGCGGTTACGTGCGAAAAAACGAAGAATTCCAAACAGAAAGCCAAGAAAATGATGATGATGATGATGATAATGCAGGTGAAGAGTGGTTGCGTATAGTAGAGGATGCGTCTGGTACAAAATTTAGAGATGCAGTATTCTAAAGATACACGAAATGTGTGATTTCAAACAATGAAAATTATGGCGAAGTAACACAGGATAAATTTCACGTCAATTGACTCAATTATGGCGTTTAAAAATGTACGAAATTTTATATAAGCACATGAAATTACAGGAAAGAACCAGAAAAATATTGTAAGTCTGAAAAAAAAAAAAAAAATCCCGTTTAATTAATAATAAAAACAAAAAACCCAACATAAAATTTTTGAATTAAAAAAAAAATAATAAATTTTACTTAAACTTCTACAACTTTGATTTATTTCTTTGACAGTTTGGAAAGTAGCAAATTACTTTTTATTAGTAGTATGCATTGTGTATCCATATAAACACTGTTTTCTTCGTGTTTTCATTTTAAGCCGCATTCGTCGTTTTCCCGCTTTCATCTTTTTTTTCTTTCTCTTACCCATAAGGTAGAGAAAGTATTGTTTTTGGGTCAAATTTTCGAACGCGAGATTTTGTTATATTTACACGTTTTGAGGTCCCCTGAATACTAAAATCATGTTTTTAGCAAATGGTCTGTGTGTCTGTGTGTGTGTGTGTCTGTCTGTTATCAGCATATCTCAAAAACAAATTATGGCAGAAAGTTCAAACTTGGTATTCTAAATGTGTATCATATAGGGATGCTACAGTAAGATTTTCGTTAAGATCAAGCAAATGGTTCGTGTACAGGGACAATCAAGAGAATTCTAATACCTTAGGTCTATGGGGGAAATTGCAGGTAAGTAGAGTTTAACGTCTATAGACTGCACTAAACCAAATGAAACAAATATATATTTTTTGTAATAGAGATAGTTAACTGGGAAAAAATTTTTGTGTATGTAGGCTCCTCGCCTCCGGGGGGGAAGTCCCCCCTCGAGGGGAGTAAATTTTCACGATGGGTATCTTTCAAAAGAGCTCGCCAATACCTTTAAAACGAATGGTTGAACCATCGATCTGCGATAATTTAAAACAAAGTTATCGATTTTTTTTACTTTTAACGAAAAAAAAAAAAAAAACTTACAAAATAAATCGTTTTTTTTTTTTTTTTTTTTTTTTTTTTTTTTTTTCGAGAATAAAATGGACTTTTTTTTGGATATTTGGTGTTATAGTACCTCTTTAATATGGAAATCGTCTGCATTATCATAAAAGATAATTTTTTTAAATAATAATTTTAATATATTATTTTTTAAAAACAGAATTATTTTTTAATAATTGAATTAAATTCTATATAAATGTAGGTGCATTAATGAAACAGGGGGCGGTAGCCCCCCTCACACAGAACTAATTATTATATAATACTCTTCAGAAGCCTAATATGAATTGTTGAACACAGGTTTACATAACAGTACTCTTTATAATACCTATTAATCTGCAACCTGTATTTATAGTATTAAATTTCAGTGTAAGAGAAAGTCGTGTGAGTGACACGCCAGATTATTTTTCTTCTTTTACGCACCTCGTGAAAAACGATGGATGGTATCTCTACGGTATTGCAGTTATTTACGATTTTCTGTACATATACTATACTATTAATTATTATCCTTTATGGAAATGGAGCGGGGGTTTATTCCATGTTTTCCTTCATAATTATTCTATATTACCCGCTTGGACCCTATTACCCTACAATGGTTTTATTTTTTCCTTGATTAAAATTTTTGCATGTAAACCTTATTTTTTATAACATAAATCTACCAAAACACAATAAAACGTTTGAAAGTTTGCAATAATCGAATTCACAATGATCTAAAAATTTCAGTTTATTACGGTGAGTTCAAATAGAAATAATATTCCATATTCACCTCCTTTCCTCTATCACCGTTTACACATACACTGACGGAAAAAAAAATCCCAACACCAAGAAAAAAACATTGTAGAGTAATGAAATTCGGACAATGTATTTGTCCAGTTAACATGTTTAACTGATTAAATTTTCAAGATCACAGGTTGATTTAAGCTCGAGAAAATGCATTTCAAATGTGAAATGCTGTTACATTAATAGCCGGTGTAACCTCCAATATTTTGAATGCAAGCCTGCAAACGTGCATGCTTTGTGCCATACAGGTGCCGAATGTCACTTTGTGGTATGGAGTTCAACGCTTGTTGTACTTGTTCTGTGAATACTGGGACGGTCAATGCTGGCTGTGGATGATGCTGGACTTGTAGTCCAATGATATCCCATACGTGGTCAATTGGAGACAGATCTGGTGATCTCGCAGGCCAAGGTAACATGCCGACACTCTCTAGAGCCCGTTACGTTACAACACCGGTATGAGGGCGAGCATTATCCTCTTGGAAAACTCCCCTTGAATGCTGTTCATGAATGGCAGCACTACAGGTTGAATTACCAGACGGACGCACAAATTTGCAGTCAGTGTGTTTGGGATAACCACGAGAGTGCTCCTGCTGTCGTAGGAGATTGCGCCCCAGACCATGACTCCTGGTGTAGGTCCACTATGTCTAGGTCGCAGACAGTTTGTTTGCAGGCGTTCCCCTGGCCTCCTTCTGACCAACACACCGTCATCACTGGCACCAAGGCAGAACTTGCTTTCATCAGAAACACAAAATTTCTCCACTTCGTCCTCCAATGAGCTCTGGCTTGACACCAATGCCGTCGGAAACGGCAATGACTTGGAGTCAGTGGAATGCATGCTACAGTGCGCCTGGCTCGGAGCTTTCCTTGAAGTAACCGATTTCTAACATTTGGTTGTGTCACTGTGGTACCAACTGCAGCTCGAATTTCTGCCGCATATGCAGTACGATGCGTCACAACCGGACGCCGGATACGGCGGTCTTCCCTCTCAGTAGTGCCACGTGGCCACCCAGAACCCGGTCTTTTTGAGACAGTACCATCCCTTGACCACCGCACCCAACAATCATGCACATTGGATACATTACGGCCAAGTCTTTCTTCAATATCGCGGAAAGAAAACCCACCTTCTGGTAGCCCTATTACAAGACCTCATTCAAACTCGATGAGCTGTTGATAATGGCTTCTTCGTCTTCTTCAAGGCATTCTTGGCTAACATCAACTCAATCTGCCAAATTTCAAAGATCAATAACGATCACAAACTTTACAGCACGCATTTAAAGCAAACTTGATTTGCAATTTCTGAGTGTCGCTACTAGCGCCACACTTATGCGCGAAGCGCGAAATTTGAATCGATATTATATTTTAGATGTACAAACACGCCTACCAAATTTCGTTTATCTGACACAAGTCTTTCTTGGTGTTGGGATTTTTTTTTTTTCCGTCAGTGTATGTTTATCAAAGAAAAATTAAAAGTTAAATTACATTAGTATATAAAATGGATTTACTCACTTGAAATTAAAAAAAAGGGGTGGGGAATTTTCTGTACATAGAACAGTGGTTCAATAGCGTATTAGGAATGATTGTACAATATAAAATCTTAAGAGACCGCTGGTTATTCTGAGCTCTCTGTTTTTCACTCTTTTTTATGTTGTGACATTGACACAATCGGCAATGTGATTATTATCAATGAAACACCACACTACATAAAATTATAGGACATTTACCAGGCGTCATTTTCAAAGCACAATCATTACAAACTGTCCTCACATTCATTATATATTTTTGAATAAACAAGTTTCTCTCTGCAATCCTTTTTATTTTATCATCTTTTAAAATGTGGAATGTCTTTCTTTTTTTTTTTTTTTTTTTTTTTTTTTGTCATCCTGTATTAGCTATATTACGTATATATAATATGAGTATATATGCGTAAAATACTTTTCATGAATCTGAACTTATATATTACCATTCAAAAATTTTTCTATACCGTGATGTGTAGAATGAAAAACAACATGGATTATGCATGTAGTAACGAGAATGCTTGATAGATAAACATCTTTGTTTATAAGTTTATTTCTTTGAAGCTATCGTTGTTTAATAAAAAAATATTAGGATGATGAGAGGACTATCTCCTTCAGGCAGCAAAAAATCCTTGTTTCCATTTTATTGAAGTCATTATTGAAAAATAATAATGAACTAAACTAATCACATGGACAATGACATCGTACATTTGTTGCAATACTTACTTAAAACGAGTTTTAAAAATAGGACTCTTGTCTAAAATTATATTCTGCTTAAAACGGAAATATTAACAAATAATAATAATCAATTTTTTATGCCTTTATTTTAAATATATATGTTACCGTTAAAGTGTGAAATCCGTTATTTCATAGAATAACTAGGTATTCTATAGAATAACGATTACTTGATCGTTAAAGTGTGAAACATTATGTATATTATATTATGTATACTATATTATATATTTTATCATTAGTTATTCAATAGAATAACTAGTTATTTGATAGAATATCTAGGTAAAGTATGACATTTTTCATCTATTATATTTTTTAACTAATTTGTTTAGTTATTTCATGAAATACCTAGTTATTTTATGAAATAACTGAATTATATATTTTAACGGTAACATACCGTTAAAGTGTGAAATCCGTTATTTCATAGAATAATTAGGTATTTTATGATCAATTAATTTATAAAAAAAATACTTTGAAATTGTTTATTTTACACTTTAACGGTCTACCATTAGTTATTCAATAGAATAACTAGTTATTTCATAGAATAACTAGATAAAGTATGAAAATTTTCATCTATTATATACTTTAACTGACTTGTCTAGTTATTTCATGAAATACCTAGTTATTCTATGAAATAACTGAATTATACACTTTAACGGTAACATATATACAAATTAAAATTTCGTTTTTTTTTTTCATTGAGCGACATTTATCATTTCTGTAAATTTTTTATGATATTGTATTGTAATGCATAAGTATGTGCATTGTACACACACACACACAAAAAAAAAAAAAAAAAAAAAACTTTTATGCATTAATAAACTGCTATATATACATGTAGCATTACACATCCAATTTCAAAAAAGTTTTTGGTGATATACAGTTATTTTTTTATACTATGTATTTTACAAGGGGATGTATATAAAAAAAAGTAAATAAATACCTTTTTGAGAAAAAATAAAAATTATTTGAAAAAGTCCTATCATTGTAAAGTCACTTCATAAAATTCCGCACTTTTAAACCTTAAATTTAATGATATATTTAATATTGAAACCTGAACAATCTTGGCTAGTTAATTCAAAAGTGCGAGAGTATCTCAAGGCGGAACTCTTACATCACTTTTTTTTTTTTTTTTATTCATAATTTCTGTCATATTTATTGAATAATATTTTAAGATTGAATAGGATAGAAAGAATTGATAAAAAAAATAGTGGTGTAAGAGTTTCGTATTGAGACAGAAACTCTTGCACCTTTGAGTTAGTTATTTAAAAAATCTCAGATTAAAGAGTTGCACGAAAATTGAATAAAATTTACGTATAATCTTTAGTTTTTTAAAAATTGGTGATTAACCATTTTTTTTTTTTTTTTACCTTTCGGTATAGCTCAATGAATGTTTACTTAAATGTCTTAATTACCATTCATTTATTTATTAAATTTCTTACTATCATACAAGCCATGAAAAAAAAAAAAATGTTTATACAGCATGAGTTGCCTTAATATGAGATAATAATTAGATATTATATACACAAATATTATTCTATCAAAGTGCGAGAGTATCTCAAGGCGGAACTCTTACATCACTTTTTTTTTTTTTTTTTTTTAATTCATAATTTCTGTCATATTTATTGAATAATATTTTAAGATTGAATAGGATAGAAAGAATTGATAAAAAAAATAGTGGTGTAAGAGTTTCGTATTGAGACAGAAACTCTTGCACCTTTGAGTTAGTTATTTAAAAAATCTCAGATTAAAGAGTTGCACGAAAATTGAATAAAATTTACGTATAATCTTTAGTTTTTTAAAAATTGGTGATTAACCATTTTTTTTTTTTTTTTACCTTTCGGTATAGCTCAATGAATGTTTACTTAAATGTCTTAATTACCATTCATTTATTTATTAAATTTCTTACTATCATACAAGCCATGAAAAAAAAAAAAAAAATGTTTATACAGCATGAGTTGCCTTAATATGAGATAATAATTAGATATTATATACACAAATATTATTCTATCAATATAAATGATAACTAACACTGACTTTTCAAAGGTTGGCTTTATTTTTTAATTTTATTATTTAATTATATTTTTGTGTGTGTATATGATCTCAATAAAAAATTTTTTTTTCTATTTTTTAAAATAAAAAACCTCTAGAAAGTTATGACATAAAAAAACTTGCATGTTATTAGAAAACTTTTTTAACCTTCTAGCGGGCGCGCTGCTTATACGAACATGAAAGGTTTTCACATACACTACTGTAAAATATGTATTTTAAAGTATCTGAATATTTTAATTATACTATAACCATTTGAAGATTAATAATAACATTCAGTTGGAACTTTTATTCATTAAAACAAAACTGAAAGAATGAAACTGAAAGCGCAAAATCAATATAAAAAAATCAAAAAAACATCGGAATTATAAGTTAATTAATTTTAAAAATATTTAAAATAATAATGTTTAAAACAAAAACAACAAACAATCGTTTTTAGCAGTGAAAAAAAATCAAATGTAACAAAACGTTACATGAAAGATCGCGCGTATTTTTCAAATACAAATAGCAAATATTCAGCTTCATATCATTGTCTCGAGGTTCAAAAGATAACTAAAAATAGATCAATATATACTGAGTGAATAGCCAAAGATAAGTGCTTCAAATGCTCTCTGACTTTAAGATATACAACGAGATTTACCACAAGTATATCTCTCAGATACGCGCGCCCGTTGGAAGGTTAACTGGAAGTATAATGCTTAAAAATTACTAGACATTGTTGCAAATTAGAATAAATATTTCTGCTCAGTCTCAATAAGTAGTTTTATACTGAGCAATAAACAGTGGATCGATTCGATAACTAACTATTTCATTATTTCAATTAGACTTCAAAAATGATAATTTCAATTTGTAAACTTTTATTGCTTTCTTCTATATATAAAAGGAAAAAGTATTTTATTCGTTAAAATTTCCGAATTCCAGTTTTCGACGGATTTATACATTTTGAGATATCCCGAACACGATTTGACTGTTTTTAGAAAATGTCTGTCTGTCTGTGTATGTGTATAAAAAACATTGGGGGAGTTGTATCTCACGAACCCATGAACAAAATTTATCCAAACTGGGTATGTAATTGAGCCCTGACCTAAACTGGTGCTGATTAGATTTGAAGATCAATCGCTCAACAGGTGGCGCTGTCATCTTATTTTTCTAAATTTTTAACAGGGACAAAATTTCGTATAAATCTACACAATGAGAGTTATTTTTAACGCATGATTGTAAAATTTATATAGCATACTTAATAATAATAGTAGTAAACTCAAGAAAAATGCGCGTTCATGTAGGGGTATTGCTATCCCCCCCCTCTTGGGAGGGGGGTGAATTTTCAACGTCGGTATCTTTTGAAAGAACTTTTCAATACTTTTAAAACGCATGATTGAACCATTTAGAGTGCTGATTCAATGGATAAATGATTAGCTTTCTGTGGTTCAACATTAATCACGTGATATGAACCAATAGATTGCTATGTTTGGCCCTTTACCTCTATTTTGGCGTTTAAAATTTCAGTTCGCAAATTATAATTATTATTAGGTAACACTACAGTCTTATAACCGAAATAAATTGTTTTTAAAATAAATTTTCACATGTTTCATACAATAACAGATATTAAAATACTTTTTTTTCATCATTTCCCAACAAAGTTTAAAAGTGTTTATAAAGAGAAGTTAAACTTTTAAAAGAGCTAAATTTAACAAGAAATAATAATTTATCAACTATTTTTAAACATTTTGTCGGTTAAATTTCGACTACACGAAATAAAAAAGAAGTAAAATAAAAACTAAAATGATTTAGAACAAAAAAATATTAAACTACATATGTAAACAAATATATTGGCGCTTATAATTTTTGCCAAGTACAATCTCCAAACCGTTGCCATAGAAATTTATTGAAAATAAGCTTTTACCAAGGGAAACAACGCATAGATGGTTCCATTGATATAGTAATTTATATAGATCTATCATCCCATTGTTATCATGCAAAAATTTTTGATGTCGAAAAAATGTTTTGACATCAGCCATATAGTGGTATTAAAACCATTGAAACTTGGCAATTGCAATAAAATAGAATAGAATGTTGATGATTTTTCAAAATGTCGGAATATTGCGTTTTTTAATTTTTCTAATAAATTTATGAAAAGAAATGGATAAGTTATCATAAAAGTAAATTATATTTCACTAAATTATGAAAACTATAATTTTTATAATCAATTGCTTTGTTATTATTATGAAATAAAAACTGGTTTGATTTTTAATGAAATACGTTTTTTTAAGTTTGGTATTTTTTAAGAATTTGTATTAGTAAATATTATAGAATTTTCAGAATTATTTTAAATATATTTAGCAGCGGCGTAGGTAAAGAACGTTAGTTTTAGTATATAAAATGAGTTTAACTTTAAATATTAACTACATTAATAAATATATAAAAGAAGAAAAGAAAGAAAGAAAAAGAAAAATTATTTGAAATTGTATCTACAGTTTTTCATTCACTTTTCGCATATAAATTATTCATAAATTTTATTTTCTAAATTATGTGTGTGTATTCATTCGGAAAAAGACGGCCATATTGTGGACTTTTCTCCGAGTAAAAAGGGATCATGTTTTTCCCCCAATGATCTATATCTATGGATGGTTCATGTCGCATGATTCATGTTGGACTTTGTCAGGGTTACCATTTATTACTCTACTTTATTTATCTCGTTGGGTTGAACCATAGATCTATGATAATTTAAAATGAAGTTATCGATTTTTTTTCATATTTAACAAAAAAAAAAAAAAAAAAAGAAACACAAATATTTCATTTCTTTTCACAAAACTGACTTTCTTTCGGCAATTAAAATTAGACTACTTTAAGTGGAAAATCGTCTGCATTCACCATGGAAAATAATTTTAATAAATTATAATTTAATAAATTATTTGTATTGCGTATACGATTATATACAGAAGAAAGTTTTGTGGTCATCTCAAAATTCTAGTGTTTTAAGGAACCAAGACCCAGCAAGACGAAATAATTACACCTGGTTTGATACAAAAAGCTTAATAGCAATTCACTATACTACATACAGATATCCGAGTACTTATTTAAATATATACACTGCACGCAGTAAACAGAACATTAAATGTAGGTTACGTAAGACGGTTATAAATTCTTACAGGACGACACTGCCTGTGGCCCATGGCCACCGACAATCTTTTTTACGGCACTCTGCTACATCTCGCAGCAACAACTGACTAACTTCTGTCTGACTTCTGAAATTAAAATGTTTTCACTTCACTTTTTGAATTGGCAAAATATCATTAGATGTTTTGCTAAGAATGGCGGCAGCGCCCTCTGTATTATTTTAAAAGGTAGGGAAGATGACTTAATATCGATAGGCTATTTAACTAACATATTCGCAGGAGTTTGAACTTAGCTCGTTACATTCTTCCCCTCTGTTCCCGAGCCTACGTATCGAGGCGGGAACAGCACTTAAAGCTTTCCGTGGAGATTAAACCACAGGAGATTAAACTTCTGTAAATATAACATTTTAACATGAATGTGAGGGTCGATGCACAACAAATACCTAAATTTAATCACATTGTTGATACAGGCCCCACATTGGGCGCCAGTTTTAAAAGAACAAGGACCCAGCTGGACTTTGTAACATATAAACTCAGCTAGTTTAAACTTAGTGCGTTGCAATGTTTTTTTTTTTTTTCTGCTGAAAGTGTAAGAGAAGAAAGAAACTGAAAATTTTTCAGTTTGGATAGGAATTTTCCTATGCAGCTACAATTATTTCACGTGATGAAAAAGGTCTAATAGTAAGCATTTAACCAAGGATTAAATTAAAAAAACGAGAATCAAAATCTGTTTTAACCCGTCATTTTTTTTTTTTTTTTTTTTTATATAAACAAACATTGGTCGAATATAATGCCAACTTATAATTTACGTAAAGTGAGAAACCGCGGAAAACTTTTTTTTTTTTCCTTTTACGATTGCAGCTCATAAAACATAACTATTTCGCTCAGTCTACACTAAATTTCGAAAAGTGTTTGGAAATTTATTTTATTATTATTATGAATAGTATTTTATAAGCTAAAATACATATCTAATGATGTGTAAATTTAATTATAAGTAACTACTCTGATAACCATAATATAATAATAATAATAATAATAAATAGCAGATATTTTAAATAGGTGTTGAAATTGGACAAATATTTTACTATACCATGACTGCATGATTTATTTTTAGCAAGAAGATTTCTATTCTACTAAACTTTCAAAGATAGGAATTCCTTGACGCTTAATTTTTCATGATTATGAGAGAAAAATCCCTTTGAAAACAACAATAATTTTTGTGCCATGATGCTTTGTTTTGTAATGAGGTAGCAGTATGCTGCTGATTTTCCTATGATTAATTACAACAAAATATTTATTTGTAGAAAATGAAAATAAATAACATTGATTTTGTTTGCGCGCTTTTCTATAGATATAGGTTTGTGAGACGATTTGGCCAATGGTTGATATTTTTATGCCGGATGATGCTTAATTTTTAATGTTAAATATTCGATTATTTAACCCTTTCCGACCTGAAACGTTTTTTCCTTAAAACTTCACATTCTTCTGTTTTTTCAAACTGAAAAAAAATATGAACTATAACCGACATTTATTGATTGAAAATTGTACTTTACACTTTCTGCTAATTAGCTCGATCGTTCATTTCTTGATATTACATACTAGCCGCCTTCGCCGACCAGCTGGTTCGCGATCCTTGAAAAATCCGATTTTAAAAAATTACCGTTCAGTGGCGCCTGCGGCGCCTGTTTCCCGTTTCAGGTCCTACAACAGCTTATTGACATATAGTGAAAATAGCTTAATTGAAAGCAGGCTGTTTCAATATTTGAAACACTTATCGTATTATAATCTTTCAAAATTCTGACTTTAGCAAAGTCCCGCTCAGTGTATTGTAATAAAGGTGTTCTGGCTCTTTTGTGGTTTTCTCTGAAACTCCTGCATGGAATTTAACGACTTATATCAGTTTAAAAGTCCGCAAAATTTTAAATGATATGTTATAAGTAATTTAATCATAATTAGAATTCTAGATATTAAATTATAAAAATATTAAAGCGCCCTCTGGCGACGGATTTGCAACATACACTCTTCAATTTCAATTCAAATAACTTTTAAAATGATATATTACTTATGAAATTGTGTTAATTAGAAGCTGAGATACAAAGGTAATATAAACATTTTTATAAAAAGATTAGTGTCTGACTTATTCATGTTTTTTTACGAAACTTGCGTAATTCAGGGCTATATAAAGTCAAACATCCTTAGGACGAAATATGAGGGGAAATTGAAATTCTAAACTCTAGAAAATACCGAATTTGTAAGGATTGGACTATTATTTCTAATTTATTTTCCACTTTTTATGCTTTTAACTCCGTTAAAATATCTATTTTCATGCAATGGCGGCGAATTCTCAGTCATTGAGATCGCTTTTTGATTAGACATAGGTCGACATTTTAATTAATATCTCCACAACCAATTAAAATTTTTAAATTCTTTTTTCACTATGCCCTCGGGGAGGCTTCTGAGCACCCGTATGTAAAAATTTGTAATTCTACGTTGAATAGGGGCTGAACGTATAGATGCACAGATAGACAGATAGACAGACAGACATCTTCTATTATTATTATAGATAGACGAGTGTTCCAGATGCAAAAATGTAAGTGGATGTCGTGGATGTCTAACCCGCACGATCGTTCGGCCTTTGTCGAAAAGGGATAAGGTAACTAATAAGTTCATATTTTATCCAATTGATTCTTAATAACTCCGTTTTAATTTTTTTTCTCTATCTTTTGCATTCTATATATTATTTCACAAATTATTTATTTAACTAATTTGCAGTGAAAAGTTCCGATTTTTAGAGTGAAAATTGTTCATGTCGAGGAATCGAAACTCGAACTGAAGCTTAATGTGTCGATGTTGCACCACTCAGCTGTCCCGGACAAATCTCGAATGACATTTTTCTCTCGGGAATTACTTCGAAATTTCTGTCGATTTGAATCTTCCAGAATAGCTTAGTGATAGAGCACTGGCACGTTAGGCCAACCAGAACTTGCGTTGTTCTACTTTCAAACCGAGTGGAAGGGAGTTGCCGGCATCAGTCTCAGATGACAATCATCAGCCTTACCGTTCGGAGATTTTCGTTGTTATTTTCAAAACTCGTGCGAAGATGAACTAGGATCCTTTAGAAAGGCTCACCATGGAACGCATTTTAGTCAGGACTCGGAAGAAATAGTTATCAACAGACTTTAAAACCTGCAATACAACATGATACATCAGTACGTTAAGCCGTTAGTCCTAAGTTCGATTTCCAGTCCGGTACATTTTTGCACTCTCTCTCCCTTTTTCTCTATGCTCTGTCTATCTATCTATCTATATATCAAGTGCATGGGTGGAGACGTTAAGGCCGATTGATGGTCTGAGGGTCCTAGGACTGGGTGGCTTGCCTTCCATGGGGGATTTTCTATAGACTGAAAAAAATACGGATAACTTTGAACGGCTTGGCTAAAGAGCGGGATCTGGGATCAAACCCGGTATATTTCTGTCAACCGGTATCGAGAGCAGAACCTCATCTCAGTCACTGGTGGAGTTCATAGATAGCATTTATTTATTTAAATAAACTTTTTTCAAAATGTTTTTTTCATCATAGAGTAGATAGCCGAATTTGAGAGTTATGTATGAGAATTAAAGAATTTGATCACATAAAATTGGTTTGTTGAACATTTTGTAAGTGAATTACTGAATAACATTTTTTGAACACATAAATTAAAGATGCTCAAATGTTGTCTGAATGAAATAAGCTCCGTCCTAAAAAACATATAATAAGAAAAATGTAAATAAGTTCAATAAATTTTAGTTTAAATACCATTTTATCTTTTACAACATTTCAATGAAAAAAAAAAAAAAAAAAAACTTTTCATAAGCATAATCTTTCTTTCTTAGCTATTAAATTTGAAGCATGTTTTTTTTTTTTTTTTTTTTTTTCCTCCAGATAATTTCTAATCTATGTAAGTGGAATATAAATTTGTGGTTTAATTAAACGGAATAAGATCTTTAAAAAGCCAAGGTTTAGTTTTAAGTTAAGAACATGTAATCTTTCTTTAGATAAAAAAGAAGATTATATTGGATTTTATTTAATGAGATTAATATTAGATAGATGTAGCATGTAAGACAAATTCATTAAATGTTTTCCTAAACTTTTAATCAAATACAATTATTTAAGCTTTCGATATTATTATTAAAAAAATATTTCAGCAATTTAGAATTTAGATTTTGTATATTTCGATGATAAAAAAAAATTATTGAAACTGCAAAAAGGTGAAAAATTAGTTTACTTGTATTTTTATATTTAAGAACATATAATAAAATAACTAGAGCAGTCAGTCATTTTTACAGTAGTCAACGAGATTGTTTCAATTTATCGGAAAATTATGAATGCCAAAATTAAAGAAAAATGTATATGCAGTAATCAGTTAATTTAAGAAATATCAATCTTAAATTAATTCTGTATATACAGTCTAAATTAATATTTCATTTCTTACAATATCTGGCCACTATTTTTAATTAACCTACATCTCCTCTTTTTATTTTATTTCTTGTGATAATATATATATATATATATATATATTGAAGTTTCTCTTTGTGGTTAGGAAAAAGGGTTCCACAATATGTTAATGTCGATAGAACATAAATACGAGCGATAACAATAAAATTATTAACTGGTAAATTTACAACTTTCAGTTTAATTAAAGAAGTTATAATCGTAACATTTCATGAATCATCCACGTTAGTGACACAGGCGGCTAATATAGGGATGTGATATCTGAGAAACTATTTCTTTAATGTTCTGAAATTAACGAGTATGTAAGTATTAAATAGTTAAACCAAAGAATTTATTTTTATTTATTTATTTAAATATTAAAATAGTTTATTTATTAAGATTGCTGTGTTTTGAATGAAAAATTCTGAGTAAATGAAGCAATTATAGAAATTCATTTTGTTGAGAGTTTGATGAAACCAATGATTTGCATTTATTAAAAATATAATCTAAATACAATATTGTAAATATGAAAACTATTTGTTAAAAGATTGTAACGATGACAACATTTAATTGCTTTTCATTGCACGAAACACAAATTTTATAAATGTTTTTAAAATATATTTTCTAGTGTTTTAATCTTGAATAAATGGAATAAAATAGAATGGTTAAATAAATAAATAAATAAATGAAAAAACATTAAAATAAATAAGTAAATAATAAATAAAAAATGTAAATAAATAAATAAAAGATTATGATAAGATTTATATAATATTAAATTCTGCATTATTTTATAGAAAATCTGCTTTATATAACTTTAAAAATATAATGCATATTTTTTAATTAGATTTTTCCTCGAATAATAATAAAAAAAAAAAGTGTAAGAAACTAATTATTTTTAAAGTTTGGAAAGGAAATATACTATTAGACTTAAATATTTTTGAAGATTGTAAAACTTTGTGTCCTACTATTTGACTTTTTCAGATTTAATAAACAGGATCTTTATTTTACCATAACACAGAAACATCACAGTATGATTTTAATGGCTTGAGTAATAATTTTACATTGTAATTACAGAACTGTATCATTGATTTATTTATTTTAACTCCTATCTGTTCGTTCTGCGAAAAAAAAAAAAAGAAAAAAAAAAAAAAAAAGACACTTTTTAAAATACGAGTGGTTTTAACGAAGGCATTTAATTATATATATTATTAAAATAAATTATAAATATTATAATATAACATTATAAATTATAAATATTATTATATATATATAATTATAATAGATTAATTGAAACGCAATAGAATGTTATATAAGAAAAATGTGTGGAAAATTTACAAAATTGAAAAATTGGTAGATTATTTCCCTAATAACCTGAAATTTCTTTATACTAAGAAAATGGTGGATGTTGATAATCGTTAAAAAATCGATCTTTGAACTATTTTAGCAATCTGAAAGTTTTCATGCATGCGCATTGAAATGTATCAATATTAAACATATTAAAAATTCCCGAAAATTAATAAATAAAACAAATTATTTTAATGTTCCATGCGACTGAGTTTTTTAATTTCAACCCTGATTTTACCTTATTATAACATATTAATACATTTTAAATATATTTGTGCATTAATTTAAAGATTGGTTCATAAATTAATTTTTTAAAAGTATTTTTATGTTTGGATGTTAAACATTTGCATAAAATTTCAGTACTAAAACATAAAAATAGTAATTTCAAAGACCGACTTTGAACGATTTTCAACGTTCACCATTTCTTTAGTATAAAGAAATTTCCAGTTATTATGCAAATAATCTACCAATTTTTCAATTTTGTAAATTTCCTTTATATTCTTATATAATCTTCTGTTTAGTTTCAATAAAGCTACTTTTCTAATACTTTTCTAATACTTCACAACATTTTAAATTAATTTTAAAATATCTAATTATAGCATTAGATACACTCCCCCGAAGATTCAAACCTTCATTTTTTGATGTAAAATGATTAAATTATTATATTGTATCACGATTATTTCAACTCTTTCATGTACACAAGGCAATTTTTTTTTCAGTAAAATAAATATTCATTTCCTTAATACAGTTGTTAAAAATTTTATGCACAATCATAGTCGCTTTGATATAAGCACACTTTAATTCCTAATAATAATAAAAAAGTTTGGAAAACTTCTATGTATTTTTTATAGTTAGAAAATGCTTGTGCTTTAGCTGTCTGTGGAATTTTTTTATGAATTGAAACCAATAAAGACAATTCAAATATGAAAGATATATTTTTTTAAACTTTTGACTAAAAAATTATTATCTATAACAAACATTGTACATTAATTAATAATTAAATTTAAAAAAAAAGTAAAAATCTCTATTAATTATAAAATTTCCTGTGTGTAGTCAATTTTTTTTTTTTTTTTTTTTTTTTTTTTTTCGCATAGAAATAAATGATTCACTAAATATTGTAATATTGGACACAAATATATCTTTACAAAATCTTTTTGTGTACGAAACCCGATTTTAGGTTTTGTTTTTGAGTAATTTTTCGTTTTTCAAAAACTGCGAATAATTATACCATGTTTGAAAAATTATATTAAAAAAAAAAAAAAAAAGTAAAAACATTTTGTGAAACTGATGTCATGGTTAACGGGTAATATATATTTAGAAGTGAATAATGATCATAAGAATCATTTTGTTAAAGCGGCATAATATTGAATAAATTAATGAATAAAAAATAAAATAAAATAAAAGCATGCGTTTATTCATGTTGGATCTTTCCATGTCAAATCGAACATGATTTTTAAATTTGAAACCCATCATCACAGATATGGATCAAATTTGATATACTTATAGAACTTTTCATGCTAACTCTAAAATGTCAAGAATTTTGATATTAATCAAGGAGTTTTCAAGTTATGATATTTTAAATGTATGCCAAAATGGTCGATTACCCACCATTATGAATACTGTACATAAAGATATAAATGTCGGTAACTCCTTTTAATTTTATCACAGAATCATCAAAATACTTTTCAGTTTGATTAGTTTCAGTTAAAATTATTCAGTTTGTTTATAAAATAAAATCTAGAGTGACTCCACTCCACTTTCCGAACATTAAGTTGTATAAAAAAATTAAAGTAACCCAGCAAAACCACAGATGACGGCCAACACGAGGCCAAGTGCTGGTTGCCAACAGTAGCTGCAGCTGGCCCGTCGGTGGCAAAAGTTACGGTGCCGCAGGGAATATGTTACGCCGGCCGTCAGTAGGCCATATTCAATCGATCCACTGTTGGCAGCCTGCAGTAAGTTAAAAATAAGTTAGTGGGCCAGTGAATGGATCGCTGCTGGCAGCTAGCAGTTTGATGAAAATAGGTAATGGGCCACTGTTGGTAACCGATATTAGGTTGGAAATTGTTAGTGGGCCAGTGCTGGACTACCTGGTGGCAAACATAATTTTTCTATGTTATTGCTGGCAGCCTGCAGTGGGCCAGCTGTGGCAAACATAAAAAATTATATTACTGCCGGCAGTTTTCATTGGTCCTTTATATTTTCCCATTAAAGGCCCGTTTCACTCACCGTCGCCGGAAGCCGAAGCCAATGTTATTCTATGGGAAATTTTCTTTGCAAATAACTTATTAACTAATACATATTTTTAAATTTTGTTTTCACATTCTGAAAATTTCTAACTGTTAAATTGACGGACCTTTTTTAAAAAATTATTTTTTTATTTTTTTTATATTTTATTTTGAAGCTGCAAAATACGAATTTTCAATATGTGAAATTTTTCATTTTGCAAATTCAAAATAAAATATTAAAAATAAAAAAAAAAATACATTTTTAAAAAATGTCCATCAATTTAACAGTTGGGAATTTTCTGAATGTGAAAACAGAATTTAAAAATATGTATTAGTTAATAAGTTATTTGTAAAGAAAATTTCCCATAGAATAACATTGCCTCAGACTTCCGGAGACGGTAAGTGAAGAGGGCCGTTAATAGGACAGCAGTGATTTAGTTATAGCTAGTATATTTATTTTATTGGTGATACCTTTAATTTTATTAATGCTTTTTTCTTTTTCTTTCTTTCTTTTTTTTTTTTTTTTTTTCCTCTCTCTTTTTTCTGATGAAGTAGCAGCCAGTTTTTTCTATGAATCCAATATTTAATTTGATTTTGTACATATTCATTTTTAAATACTATTTACAAGTATTTGATTCATACACTATGGTTGTAAATTCAGGATTTCTAGTGCAATATATAGGAAATATTCAGTTGATCCATTTTTCTTATCATAAAAGTTTAATTTTTTGTTTTCAGTGCAAACATTTCTCTATATTACATCTTTTGGTATAAAGGAATTTATGTTTTTTTTTTCTTTTTTTAAGTGTTCAAATTTCAATATCTTATATAAATAAATGTAACTTTACATGTGAAAATTATAAAATATTGAAACAAAAATTGTTATAAAGAGAGCATTGTAAAAAACACCATAAACTAAAAAATAAATAAAATAAAATAAATAAATAAAAATAAAAAATTGCAGCAATTGTTTCCGGTTGAAATAGCACGAAGACCCTTCATCAGGCGAAAAAAAGTGGGCACGAGTGCAGCAAAAGTAATTTGCTGCAATCGTGCTTTTTGTTAAACTCACGAAGGGATGTGTTATTATTTCAACCTAAAAGAACTGATGCATTTTTTTGGTGGGGGGGAGGGGGGGCGGCAATGATTATGTTCATTTACAAAGTTTTCTATTTATTACTACAGTACAAAATCTCAAATCTGGAATCGTCCGTACCGTGGCCTTTCCGGATTTCGGACTTTTCCGGATTTTAGGTCACTTTCTGATTTACGGCAATAAAAAAAACGGACATCTCCATTCCGAACGCCCTTTTAGTTAATAACTAGCTTACGCCCCCGAGGGTGCGATTTCTTAAGAAATTGGAGTATACTCTCAAGTAACATGTACAATACTTTGAACAAACACCATAAAATTTTGCAAACAAAACGCAGGCAGCAACGATTACGCTTTGTTTGCCGCACTCGTACCTACTTCGTTTGCTTGATGAAGGATCATGTTTTATTTCCATCCGAAACGATTGTTGCGAGTTCTTACATTTTATGGTGTTTACTCTTATTACTTTTAAACACCAATTCTGTGGTGCTTTTTTGTTATAACTCTTAAGTATCCAGAAAATCTTGAATATTTTTCTTTTCCCAATTGATAATTTTTTTAGGAAGGCAGATGATCAAGCTTTCTTTTTTTCTCTCTGTGTGTTTATCTTGAAAGTCGCACATTTGAAACCACAGAAATTATCACTGAGAAATCGGCTATTTAGAATTAATTACACAGCTGTCAAACTTAACCAGGCCGCCACAAAGAACTTTTTCGTGTTGTTGATAGTCCAATGGAATCTTAACTCCCTCCCCAACTCTCTTCAATGTCCTTGAGTGAATAATTTTTCGACGTGCGATACCGAAAGATGATTTTGCAGTTTTATACAGATGACGTTATTTGAACTTAATGCGAATATTCAGCATTTGACCTGTGCCAATTTATTTTCATTAGGTTTGGAAATCAGATTCTGAAAAGGGTAAAAGAAGGGAATACAGTTTCAGCTGAAAGGAAAAAAAAAATATCGCTCGGTTGAGTAAAGAGATAACGGAATTAGGGAGAAAAAAGAAGAGTGCATTTGTCTTTGTAGTTGTAAATATTTGAGAGTTTTATCTGCCAATTACCTATTTAAAAAATATTTTTAGAATTCCATAAAACTCATATGTTATACAGGTTTTCGAGATTTACTATAGGACGCTTGTCATAAAAAGTTGTACAGGTAACACAAATGGTTTCAGTATAAAAATGCATAAAATAATTTGGATACATTACAGTTTAAGAGAAACTTCTTATCAGCGCAAGAAAAAATCTGTATACAACGCTAAAATACAGATCAACATAAATTTTATAGATGCAATAAGAAATGGTTCCGATCAAAAATGATAAAATAAATATTTGTGGTTCATTTAACAGTGATAAAATCTATCGAAAACCGGATGTCGAAAAATTTCCCGAATCTAATGCTTTCTTCTTAACTACACTGAAGGAAGAAAAAATAAATAAAACATAAACTGTAGTTATAAGTGTTCTAATAACTTTCTCCCGTCCAATTAAGATCCATAATTTTTATTTTATTAAATCAATTAAAATAATAATAACAATAATAAAATACTAGAAAGTTAGCGACTATCATAATTTACTAAAACGGATCAACTGGATATTTGTTATATAGTTCTAGAAATCATTTTGTTATAAAAATGGCTTTAGAGTCAAACATTTAAAAAAAATAGTATTTAAAAAATAATACAAAAACAAATTAATAATTGAATTACTTACTCATATATTCTTTTTACGAGATTTTCAATCTCGCACCCGCACCCGCAGACTACAACAACGAAGAAGAACTTCGTATGAAATGGCGGACAGCGAGGGAATTTCAAATCAACAGAAAAAGAATCACAGCGCCCTCTATGCATACAAATTGGTTATGGCCTAATAATTTGTGGCCACAACATGAAAAACATGATGTTGGCCGTGTCGTGATAGCCTGCATAAGGCCAACTGTGTTTATGCCACTTCTGGGCCACCGACCATTTTTCTTTAGGCTTCCATGACTGCTGGCAGCCACAAACGGCCCGCTGCTGCAGTTATATGGGGCAACCGGTAACTGATGGCATGTGCAGGATGCCAGCAGTAGGCCATAACGAGCCCAGCAGTATAAGTTTTGCTGGGAGATGTCGTTAAATAAACAAAAGAGAAAATTATAACAGGGTGTTTCAGTATTTTTCTCCATATAGAATGTTAATTTAATGATACTACACTTTAAATAGATTGAGTTCATAGATCATAATGATAAAAAAATTTCTGGTCGTGTCCCTGACAAAATCTATAAGGGCTAACTCCACAAAATCTATACAGCTCGTGCAATCGTGACCTATAACAGGTACAAAAAGTTTCAGCTCAATCGGATAAAACATTTAGATGCTATTGCACTTTAAATAATTTCAGCTTATAAGCCATAATGATGAAGAATGTTTCGTTGTGTCCGTGTAAAAAACTACGCTACATTATCCAAAATTTAAACAGTTCATAAATGGTGACCTATAATATGCGTATAAATCTTCAGTTCATTCGAAAACAGTGTTTAGACTCTACCGCGCATTAAATAATGTTACAAACTTGTAAATAATTGTGTTTATTTTTGTATAAATTCTTTTAAAGAGGCTTAGTAAGTTGATAAATTGCTAATTTTGTGCATTTTTAGTCGTTTTAGCGTTGAAATAGCCTTATTTTTCCTTTAAAACGCATTGAAAAGCCCCAATAAGGCAGGTAATGGATTTGGCGCCAAATTTTGAGACTTTTTCCCACCTTGGAGATTTTTTTGGCGACCTTGGCGAGAAAATCCTTATAAGGGATATACCAAATATGGAAGCTCTAATCTCATTGGCTGATGAGATACGGAAATTTCCAGAACTTTCCACACTTTTCTACAGGGGTATATAAGGAGCGCTTTCCGCCAAGGCAGTTAGTTCAGTTCAGTTCTCAGCCAGCTTTGCTAGTACTTGCATTGCTTTGAGCCTCTTTGAAAGAGACTTGCTTCAAGTGTTATTGCTATACAGTTTGTACTGTGGATTTGCTATTGACAGCTGTTGTTTAAGCTGCGTTTACTGGTTGAATTGAATCTGATACTTGGTTTATAGACCTGTATTTTTCTGGAACTTTCTGTGAATAAATTACTGAATTTTTGTAAGTTTTGTCTTTCATTCTCGGACAACTCACGAACCCCCAAGTACGCAACAATAATTTGAGCACATAGGCCATAATGTTAAAGAATTTTTCTTTGTGTCCCTGTAAAAAAAACTATAAGTGTTAGATTCATTGCGACGTTGATTTATAACATGTATATGAATTTGCAGCTCAATCGATTAAGGAATTTAAACGCTATCACATTTTAGGTAATTTAAGCCCTTAGGCCATAATGATAAAGAATTTTTCATTGTGTCCCTGTAAAAAAACTATAAGTGTTGGAATCACCAAAATCAATATGGTTCGTGCTATGGTGACTTGCAACATATGTACCAACTCTCAACTCATTCGAACTAAGTGTTTACTCACACATACACACACAAATGCATATATCACCGTAAAAATAGCAAACATGAACTCAGGGGACTTCAAAACGTATAAATATACCAAAGTCTCAAAGCCAAATTTTTGTCATGATTATACAATACTTTCCTTACATAGTATATATTTTGAAAGTAAAAAAGACGAAAAAGTCATTGTCATAAATATTTGTACTAGTTTAGCAATAAAATATCTTCAATAAATGAAGACTTCTTTATTGTAAAGAAACTATAAAAAAAGGTTGATAATTCTGTGATGAAAATTAAAGGAATAACAGGCATTTACATCTTTATGTGCAACATTCAAATGGTGGCGAATCGGCTATTTTGGCATAGATTTAAAAGCTAATAATTTAGAAACATCTTGATTAATCTGAAAATAACTGACATGCAGCATGAAAAGTTTTTTAATTATACAAAATTTGATCCAAATCTCTGTTGGTGGCCAGTCTCATGGTTTGGCCAGTTTGACATGGCCCTGTTTACTTTCTTAACTGTATACAGAACTGAAACTTTAGCAGTAAATATGTAAAGTCGGCAGCAAAATTATTGAAGCACACATCCACATTTTTCATATATATATATTTAATTTGATCGGTAATTCTTATCACCAACTTACTTTTTTATAAACAGCATAAGACTAAGATTAATATCGTATCGACAAATATTTACTTAACAAAACAGTGACAGGTGCACGTCTTTTTAATAGGAATTATTGCTAGCTCTTCCATAATTTGGCTGCCGACTGTAATTTATTTTTACTAATAACACTTTTATTTTCTGATAATATGTGGGCCCTTTAGCCCGATATTTAATACAAAATAACATATTCAGCAGTGTCAGAAAACCATAGATAACAGTAATTTATATAGATCTATCCACATCTTAGCGACCAAAAATTTTTGATGCTGAAAAATTTTTTGGCATTAACTAATATCAGGTGTTGAAACTTCGCAATAGTAGAAGAATAGAATGTTGATGAATTTCGAGAATTCCGAAATATTGCGTGGCTTTCAATTGTTCTAAAAAACATATGAAAGGAAATGAGATAAGTTTCCACTAGTAAGTTATATTTGAGTAATTTATGAAAAACATAATTTTTATAATCAGTTGCTTTTTTATTATTATGAAATAATTACTGTTTTCATATTTAATGTTTTTTTTTTAAAATGTCTTTTAAGATTTTATATTAGTAAGTAATAAGGAATTTTCAAAATTCTTTTAAATTTAGTTAGCAGCGGCGCAGGTCCAGCTAATTTTAATTAAAAAAAATTAACTTTAAGTATTAACTAAGTTTATAGATACAGTTAAAAAAAAAAAAAAAGAATTTGAAACTGTATCTGGAGTTTTTCATTCGCCTTTAGTATATGCATTATTCATAAATTTTATTTGCTAAATTATCCGTGTGTATTCACTCGGTTAAAGAGGGTCACTACAGGGCAAAATGCCTGTCTTTCCCCGAATCAAAAGGAATTACATTTTCTCCCGTGTTGATCAATCTATGCCTTATTATTACAGCAACCAGATTACATACAGCACCCAACCATACAGCAACCTTATTATACAGCAACCAGAAATTTGTACGATCAAATTTTTCACAGAGCGCGAATAATCTGGTAGCGTCTGCAGTGGGAAAAGAGGCGTCAAGGCACACGTGACTTAAATTTGCAGTGAGGAATTTCACGGGGCGCAAACAGTCTACTATTATTTGTCACACTCAGAGTTGTTTAAAGCAAAATTGTAGACTGAAGTACCGCAAACACCTTTAATGTAAAATTTGCCACAGGCGAGCTATATCATAAAACATGCAGTAAAAATGACCGAAAAATAAGTTTTTATAACTGACACAAGAAAGTAAAAATTATTTAAAGTACATATTTTTCACAAAAAGATAAATAATAATCACAAATAGTATTTACATTTGCCCCCCCCCCCCACACACACACACCTTCTCCTTTAAAACAAAAATACCACATATTTTATTCGTGCTGCTTCTGGATTGCGTGCCTAAAGTTCACTATGTTTTTTTTTTTTTTTTTTTTTTTTTCTGCTTTAATAATAATTTAGAAGTATGCGGAGTGACATCGAAAATTTCGGCGACATATTACGGGCGTTGCCAGGAATTGATTAAAAGAAATATTAGAATATAAATAGCGGCCTGAAAGAAAATCAAGTCTTGTGTTTTAAGTGATTTTATGGGAAAACTAAATTTCGACTTAGATACAGCATTATATTCTTCATTTAGTTCCTTTTCAAAAAAATGTATTTTTTTTTTTCTTTTTCTTCAAACACAGTCTCTTCTTTCATTCGTCACTTTTTTCAAAACTCTTTAAATAAATTTGTCTGGTTTAGAATTATACGTAATCCTTTTAAAAAAAGAAAAAAATATTTTTTCCAGCACTCCCGAAGGAAACAGTTTCAGAAGTTTACATTGGTCACGACCTTCAAATCTCTTAATTACACACAATGTCACGACGTTATTCGAGGTTACTTTGTCATCCGATGTAAACTTCCTGAATTATTTTCTTCTCGGACTGATCCAATTGGTCGTGACCACCTCTGCAACCATTTTATTCTGGAGTGGTCCCTGAAACATGGAGTGGGCCTGGACCTTGGAGTTGCAACCTTGAAATACCTAAATTACACACAAACACATACCATGAATTTCGTAAAGTATGTACACCCCTGCTAAAATATCAGCGATTTAAAATGACCAAAAAAAAAAGTCTTTTGTTAATTTCAGTCTACTTTATTTGGAACAGAATGAGGAAACACATCATGCAGTATTTTCACATATGGGTACTACATGTGTATATTACACTTTTTTTCCAATTCGAAGGTATACCAAGTTTCAGATCATAGGCAAGTTACGTAACATTCTCAAAACAATGATACCAATACTTTGAAAAGACATTCACTATATTAAAAGTTATAATGCGAAAATATTTTTTTAGTCATAAGGTTGAAACTGTGAAAGTAGGCATAATTTGCACACAAGTTTGTCACAATCAGGAAGTTAGGAATATTAAAAATATAATGAAAAGGCTAAACTTTCAATGAATTGTTTGGAAGAGACTTGTATTAATCTAACCATTCGGAATGCAGGGTTTTAACCTTTCTTACTATTAACTACTATGACACTCGGCGTTCTTTTTAATGATTAATAATCTCTGGATACAATTGTTCATCATGAGTTAGTTATTAGATTTTAACTATTAGTTTTTTTCTTTTTTTTCGGTAGGATATCTTCGAGATACGTTTCGCTAAATCTAGAGATAAGTTTCAACTGGAAGGAATTATTTTAAAGAAAGATGGTACTCTTCCTAATTACGCCAGCAATGTTCGACAATATGTAAACAAGATTATTGGCAGAATACTTAGAAGTCTCGTTCAGGAGTGAAAGTGTTCGAAATTTTGCTACCACTATTTCAATAGAGAAATATATATTATATTTCTACAATATTTTTTGTGATTAAATATGATCGAAATTATTGACTAGTAGATCTGCAGATCAGGAGCCTCAACGTCCTATTTGCATCAGACATTATTCAACAGGTCATTTTTATTTATTCCTTATTATATAACAGTATATATTGATTCGATCGACTTATTACCAAACTCAGATACATTCCTGAGGGTGGCTGCCGCCTCCCCAACCCCCTGCTGTATCTCTCTTTGTATACCTATTTGTATATCATATAAAGTGTTACGGAATTGTAAATAATTGCATTAATTTTTGTATCAATTCTTTCAAAGAGGCTTAGTAAGTCGATAAAATGCTAATTTTGTGCATTTCTAATCGTTTTAGCGTGAAAATAGTCTAATTTTCCTTTAAAAACGCATTAAAAAGCTCCAATAAGGAAAGAAATGGATTTGGCGCCAAATTTGGCGACTGTTTCCCTCATTGGCGTTTTTTTTGGCGACCTTGACGAGAAAATCCTTATTAGGGATATACCAAATATGGAAGATCTAATCTCATTGGCTGATGAGATACGAGAATTTTCCAGAACAGTCTGTGTTCGATAGAATAGTATAAAAGGAGCATTTTTTTAGCCAAGGCGGCCAATCTCAGATCTGTGTCAGTTTCGTCAAATGCTTGCTTTGCTTTAAGCCGCTTTGAATGAGACTTGCTTTATGTGTTATTGATAAACAGTTTGTACTGTTGTTTTGCTGTTAACGGCTGTTGTTTAAGCTATGTTTACTGGTTGAATTGAAGTTGATACTTGTTTTATAGACTTGTATTTTTCTGGAACTTTCTGTGAATAAATCGCTTAATTTTTGCAAGTTTCGCCTTTCATTCTTGGACAACTTACGAACCCCCAAGTACGCAACAATATGTATTCTTAATAAACGACGGTCTTGTATTATTTCCCTGAAATTCATAAATACCAAATTTCATAACTATCAAATTTCATACAAAAAAAAATTACATAGCATATCGCAAATATTTTGCGTAACCTTTAAACTAATTATCAATTCTATGACCACAATTTTCAACAGGAAAACATGCTTTTAAAATTCTAATAAAATTTCATTATATTTGATGGGGTGTAACCATGTTAAAATACACTTTTAAGAAATACCGACTATAGACCGTAATAGTACGAAATTCCTTTATATATCCCGGAAAAGTAACCACAGTCATTATAAACGCCAATAATAAGAATAAACCTAATTATTTATAACTCATTAATTTTTCAAACTAATTTGAAATGATTTGGATGATTACAGTACATACTCGGAATTATTTTGTGTGGTCCCATAAATTATTTAGTCTATACATAACCTTTTTTAAGAGTTTATAATGTATGTTAACTTTATTAAGTTCAATTCAGCATAAACGCATTAAAGTGCACGCTTAAATTAAAAATTTGTCCATAGGATCTAATGTTACGAAATTCTTTCATGTGTCTTTGTAAACGAACCATAAACATTGCATACACCAGTAAAAACTATTCAGCTTATTTTGCGTTTAAAATTAATAATTGTTCCAAATTTAACATCGTTTGGATGACTACGTGACACTGTCAGAACATTTTGTAAGGTCCTGTACATTAATTAGAAAGCTTAAGATCACATATTTTCTTCAAATAACATAAGTTTGAGCATCTTACTCACGTACGCTAGTTTCAATTTCTTCATTGCAAAGTAGTGATATTAAAATGCGTTTAAACGAAATTCACCCCATACGCCGTAATGTTAAATATTTTGGCGTGTCCCTGTACACAGTTTATAAAAAATATAGCAATAAAAATTATACAGCTACTTATTTGCAAAGATGGAACGTGTGCGCCAATTTGCAAGTCAATCGAACTATTTTTGCGGCCGCTGTTGCGGTACATACAAATTCTTCCCATAGGCCGTAATGATAAAAAAATCTATTGGCGTGTCCCTGTACACGAACAACAAATGTAATGCACACCCAAAACTATACAGCTAATTTCGTGGGGATCATGAACATGTGTACAAAATTTCAAGTCAATAGCATGATTTTTGAGGCCGCTATCGCACGACAGAGAGACAGACAGACGGACAGACGGAACCCAAAATCCTTTTGAGTCTCAACAGAGGGCCTCAACTGACGTTTCGGCAAAAATTGGAAGTCAATAGCTTGATTTTTGCGGTGGCTATCGCAGTACATACAGATTCTTCCCATAGGCAGTAATGATAGAAAATCTTTGGCGTGTCCTTGTACACGAACTACAAATGGAATACACACCTAAAACTATACAGCTGATTCCGTTGGGCCCATGAACATGTATACCAAATTGCAAGTCAATAGCGTGATTTTTGTGGCCGCTATCGCGGTACATACGAATTCCTTCCATAGGCCGTAATGATAAGAAAATTTTTGGCGTGTTCTTGTATACGAACTACAAATGGAATACATACCAAAAACTATACAGCTGATTTCGTGGGGCTCATGAACATGTGTACCAAATTTCAAGTTAATAGCGCTATTTTTGCGGCCGCTATCGCGCGACAGACAGACAGACACAGCCCAAAACCGTTTTGAGTCTCAACAGAGGGCCTCCACTGACGTTTCGGCAATAAAAATAGTGATGTAAGAGTTCCGTCTTGAGACGGAAACTCATTCGAACTTGGTCCCCTTGCATGACTAGCTAGGTATATTGGGAACGATTCTTAATACGTAAATGAAGTGATAATGTCACTGACCGTCCGTGAGGCCAAGCGAAATATTTCCTATGTTAATCGTGCATTGGATTTTTGGTAAAAAAGTATTAAAAATTAAAGAAAATTACTTCTTGATTTTAATCCCCATATTTGGGTATAATTGCAAATTAGTTATCATGCACATCATGTTAGATTAAATTATTTTGCTGTCAAACCAACAAAATTTTAATTTTAATTTTCAAAACTCTAGAAACAAAATGGGTATAGGTTTGATATCTGTCGTTTTTGAAGCTTTTCGTATTTGTCTATCAAAAACGTAATACGAAAATATACATGCTAGATGTATATTTTCGTAATATATATTGAACAAAGTATTGTTTCATATTATAGCTTGCCTTCTTAATATACGTTGTTAAAATTTAATCCCCATATTATGCATAAGTTATTGTCTACATGTGTTACATTGAACTAATTTTGCTGTAAAATTGATAAAATTTTAACTTAAAATTTCAAAACTGTAGAAACAAAATGACTGACTTCCATTTTCGAATGTAAACACAAACTTTTAATATCAAAAGGTGATATTTACGCAATAAAAATCCAACTAATATACAAATTAAAAGGAAAATGATAAATATTCTATCATAATTTGAAGTCAAATTTGTTGTGAAATGTCAAAAATAAAGTACTTGATATAAGGTAAGCCATCAGGATAGTATCAGATACTAAAATGTTGCAGCAGAACAGATTTGATATCTGTCGTCTTTGATGGGGGGGGGGGATAAAATAAATGTTCTCCAATATATCTCGTGAACGTAGTTAATTCCTTTCAAAAATCATGGTTATTTTAATAACGTGTATTAAGAGGGCAATCAATAATATGAAACAGTACAATATGTATTACGAAAATATACATTTAATATGTATATTTTCGCATTACGTTTCTGATAGCCAAGTACAAAAAGCGCCAAGGATGACAGATATCATATCTATGCGCATTTTGTTTCTAGAATTTAGAAATTTAAAATTAAAATTTTGTGTCTGTTTGACAGCAAAATAACTTAATCTAACACATGTGCACGATAGCTAATTTGTAATTATACCAAAATATGGGGATTAAAATCGGGAAATAACTTTCCTTATTTTTTATATTTTTTTTACAAAACATTCAATGGACCATTAACATAGGAAATCTTTTGTTTACCCCCACCCACGGACAAAGACGTCACACTTCGCTTGCGTCGTGTAATGACTGACATACATTTATTAGATTTATTATTATTATTATTATTAGTA